>CM075184.1:28019093-28386593 GCA_037577475.1 Chaunax sp. Z400 | reverse complement strand
AGTAAATGACATTAAATGAATATGTGGTACTGCATTCCTTCACACAGAAACTACACCCAATATCTTGATATACAATATGTGTTCAGGATGGTCCACATGTTTTTTTTTTTAAGCTGCTTGAATTAAATTTTGTGGGCAGATTTCGAAACAAGCCCAGTTACACTGCCTTACATGAGCCAAGAACAACATATATTCCTGACAACCTGCTGAATGCACATAGATTATCCGTAGTCATGGCATGGCACCCACTCATACTGAATTCCCTCATTCACTTTTATGATCCTTCTCATTCACATGGATCTATCAATCACTGCTGAATAGTCCTAACATCAGTGCGTGGCAGGAAATCCCAATCCATACTCTTGTCCCGCATGCTCCCTTGTGAGGGGAACAAATTACCTATTGACATTCAGTCTGCAGAATCCTTCTGTCTTCAAAAATTACTTGAGGGCCTATATTCCTCCTCAGTTATTATGCCCTTTAATTATAATTAAAGAGAGATAAAGACTATATGTTTCAACATGTTCTCATCATAGATCGTCATATACCACCACTTTGTCATTTCCCTTGGCGTCTCATCCAGACGCACAACGTACCCTTTAGCACGTGTGAGGGATGTTAAAAGCCTTCCTGCCAAAAACTTTTCAAAATACAACACGCAACACGTGAAATCACACCTTTGTTAAGCTATAGGCACAAACACGTCTTAGTTAGGACGAGGAAAAGATTGATGATCTTTGGCTTCACACAGGACCCAAATCACCCTCTCCTTGGAGAAAGTGGTCTGTGTTAACATCTCGACTCCAACATCCACTCTTCTGGGGAAGAAACTCTTTAGGAAACTACATTGTTTTTTGCAGTTGCCCTCATCTCAAATTTGACAAAATCTAGGCGTAATGATGGCACTGGTGCCACATCAACTCTATCCTTCAATAAGGTCTTTGTCATGTGCATGCACACATGTAAGAAACCCTGTTAGAAAGCCAGTTAAGCAAAAAAACAACAACAAAAAAACCCGTTTCTCTGGCATTTAAATGTCTAAAAATCACTAATGAAAAACATGTTCCTATTAGTATTTACCTCAAATCCTCATCAATTCAACAGTTATTTTACAAAACATTTTCCTGGCATTAGCAAACAGGTGTTTCATTTTAAAGGCACAAAAAGCATGAAAGCAAATGCACTGTTAAAAATGGAATCGAGATTTATTTTTTCATTAACTTGATTTTAATGTACAACATTTACTTAATTAACATAATGAATCTTAAAATGTCCCCTTTTGATTTTTAGACTTTTTCAGAACTTAGAAACATGAATTGATTGAATATTCTGTACAGAGCTCATTCGAATCAATAAAATAAGTTCTTAACAAAACATGATCAGTGTATTGGCAGACTTCCCAGCAACTTTCCAGCGACCCTTTTATTTATAGTTTGAAGAAAACTTAGATGGAAACTTGCTGTCTCTCTTTAGATTAGATTAGGCTAGATTAGATTAGATTATCCTTTATTGCCTCCCTTGGGGAATCTGTCTTCGGCATTTGAGAGAAGATCGGTAACATACAGTGTCCCACGCAGATCAAAAATACACACCAAAAATATTGCAGGATGATATCCTGCAACAAAACTTTGCATCAATGCCCCACACAAGATATTGCACAAATGCCATACATAAAAAAATGAAACAAACAAAAACAAACAAACATTGCAGCAGTACCCTATATCAGAATATTTATCAGCTACCATATAAAGAGTTCACAGGTTCTTATTCTTATTTTCATTGTAATATGTCCAGACCTGAGTAGATCCTTTGTTCTTTTTGGGATGGTTCATGTAATCTGTTACTTAGGCACTGTTTGAACTGTGTCAACAGGTTTTGATCAAGTGCAAATGATTTTAATTTCACCAGGACAGCCTGTGAGACAGCTCTGGCCTTGCATTGCTGATTGGAGAAGTGCTCTTTAATTGGTTTAAACTTTGCTCTTGCTGCTCGGGGATCTACACGGTTAATTTCAACAGAAGGTCAATATCAATAAATCTGATGCTAGAGAGGGGAGGAAGGCAGAGGCATGGAAAATAAAATGCTCCACACTCTTCTGACTCAAACTGACCACTGGGAGGGGAGGCAAGCTGACCCTGGTAACACCGCAAACCAACAGGGTGCTAAGAGAAGATTAGAATTTGAAGCTCCATCGGCCCACCTTCTTGTCAGGTGCTTATTGCCCATGACCTCGGCGAGATGAGGTCAGATTTTCATATTATAGAAAACCAACTCCTTTGGCACAATTGGTTGCAGTATATTCAACAGCAGCATAATGAAATGGCCTGGAAGAAAGGGGAGAGGCTGTATCAGCAAGTGAAGAGAGACGAGCAGAGATAGGTAGCGAGTCTTATGGGGGCAAAGTAGAGGAGAATGCTAAGATTGTTTGCAGTCTAGAGTTAGATGCAGAAGGATGGAGACTGATCTGAACAAAAATGTACTCTGTAGGGGCTAATCTGGTTGCATCAACTCTCTCTTGTGTGATCATTACAAGTTCTACAGAGACAGGCACAAGAGGATGTGGTGTTTTGGGTTCTCAGGGAGGTTTCCACATTCCACACTTGCCCCTCAGGATTTTCATCATTCAAATGGAGAGATGAACAGCCCCGCTGATTACATGTCTAAAACTTTCTTCGGCTCATCACTCTCCGCTGTCCAAAGTGGAGCCCTCACTCAGCACGCATAGAATCACACACTTTCTCTCAAGTATACAGACAAAACCGAGTCATAATCATCAACACCCTGGCTCAGAACTACCCTATTCATCAGGCAATTATGTCGCCTGTCAATCAGAGTGATGGTAAAGTCTTCCAGTTGGCACGCACACTCAGCCCTGACTTCTGTATGAATAAATACTTTACCACAGCGTACTCCATTGCTTTTCCTAACCTGTCAACTCGTTGGTTTAGATTGTGGTGGTCACAGGTTTCGCAAAGCAATGTGCTCTCCTCCACATTGCAGCTGAAATTTGGTAATTACTCTGTCTAGTCATCATGCATCGCTGCTCACATGAACTCAGAGAAAAGCCAAAGAACCGGCCAGAGGGGAAGTGCAGTCCAAGGAGGTGAAAATACAAATGAACACCAGAAATGACACAGCGTTACAAAGGGCGAGTTTCCTGTTCAACCTACATTGGTTTTAATAAAAAAAAAAAGTTTCCTTATTTTAAAAATGTCATCCCCCGTACGCTATGTCAGCTCTGCATCTGTGAGTCTGACCACTTCATGTGGAGCAATGGGAATGACTAAGAGACAGCTGTGTGTTACGTGTATTCTACAGCTGACTGGACCTGGCCTTTAAACCATCTGCAGCGCTTCCTCCAAGCTAATGACTGTATCAGAAATGAGAGCTTGCCTCTTGGTACCTTGCTTGATGAGTGCTTCCTGAAGGCATAACTGGGGGATGGACTGTATGTATAATGTGCGCTGAGATTTGCTAAAACCTTTGCCTTCCTCATACATCACCATAATGGAACACAGAAGGGGGGACCGAGGTGCACAGATTTCAGCTGTCGGGGAGAGGGACTTAGCATCATCTCAAGCAGTGATGATAATCCATGTTCACCTATCCCCAAACAGGAGATGAGAATCTGTAATGACAGGCCCCAATCAACTTGAACCTCGATAGCTGGGAGGCTAATAGCATTTCATGTCCAATTAGGTTAGTTGATGCTGGAGCATCTCCCTGACACAGTGTCTTCTCTGTGATAGGCAGACTCGGGAGGGGTTCCTCTGACTTGGTTGACAGACTCAGCTCTCCAATGGGTTAAGTAATTCTGACACTTCCTGCCTTGTGGCTGAGCCGAGAACAATATACAAGACACAAAATCATGAAATTGTTTTTTAATGATATTTCACCTTTGAAACCAAATAGTCAAGGCATTGCTTTCACCAGCGGACTCCATCTTAAAGCTTAAATGCCAAGGTGCATTTCAGACCAGGCTGAGACAAGTCAGCATAGGGTGATGCCTCTGAAAACACTTTGATAAAATGGAAGACTTGACCGGCGAGGCGTGTTATGCAAATTAAATTCCTCTATCAGAGAATCTGATTGAAGTCGGAGAGGAACTGACCAAGCTGAACATAGACCTCACAAGATCATCATCCCAGCCTTCGGCTCCTTGGCGTGTAGCAAGAGCTGCACCCCTCATAGCCAGGCAAACACAGATGTGGCTGCCTCATTTAAATACCTTGCTCAGGGGTCTGTTATATTGTCTGTTTCCCCTGCTGCTAAGCAAAATCTCCCGCGAAAGGCAAATTTCAGACTTGAGAGAAATTGCCTGTTGTTTTCAGTCCCTGATTTGCATTTCCATAAACACAAATATTCTCCAATTGGTTTTTAGAGAGAAAATAGGGGGATGTACTATATAGTTTATATCAGAGTCAGCTCAGGCATTACGTTATTTAAATAGAGAACCACAGTGATTGTCACATTACACAACAGAGCTATGGTGTCATGCCCTGCTCTCTATAAAAACAAACCTGGGTAAAAATGGTAGGGAATAACAATAAAACCTGTGTGTTCCTGCCAGATGGAGCCCTGCTTGGTACAGTAAATGATGCCCGTTGCCATGCCCATGAGGTACATTAGCGGTGCTTATTTAAACAGCTGGGCTGAATATTGCCCTTTTAAACGGAATGAAATAGTCCCATTAGCGAGCCACACACTCTACTTCTTCCACTTATTGTTTCCCACTGCCGTAAAACTCCCTCAACATTGAAGGGAAGTTGATTAACAGTAAGTGAAGCTGAATGGGTGGTAAGGTGGCACAATATTGCTGGGATTTAGGTCAAAAATAGGAAGTGCACCGTAGGCATCTACATAACCTTTAACTCTATTAGACACTTGTTGACATTCTGCTCTTTTTTCTTCTTCTTCTACACCACCACAATCAGAGGGACTTATTGCACTTCTTGAAATCAACAGGTGATCCAAATTTAAGTTTTAAGTTTCAAAACATACAGAGAACCAATGCCTGACAACATTTCTGGGCTATTGTGCCACAAGCTTTTGTGTCAGTGTCATCTGTTATTAGGGAGGTTTTGTTGTGGGCCTTCCTAAATGTTGAAAGCTCTTTCAGGTGCACCCTAATTCTAAAAAAAAGATGGGACATATATGTAAAATTGAAGTAAAAACAGAAATCAATTATTTGAAAATCATTTTTGGTCTAAATGTAACTGAGTACAATACAATGCTTGTGTCCTATACTGTATATTTGTCAGTTCATGTCCATTAACTTACAGAAATGCCATAGCAATAATCTCCCTATTTATTACTGTGCAACACATCTGCTTTTTGTCCCGTTTCTACCCATTAGTAAATATTCATATCACGCTGTCAGATTGGAGTCTAGTAATATTAGTAATGCTTATAATCAGTTGTTTCTTGATGAGCTCTTTTTCACTGTTAAGATCTAACATATACAGTATCTACATGTCCCCATGTAGATACTGATAATGCACTAATGATGCAGGAAGATAAAAATTGTCCTATCAATGAGTTACCTGTCAGTCTGTATAACGTCATGTTTACTGTCCTTGGTTTGTTTGCAAAAAGTCACAGCAAAGCAGGAGCTAGACCAGTAGGAAAATGCAACTTTTTTTATTTTCTCAATTGGTCCGGACCAAATAAATTGAACATGACATAGGAAAACACTCCATTCATAGTAATTCTGCTTTTATGTTTCTACTTGAGGCAATGATTTATTGTAATTTGATGCAGTCACTCAAACCCTGGTGAAAACTAGAGAGCACTCAGAGCGTGCATACAGTACCTCTGCCAATGCCATTATCACAAAAACCTGACCAATCAAAAAAAAAAATCGTTTCCAGGCTTTAACATCTTACCTTTCCCAGATTCATGGAATGAGTCTGAATCTGCATGATCTGCACTACATATTGGTGTCATCTGCATGCCTCTCCGTTACCGTACTGTGACCTAAAACATATTTTAATCTCCCAGATACAGATTACAATGAATCCATTGAAACCAATTAATCCATCTGGATCCAACTGGGCATTGTAGGGGAACATCATGATTTGTTCATGCCCAGATTAGTCTCAAAATTTAATCAACTCTTCCTTGGCCAAAAAGCCACCTCTCCTCAAAAAAAAATCACTGAGAGACGATGCACTAAATTTTGTCATACAGCTGTGCAATGACAAAGGCATTCTAATTCTAATATCTCTAAAAATGATTTATGTCAATTATCATAATATATCATAATGTTTTTTGTAGCACTCACCAGTTAAGTTTCTTTTTTTCCCAATATTTTTTATTGTCCCACTTGGATGGAGATGTGACCACATAGAAAGATAGTTGTGGTCTGATGAAGCCCTCGCGCACAATCCTGCTTCAAACAGATGGACACGGATTTAGGACATTTTCTTATTGTTGTCCTTTTTCAGGAGGATGATATATTAGTTAGTTACAGGAAAGTGGAGATGTCGGTGAAAAATGAGCTCTCCCCACTAAAATACAAAACTTGGCTATTCCCTCACAGCGATCCCCACTGATTGTGCACATTTGTCATTCCTTTTGACAGAGCTTAAATAACATATAACCAGCTTTCATACACATTTTATTCAAAACTAAAACTGTCTACATTTTTATTGGGATTAGCTTTATATGACAAAATATAGACTGATTGATTGAGGCAATGAACAACCCCCCTCCAAGGTTAACGACTCTGCAGTGATGCAAAGTTTCGTAAACTGCACTACTCTGTGTAGTTTTAGCTGCATCCCTGAGAGCTCTGACAGTTTATGTCTGGAGGTTTGGCTGACAGAAAGCCGTCTCCAGACGGACAGAGATGATATAGTCACTTCTCCTTGGCCCCTCAGTACTGAGTAATCAGCTTTGAGAAGAGAGACTCATAGAGTCATCATTGTCTGTTGCTTGGTGTTTCCCGCCCGGAAGGCCTCAGCTCCTGTGTACCAAGGCCAAGCATCTCTCTGGCCTCACATAATCCAGCTTGTGTGAGCTGCGATCTGTTTTGTGCCCCGGGGAGGTGAACCACTGCTGGAGCTCACCAAACCTTGTGAAGTCATCCCAGACTGACTTCTTTCATGTCGAGTTGTGACATTGTCGCTGCAAGATTCCAGTATAGCCTTTTACGGAGAACCCTTCTCAAAAATGTCTTCGCCATTAAGGTTAACATTTATTTAGTCATTTCATCTGTCTCTAAAAAAAAAAGAAAAGACATTACTGTATTCATGCATATGTACACAATTCCTCTAGAGTAACAGGTTTGTATATAATCTTCTGGATCGCCCCCATGGTGGAAACTGGTGTCTAATTAAGCTTCCACTTAAATTGTCCTTAAAGCACATGTATGCATTGCTATTGCAGTTTCTGTCATTGAAACCTTTTGAAAGTTACACTTGCTTTTAGAAATAAACTATCCCACAGTAATGAGGAAGCAGAATTACAAGGTTAAAGCCTGATTTCACCAACAGAAACACATTTTACATCCATTATTATCTTGTCTGTTCTGTCACCTTGTATTTGACATTACCAGCACTAAAATGTGCCAGTATGAGGTTTGTTCTCCAGATTGCTTAAATGTGATTTGTGTTGATTTATTTATTCTGTTTGATAATGCATGCTTTACCAGTTTAGCAATGCATCATGCTTCAATGCAGGAGAGTTTATTTTCACTGATAAACTAATATAACCAACATTTCCTTTGAATGAGCTCTGTCCCATGATGAATAAGATGTCGTTGCAATAGTTTCACTGGCACCTCACTCAGCCCACACTGTGGGCCACAGTGGGCCAACAGTGGGCAGCGTCAGTGAAAGTCAGTGAAAAATAAGCTCTCCCCACTAAAATACAAAACTTGGCTATTACCTCATAGCGATCCCCACTGATTGTGCACATTTGTCATTCCTTTTGACAGAGCTTAAATAACACACAACCAGCTTTTAAACACATTTTATTCAAAACTGAAACTGTCTGCAGTTTTATTGGGATTAGCTTTATATGACAAAATATAGACTGATTGATTGAGGCAATGAACAACCCCCCTCCAAGGTTAACGACTCTGCAGTGATGCAAAGTTTCATAAACTGCACTACTCTGTGTAGTTTTAGCTGCGTCCCTGCAGCCTGGGCCCACAGTATGCCCACACTTTGGGCTTTTTGTGTGTTTGTGCTGGTTGCCCGACTGTGTGCTTACATCGTGTGGGTTCTTATTGAATAACAAAATTAGTTTGGCTTTGTACCTGCTGTATAACACAACCATTACTAATGCATATGCAGAATAATTGCACTTGTTGAAAGTGGAAGTGATAGAGTGAGAGGCATATGTTTCAAAGACTAACATTCATTTATTATTAAATTAAAAGAAAAAATAACAAAAATATAAATTGCAATTTATTTACAAAATTGAACATGAAACAAGATAACATTAGCATTGAACATATGAACCTATACCGTTTAAGAAGAATTAATTGTCCTTTAGCCCCCTTGCTCCTTCCCCCCATCCCGATCCCTTGCATTCCGGAGCCACGTTTTTATGTACGCCTCCACCTCAGAGGCTGTGGCCCTGCTGCTCTTGGTGACACCTTTTTAAGTGAGACAGAAAACAACAATTGAAATATTAAAAAACCTCCTTGCTCCTTTGATGCGACTTTGCATGGCGACTCAATTCCAAGGCTGTGAGAGAGCACAGGGCTGTCCTTGGCTGTCACTTCTCATCATTTGCCAGTCAGTGGCACAGCTGAGCAGAGGGCAGTGTATGAACAATGAGGAGATGGAGGGAGTCCTGGTGCTGAGTGACAGAGTTTGGCAGTGAGTGACTGTGCCCTGTTAGGACCCTGCTGTGTTCATCGTGAGTATGGCCCTCAAGCCATGTGTAAAGGGATGAAGAATAAGGCATCCATCCGGTAATTCATACATCTACGTCACAGATCCACAAGCCCACACCTCCTTGAACACATGCAGCATAACATACCAGCAGATGCAGATGTATTGGAATACAACCTTTTAAATTGATTTGTATGCATGCTGAGACTTACAGAGCCACGAATATACAGGCAAAGACATAAATGAATGTATTCACTATGCAATCACCGACACACACACACACACACACTGACAAACAATGACACTGTTGTCTCCCTGCTATTGATATTCCTCACAGCTGTGGCCTTCATGCACTTACAAGACATCAAGTCATACAGAGTCATCATAAATGTGTATCTCCTGTATGTCTGTGTATGTTTGTGTGTAGCTAGATGGGTAAGTGTTTTTTGTTGTTGTTGTTTTTTAAGATATGAAGGTTAAGTTGTGCGTATATGTGTGTGGGTTGAGGAAGAGCAACATTTTTTATTTTATTTAATAAAATTCAATCAAAAAAATTACATACAAGGACATCAAATAACATCAAGTGCTAAGGTGCCTTGTGAAACTAAGCAGTTTTACCAGACAATTCAGCATTGCTTAATGATCAAAGAAGTGTCTGGAGACCAAGGGCCAGGGAAGAAAGAGAGAGAGAATATGCTGGAGGAGGTATTAGAATAGTCAGGGAGTTATTTTTTTTATCAGTTTGTCACACCATAAATGTATGACTTGTCAGTCAAATTTCTTCCACGATGTCCTCCTGCATTTGGTATTTTCTAATAGGGAGAAACATTTTGCATCCATCCATAATTTCTTTGGGGAATTGGTTGTTTAGTCCATAGTCTGTCATTTTCTTTTACATGTTTTTTTCTTTATGTTCAAAGATTGACACAACAGGATGTGGGCATTTATTTGTGAAAATTTATGTCCAATGTGTGCATTCAGTGGAATGTGACGTCCTTAACTGTATTCAAGGAGATTTTGAGGTGAGACCTTTTCTACCTCTTCTGTGTTGTCATTATGAGTTTACTTTGGAATGTCAGAAAAAATGAGACTCTCTCTAATGCTGCATGTTTGGAGACGCGTGCCTTTCATATCCTTGTTTTCTTAAGCAATGGAGGAGAGTTATTAATTGGATCGATATCAGTTGGTTCAGAGAGCAACCCTTCTACCTGTCATCACTGCCCTTCTGAATCTGTATCCCTATCCACTCTTTGCAATGATCTGGCTAGGAAGGTTCAGGCCTGTATGGAACGGTAGTGGGAACAGTAGTGGGAACAGTGCATCACCTTGGTATATGGCACACATAACTGTGACTATTGCAATGATCTTGAATTTGGTATCCAGAGTTCTTTTCCACTCCGCATTGAGTTCTTTTTGAAGGTTATTAGTGTACTGTTAGCATTGTATAGTAACAGGCACTTTACTATCCATGGTTGGGGCACTTAGTCATTCTTTAAACTTATGTGTTATTCAATAAAAAAAGCTCAACATCAAGCTCAACATGTCAGCAAATCTTCTCTCACTATCTACACCATACAACTCTCCAATGCATGGTGGGTCGATCTTTCCTTGCCTCGCTGACACAACGGCAAGCAGACTCCTGGCCTAAGCCATCCTCATTCCCCAAATGAAGTTCTCATTTTCAAGGGTAGCGGCTGCATGGCATGACACACTTTGTCTTGGGAATTACTTTTTCTCTGCCTGTGTGGCTCTCTGCAATCGCCATGGCTGGCTGACTGGCTCTAGGGGGAGACAGATGGAGGCTGCTGGCTAACCTGACACATGTTGAGAGGCTGTGATGAGTCACTGACGAGGGGCGGGCAGGAGAGAGGGGACAGCACTCTGTCTATGTGATGTGTTGATGAGAGTGCGGTGAATCGGAGGACTGTGGCCTCGCTGAGCCTGAAAGCTGCTGTAACAAGTCTCTAGATTGTAGCTGCACTAACCTGAATTGGATGGGAGCGAGGACACGTTTCCTCACTATTGGAGAAATCCAGTAAGAAAAAAAAAACAACAACTCTTAAAATAGTTTGCTAAAATGATTTTTAAAAAGTTTACCATGTTCACAGTCTTGACTCCCAACACTGCAATCATACAGCCATGATGTTGCTTAATAACTATGTTAATAATCATTGTAATTATCCTACTTCATTTGATATATAAATAATAAAATCTATGACCACAGCACACTGTTCTGGCATCTCAGTAGTCCACCTGGTAGAACATGGGTACAACATACTAAGGCTGAGTCCCCACTGAAGCGGCCTGGATTTTGATACCAACCTTGGGTCACTGCTGCATGCCATGTCGTCGTCCACCATCCACCCCCCCCCCCCCGCCATTAGTATTTAGTTTTCTCACTTTTTACTTCGACTCCCTACATGCAAAGACAAATATCTGTACTTTTTACCCCTTACATTTTCAAACAGACTTGTTACTTTAGTGGATTATTTTTTTATTTAAAGTAAAAGCAATGCTCTCCCTACATCAAGGCTGATTTCAACCTGCATGGATTGGACAATGATACATAGAAATGATACACGATGATGATACATGATCCCTAGGTGTATCCATTGGTGCATATCACACTCGGCAGACCAAACAAGATGACAGATGTAAAACACATAAGAAGATGAAACGGCCAAGAAACATATACAAGAAACTCAACCATGAAGAAAAGACGTGATGTCAGTAGCCAATTCCTAATTCCCTTCTCTGTGACCCCTTCGATCTGGACCAGCCCAAGGCATTACAACACCACAACAGCGAGCATAAAAGCTGATATATTTCACTATCTCCCCAGTTAAGCAGTCATCCCCTGTGCTTGTTCTTCAAATAACGGACTTCCTGTTGCTACCGCTTCTTTAAATCCCCCGGGGAAGGTCGCACACCTGAAACTTCACACTCATTCCGCAACGCCGGGGCACTTCATTCATTCAGACACCTGTTTTGGTGCAGTTACTACTCCTTCATCGCGTTCCAACAGATGTCGGGGTGGAATAAAGGCGCAACAGGCCTGGAATGAAAATGCTGTCTGAATGGGGCTAGTGTTAAACTATCCATTATGCTTTCTACTTGATAGTCATCCATGCTGAGTATACTCTTTGCCTTTCAAAGGCAGTAACTGAGGTTGCAGTAAAGTTCCTAATCCCTTAAATTAATATATGGATATTATAATAATAAGACATGAGGTTCACTAATGTTTGCACAAAATCAGCCATCCTTCAAAGGGCTAGTTTTTACTTAACATTTCAGAGCCTGCACTTTTTCACTTTTAATGGAGTAAATAAGTTGAATCAATACTTCTGCTTTACTTTGTCTACATTCATTCATTCATTTTTGTAGTTGCCCACATCCAGAAAACAGATCTCGACTGCTGCTCTGCAAATGTTAGCTGGAGAATAGCAGTCTCCCTCTGGTGTCCCTTGCTATATTCAAGACCACAACGTTGAGAGAGGAGCTTGGGCTGCCTTAGGCAGAGAAACAAGTGTGGCAAAAGGCATCAGGGTTGCGCTGAATAATTCAGCCCCTACATCAGAGTGCATTTTCATATTCAGATTTTCAGTGGCACATTTATCTGAGCAATCCTCTTCCTCTGCCTGAATGCATTTTCCTCTTCAGACCCCATAAATATCGGAATCAACTAATGACTCCTCTTGAGGAATTAAAAAGCCATCATTAGCCAGCACCTGAAGGTTGGGGTCTGCACAGTAAGTACTTGGTTGATGCTGATTGGGGAAACAGTCTCAAGGGTTGATTTGTATCACAGCAAAGCACATGAGTAATCAAAAAAACAAGCATACGTTTAAACCATTTACAGTATATTTGTGTAATGGACTAAACACAACACACCACCGCTCAACGTTATTAAATGCAATGTGTAAGTTAAAATAGATAAATAAGAAAAATAAAATTAGCGACAGCCAAGAGAGTAAATGAAAGAACACGAGTTATAAAAGTGCCCCATATTTGGAATAACACAAGCAGCTTTCTAAAGTATTAGCTTCACTTTGTACTTCAAGCAAGACTAGGAGAGCCTCATAGAGCGATAACAACATGGCCTTCTGTTTCCTCTGGTGGTAATCACAGTATGCTACTGTACTTAATTCTGCTGTATGAGCTATGAATAGTACTGCGCTCCGAGGTCCAGACTATTCCAGGAGGAAAAGACTTTTGCACTAGACTTGCGTATAGAAAAAGAAACTATTTCAAGTGAGATGTCAAGATATGTTTTAATGACTCGCATGCTTGATATAAAGGTGCTAATTGTAGACCTAGAGACATTCTGTGTGCAGTAGACATGTTACATGTAGTAACATTAATACATGATTTTTATTCAACTGACTAATATCTACATTAGAGTGAATAAAAACAACTGTCATGATTTGGCAATGACTATTAGAATAAATGCAGACAGTATATTTTATATGGTATGAAAGGCCTGCCACTGTTTCAAAATAATAATGCCCTGGATCGAACAAGATCCTCTCGGTCCAGTTTATCCATTTTCAAGCCTGAACACCATCAATCATTTTACCATGGACATATTTCACCATGTATACATTTCATCCCAGGAAAAAACAACAACTTCCCAGCCAAATTATATTTGCATATCATTGAATGGTGTCATCAAATGCTTTAAAATCCAAAGCGTTTCATCTTCAAGATCCTTGTTAATCACCAATTTTTACAGGATCTGAGGCACAGCATGTTCTCAGCCACATGAAAACAGAGCATTGGGAACGTGAGCATATACTGAGATAAGACAAGCAGAACATGGAGAACACTCAGAGACCTTTCATGGGACTGTTCAACCTCTCCATCATTAACAATTCTGTTAGTAGCCTTGTTGCTTGACTAGCTGCTCACAGCAGACAAAAGACTGAATGTTTAATCTCTTCGCCTCATTTGGAAGCAACAGTTTGTGAAGACCAACAGCAAAACTGTGTTAGTATTTGATTTTAAAGCATGACTCTGATGCAAGGTACGATTGATGCAGTGCTGTTTTTTTGTTTGGCCTTGGTTAACCTTTCAACTTATGGCTGTTTGTTTCCAGCAGCACATTTTTCAAACATTTAAGATATGTTTCCTGAAAGAGGGAGCATTTCTGAAAACCATCCTGAAAATTTGCATCTGTGTTGCCATACTAAAACGTGTCTCTATTTGCATGCATTGAGTCATTTGTGTGCCCTGTGACATCTGTGCTACATTATTGCTCTTTCAGCTGAGTGCCTCTGTACAGAAGTCCCAAGGAAAGTAAAAAGAACATTTAAAAAAAAAAGAAAAGCAGAGAGTCAGCTTTTTTATTTTGCATGCATTTGGGTGGTGTGCTGAGATTGATTATGCAACTAGTGAGTGCTCAGCAAAGGATTTGATGGACATGGAAAAGGGAAATTTCCAGTGAAAGAGTACAGTAGATTAAATATTAACTGATGAGGTCTGAATGTAGCCTGGCCTCCTCTCTGGATTGCAAAAGCTTCAAATAGCATCTGATATTTAAGACAGTCTATTTATTTCATGCAAGAACTCATGTACGGAGCAAGAACTTCTCCATCAATTCATTATGATATGTTCTACAGAGAGAGAAGGCCATGACAGCACCGCTCACTAGGATTTGAATGAGCAAGTTTTACATATTAAAGCAACTATGCAAGCTATTTCATATTTTCAGCAAAAAAGTCATGACTTTTTCTGACAAATTCCCAGTGTTGACAATTTATAAACCTTGCTGTCATATAGTTTATATAACACTCAAAAGGTTTTCAATATGTGTACCACTCTAAATAATGCCTGCTGCTTCTTACAGTTTTTGTGCTGATGTTAGTGCCAGTGGAAGATTAGAAGTTATTGAGTCAACAGAGAGTTGGCGATTTTTACACACTATGCTCCTCAGCACTCGATGACTCCACTCTGTGATTTTACATTGTCTGCCGCTTCATGGATGAGCTGCTGTTGTTCCTAAACTACGATGGCCGACGGGGGCAAACGCGCCTCAAAAGCCACAACGCAACAGGCAGTGTGTTTTCCTGACGTGTATTTTGGCTTTTCGTGTTTGCTCTTGTCATCCACAGTATTAAATGCTTCCACGTTTCAATAATACCACTTACAGTTGGACCCTGGAATATATTGCAGGGAAGAAATTTCACAAATTGATTTGAAGTAGCAAGCTCGAATTCACTAAGCTCTTCAGTACGAACCATTCTTACACAAATGTTTGTAAATGCAGACTGCATGGCTAAATACTTTATTTTGCACACCTGTGACAATGGGTCTGAATGATTCATTTTCTGTAACCGGGCTAGAGCCTATCCCAGCTGCCCTTCGGGTGGGAGGTGGGGTACATCCTGGACAAGTCACCAGTTTTATCGCAGGGCCACATAGAAAGACAAACAACCATTCACACTCACGCCTACAGTCAATTTAGAGTCATCAATTTACCTATAGTACATGTTTCTGCTGCTGGGAGGAAGCCGGAGAACTCACACAGACACGGGGTGAACATGCAAACTCCACACAGAAAAGTCCCAGGGCCTCAGGTGGATTCGAACACAGGACCTTTGCCACTGTCTGAATGAAACACCTGAATTCAATGATTAAGAACTGTGTCCTAATACTTATTTATACACATGTATTTAGAGACAGAGAGGAATGGGTTCTGTTTTGACACCTGTAAAATAAGCCAGTCTCTTATGCATTATTAAAGTGCCATTTAGCATTATGTCCTCCTATCAAATGCATACTAAAGACCTTTTACAAAGTTCTGATTTTCAAGCAAGAGTCAAGCTAAAGAAGCCAACACAAAATTATCCTCATCTGTATCCAGGGATTAATTTCAATAATTAGTCCAATAGTTATCATTTCCTCCAGGAAGCTCAACAGAAACTGGCAAAAATTCAGGATCTTGCTTTTGTGTATTTCTGTTTATCAAGGCAGATACAAACTACTTTCATGAGTGCCAGTAGGCTGTTGCTTAATGAATGAAATGACTCCAAACCTTGCAGGATTGGCATTGGTTGTTGACTCTCATTTAATATTTCTTTATTGAGACATTCAATAATCTGGATTGCATGATACCCTGAGGTACTACTGTATGATCATTGTTTTACAGATTTATCTTTTCTGGTGTATACCAGCAACTAAGATGTTTACCTTTGTATCAAAGCAGCACATAATGTTCAGATGTGTCTCAGATGCTGGTTGACAATCTGTGGAGGGTAGACTGATGATGGACAACTACAGAATACCATAGACTACTGCAGAAATGGTTTCCACATGACAAACATCAATGTGAAAGTCTTTGTATTTCAAAATCAGATGGTCAAAGTCTTTTGGAGAAGAAAAGAGCAGGATACCACCGATTTGACAGGTTTATGAAAAAATAAAATGTGTATGTGTAAGACTCGAGCTCTGTCTGCTGCAAGGGAATAAGGTGGACGTCCAACAGAGTTTTCCAGATGGTGTGTGACAGACCTCACAGAATTTAAGATCAATGCAGCCTATTGTATTAAAGTGTAATGAATCTAGAATGCAGAACTTCTTCATTTGTAAAATGGTCATCGAGAAGAAAAACCTGAAGTAACAAGCAAAGACAACCATAACCATGTGATGGTTGAATTTATGCGGTTGGGGTTTATATTTTTAAGTCTGAAAATGATAAATAAGTCCACTCTTTTATGTTCAGTTGTACTCTGTAATTACAGTGTTTTATTTGACCTTTTTGTAGACCTTCCTGTTTTCCTGCAGCACTTGTATACCATACCAGCTTCAATGTTGCAGGTGCATAGATAAAACAGCAGCTACTCCATTTAATTCCTTGATGTTTTTTAAGTTCACATAACAGAACATAGTTATAAAAAGACAGTGGTGCATCAACAACATATGCACATACTGGTCTTTATTTCACTGGGAGATTTCAGATAGCGAGCAGACCCTTTTTACTTTACCTTAGGCTAAAGTTTGATGCAGCCTATCCACCATTCTTTGTGACGCCACAGAAGTTGCATTTAGATATTCTCTTGTTTGGATCTTGTGTGAGTTTATACAGCCAAAGCTTGTCATGGTGGTGGTGTTAAGGTGTCATTTGTGGTCACATGCACCAAACGCAAAATGATAATGAGGATAGAAATCACTTGATCTTATGGTCATCAGACATTTCCTCAATGTTCATGTGCAAAATAAATAGACTGTTTGCAAGTCTTCTAGGGTTTCCATCTCTGCCATACTCATATATATGTACATGGAGAACAAGGTTTCTTTTGGCAGGAAAGGTGAACTGACCAGTATGGTTGATGGAGTTATCAAGCAGATTCATTATTATTAGTAAGAGATGTCTCACGGCTTCTTAAGGCTTCAGTGCAGTTTGGAGGTTATCACGATAAACATGAATATAAGAGGTGGGCAAAGGTTAATTCCTCCATAGTGTGGATAATTGAAAAGAAAATGTAACTGACCTGCAACTAATTACTGTTTCCAATAAATATGATGGGGATATAAAGTATAGTAATGGTTAATGGGCCGTGATGCTCCTCCCACTGTCTTGGAGACAGTCTATGCCAACCTCAGTGGGCAATTACCTGACTAGGAAGGTCATCAGCTGATTAAATCCACCTGGGCCTTTTGAAAGCTAGCCAAAATATTCAGTCTGTCTCTCTCTAGCTGGCATACACTCAGTCTTTTAGTTTAGCACAGCCAACAATTACATTTTACACACACCTGTGCACTGATTTTATTATTGATATTGCTTACCTTCACACCTCATTGTTCATTTATATTACTTGTTTAATGTAACCTTTGCATGGAACCCCTACTTGTCACATTCCTTGAGGCGGTTTGTTTCGTAGGCAGTGAGGCATCCATAAGCAGAATTATTATTATTATTATTATGATGTTTATTTTTTCCAGCCATAACAGCACTTGCAATGAGGAGTGATTGATGGTAAAACTCTTGGTTGGATAATCAAGTTAGTTTATGAGTCTCAATGAGCATTACTTCAAGAAACAAGCGGTAAGAACATTTTGTTGCCTGTGCCATGCCATCTGATTTGCACATCTTGTGTCTTCATCATAGGCCCCATTAGTGAGTCTCAATAAGATGGGTACACAAATGTGAGTTCTCAGCAACAAAGCTGAAATTGAAGTTTCAGTTTTCAACTAATGGCCACAACAACAACAACAACAACCCTGCGGCTTGCTTTGAGGATTATTGAGCATATTGTTAAAAGTAAACTTTCATATGTAAATTGACAATTGATCAAATACTAACTGCACTGCAGTGAAGACATGCTATTAATTACGAATCATGGAATGCTGTTTTTTTCCTGATTCCATTATGCAAGAATGTTAATAATGAAGTAAACACAAACTACTTTAATATTCCTTTTGATATTTACTTATGATTGTGAGGCTTTTCAAATATTTAAAACATGTACATGTTGAACAATGAAACTCATCCACCAATGCAGTGCTGGTCCAAGACTTTATGGGGCCCTAAGCAAAATTTGCTTTGGGGGACCCCAAGGCTATTTATGATTGTATATGCTTGATCATTCACACTATATCTAACATACTCATTGTCAATCTTTATTATTTCTTGTAACTGTGTTGCTCTCATCGTGTGTGTATTATATAGTTTTCTTACTAGACAAACCCTGACGCAGGACCCAGATGCAGACAGAAGCCAGAGACAAGGAATAGGTCAAGGATTCAATAACAAAAATAAAAATCCAAACTAAACAGACCAATAGTGTCCAAATGGAGATAACATAAAATGTAGTTCATCAGGTGGGCAGGTTTGATAAACATAAAATCCAATATGCAGAAAGAATCCAAAAAACAAAAGCAGAAGGAAGTCCAGGAGTCACACAAATTCAAATAACTAAAAGTACAGAAACTGGGAACACGAGGGAAACCAAGGAGAAGAGGCTGGAACATAACACGACATGACAAATTGACAACTAAGGAGGGGAAAACACACAGACTAAATACACTGGAGACGAGACAATGGGAAACAGGCGGCACATGGGGGAGGAGACAATCAGCGACAGGTGGAGACAATCAGACAGTCACACACTGGAGAACAAGCACAGAAAACTTTAAGGGGCAGACAGGTAAAGAACACAAAGAACAAAAAACAAATCTTAAAGACACAATAGGGAGTAGAAAGTACAAAAATCCCAACATAGAACATGAAAAAAGGACAGAGGGTAACATAGGGCAACATAAATAAGATCAGCAAAGACAGTTTAAATTCAAAACGCAGCATGGGAGTAAACTTCAAAATAAGACAGGAAATAGTAACACAAAATCATAGTCATAGTCAAAATCATCATAGTAATGACCCTTCAAAATAACTGGAACAACAACCTAGGATCAAAACCATGACACCAAATATCAAGACTACCAAAGAAATATACCAAACCACTGCTTTCAAGGGTCGGACTGGGTGCCAGTCCAATCAGGGTTCACCAAAGCTAAGACGAGGTAAGAGATACAGTAATGCCTCCAGGAATGGGAGCCAATCACCTCATGGGGACCGCATAATGTGATTCAGAGCTTCCACAGAAGAGGTTAGATACATGGGGGAACCTGTCCATAGCGATACATTGAAAAATCAAGCTCCCTTGGGGGGCCCCTGGTTGCCGCAGGGCCCTAAGTAAGAATTGGGCCGGCTCTGCATCAGTTAGGAATTTTCAAAAGAATACTATTATCCTACAAAAAAGAAAACCAGTGCTGAATTATTGTCTCTTTTAATTCAGTCTGCCCCACCCCCCACCCCCCCTGCCACTCTTATAGCCACAGAAATGTTGAAACAAATAAGGAGGTTATGCAAATATGGATGAAAGGCTGGTGAAAAAAAATTAGTTCCATGCTGCTGTGTGAGGATAGCTTATATGCCTCACACACCGGTGGTTTTACTAAGCCCGCGACCCCCCCCACCCCATGTAAATTTATAATTTATATTGAATGCATACAATGATTTGGTTCTGTCTTGGGAGGCATCATGTCAAAGGGATGTGAGATGGGTTTTTTTGCTAGGAGCTTGGCCCTTTGAATGGCAATGAAAGGTCCGTCTGTATGCTTGCCAGTCCACCAGACTGAAGTATCCCCATATTATCTCTGTATTATGTTATATATTAACTATTTGTACACACATTCATTAACCCAGAGGATGAAGCTTAATAACTTTGGTCAGAACTTGTGGGTTTTCATTGTGGAAGCTGAATTACTTGGACAAAAAGACGCAGATGACGCACACAGACTGTTCCTCTAATATCGAGAAGTACAGCATAAATGAAATGGGAGGAAAGAAAAATCCATTGACAAAGGCTATGGTTTCCAATATCGTGATTCCCTTTCTTTGAAAGCATGAGTAATGTTTTTCGAAGGGAATTGATCTTTTATTTATAACATTGGGAATAATGAGCTACTGCATGGGACGTTTTCTTTTTAATGAGAGGGAAGTAACGTAAAGCTGATTCTGTGGCTACTTCTAAGGAATAAGCATTGTTATATTTTCTTATTTTGACAATATTCCAGTTTACTATTTGGTTCACTACACTTCCCTTGCTGCCTGGCTGTGCATGAAGAAGAGTCAGCAGTTCGGCTTTAGCTGCTTTGTTGAAACAGAACAGGCTACATTGCCTCAGGTATTTGCATTTTCTTATTATCCTTTCTGGCATGACTATGCAGAGATTTCTGGAAAACATAGAATGACTACTTAAATGACTCCTCTGACCTCTAAAAATTTTAAACTTTGGAAAAGGATTCTTAAATCAGGTGGAGCATTTAATATTTTGAAGGGAAAAAAATGGTACAGTGTTCTGTTACAGTATTGTGGCCTATTTCTCTTATCGAGACACTTTACTAATAGACTTGTGACATGATGGATCATATGATGAAAAGGCTGCCAGATGACTGAAGATCTAATCTTGTTCCATATATTATGTGAACTAGAAATGAGTAAATAGAACAAGCATGCTTTGAGTGTGCGACAGTGTGATTGGTGTGGGAGAATTTTAATGGCTTAAGACTAAGAGTGCTTAGTTTTTGGATCCGATTGTGTGACCTATTTACAAGGGAAGATTGTAATACATCACTTAATGAGTGCAGTATGGTATTTACTATTTACTACCAGCCAAGACAACTTAATATTCTCTGCAGTAATTCTGTTTTGATCACATACAAGGCCGTTTCCCAATTTCCCCTTTCCTTCAGAAGTCTTTAAACTGATCTTTTAGTTGTGTCTCTTAATGTCAGATCTTGTAACACTGATCGTTTCTGAGGTACTTTAGATGCAAAGCACTGCCAACACCTTTCAGGAGTAAAATAAGAAAGGAGATTATAATGAAGTCTGTCCCTTTACCCCAGGGTCAGTAAATCCATGTGGCGAATACTTGTGTGGAGCTCCATTTTAATACGATTGATACAAAATAGCTTCATCTTCACGCTTTGTCTGAATTTGTGATGCTTAACATAATCTCATTCATTAGAATTTAGACTTGTCCGAAATATAAGGTATGCCGCTCACATTTCTCTGTGAAGGGCTGAGCACCAAAGTGCATTTCAAAGGATTCTGCTTAATGTATTGTTGTGCTCAGAATTACATGAGCAAGAAGCTTCTTTCATCTTAACACATATTATAAATGTGTGATGAATTATTGTGTAATATGTGTAAAAGTATCTTGTTGAAGTTTGCCAGGTATAATAATACTACAGTCCACTGCAGAGGTCTTCATTTAAAAGTGCATGAGGTCCAGTAAGTCAACCCTCCTCCCCAGCTGAGGTCCAAACAGTTAAATACTTAGAAATATCAGCTTGTGCTTTTCGCCAGACTGAAGGAATAAGTTTTGTTAATATTTTTACTACACAAAAAAACACTCACTTCATAAAACAATAAGCTTGTCATTTCTATATTTGTATTGCAAATAAATATTTCAGTCCATAGAAACATAACATCCTCAAAGGAGAACTAAATAAAGTGCTCTATGGGCTGATCTGAGCTTAACAATCACTTAAAGATGGAAGTACAAGCTTTACGGAAAGAAATCAATCACAACTCACATTTATGTGTTCGTTCACATGCAATTGTGTCTCCTTCGAAAATTCACCTGGAAAAAAATCCACGCTGCTCTCTCAGTTCCACAAGTGACTGATGCTGCTAGCGTGATGTTACGCCCCACACTTAAGTGGCCCTATGGGGCGAACAATTCACCAGCACTCACCCAAATTAATCGAAGAAAGACACCTTCAAAAAGACCAAACCCCTGGGATTTATTTGCAAAAGATTCACAAACGAGACAAAATAAAGAAAGATTAGGAAAGTGAGGCTACATTATTAATGCAGCAGATAAAACATCCCAGTCTGAGTGGCATCACAACCAACCGTACCCACCCCAGAAGCCTCCCCCTTCTGATGCTGGAACAGGAGCGTTTGAGGACTTCTCTCAGGCCAGATGCACCTCGTGATCACTTGAGATGAATAACACCTGGACAGAGCTAGAAAGGAAGGAGTGACAAAGAGACAAACAGAGAAGGGAACATACAAGCGCAACATATGACTAAAAAACACTATTTTGAAATGTGTATGCTTTATACTGTGTTACAATCTCTCTGGGAAGCTCTAAGCTTTTTTTTTGTTAAGTGATTTCACTTTGATACTTTTAATTCTGATGCGCTTGCACATTTTTCAAAAAAACAATTAATCAATTGATTTTATGGTTTCTCCGCATCAGAGCCTCTATGGCTACTATTATAAAAGCAATTTCACCTACAAAAAGTAATTAGCCAGAGACCCCACCACCTCCACCACCCAATTATCTCATCAATAAAGTTTCTAAAAGCAAGTGAGGACTTCATTAGGAAAATGTCTGTATTGGTAAGAGAAAACTGTCAACCCCAGAAGTGGTGATGCAGTCCAGTGGGCTTTTCACCCCAGTCCCTGAGGTCTGGAGCACCATCCTGTCTGTCTCGCCATAATGAAATCCCTATCTGAATCCACTGCTGCCCCCTCCGCTACTAAAATAAGCCTACTACCACACTCCAGACACTAGTGATGCACTTGAAATATCTCCATTTTTAACAGGGCTTTTGTTGAATCTCAGGGGTCGAAGAAGTCTTTTTGTGTTATTCTGCAATATTGAATAAAGGGTCAAAACAAATTAAAAGTAATTAGTCAAGTCAGTTATATTTATATTCCACCAAACATGACACTTTTCATATAGAGTATGTAGACACCATACTCTTTAATTTCCACCGACCCAACATTCCCCCATAAGCAAGCACTGACGCCTAAGCAAGGCAATCTCTCTTGACCAGTTGGGTTCAAAGAGAGAGACAGAAAGGGAGAGAGAGGGAGTAAGAGAGAGACACACAGAGATACACAGCATAAAAATAGAATAAGAATAATAGCAGTGGGCATCAAGCAGGACCACAGGAGTGGGTCCAACCACAGTCCAATGGGATCCTGCAAGACAAGACAGATTACACTTGCCTTAGAGGCATACAGTACAGAGTCTAGTCACGTATAGTCAGTTTATGCACTATACCACTACATTCACATCCCATCCATTCATCCATTCAATAAAACAATGATAAAAGTTGTCATGCCCAGAACCACCAAGAGGTTCTGTGGTGTGTTGCAAATTACACAACATAGCCTTATTTATTGATTTGTACTTTGCACCCCTGTTGACTTTTAATCAGAATAAGCCGTCCACCTAAATTCTTAGCTGATGCACTGAACAAAAAATAAATAAAGGTGCACTTTACTCAGCTGGGAATAAACTGATTCAGGTCTAAAATCATTTTCGCTCTACATCATGACTGTTTGTGACCGATGGAAGAACGGCTGTGGTATAAATGAAAAATGATGGGAGGCTTGGAGATAAAACATATGCTGTTTTGATGCTGGCTGTTTTTTTTTTTTTTTGATTAAAAGGGCAGAACTGAGAGATGCGAAAGAGAATCCTGTAATTGTTCCACTGGGCTGAATTCTAAGCATGGACTTTCTTTCTCTTGATCAAAAGAGAGTGTGACGCATCTATTGTAATCTTTATTATTAATATGTATTTCGTCTGTTTCTTTCAAAGCTAGTCAAGCTGAAACTGAATGAGTTTCAAGTCTTTGAAGAATCACTGAAGGTGGATGAGTTTACGTTTCCAGTTGTGTTCTCAGCAGATTTTTTTTTACCTTCCTGGGTAAATAAAATAAATAAATTACACAAAATCATGCAAAAAATTATCATCTGGACTTTATAAAACAGCATCAATAACAAAATAGACTCTTCAGGCTTTACTGATATTGAGCAAGGCTTTCTACTGAAGCTACTTCTTTTAATGTTTAAGTAGACATTATCAATCTCTTTATATAGTATTCTCTAAGAAAAACATGCCTGTGGTCTGTGCTGGATGAAGAGACAATAAGGCTGATATTCCTTCAGTACATCAGTAAGCATACTAGAATGTCAACAGACCTGTGCAGGCCCATCAAAGTGCTACACATTTTTCATTTATAATAGACAGGGAATCAAAGAGCCCACCCTTCTAACTCAGAGCTAGATTCACAATGTCTTCGGCTGCCCCCACTTCACTATCTGTGTGCCTTTCATCCCATCCTCTTGGAGAGGGACAGTGGATTCTCTTTCTTCTGCTTCTCGGCCTCTCTGTTTGATCTCTGTAATTCAGCTAATGAGGCCGGGCCTCTGGCAGGCAACTGGCACACACACACACATACACACTGAAGGCAGCAGCTCTGAAATGTGCCCCCAGATCTCAGGTGGCCGCATAGTGCCACCCCATCTGACTCAGCAGTCAACTCTGAAACATCCATCGAAAAAGGTGGGGAAAAAATCACGCTTAATTACCTGCTGCAGGAAAATCAGCAGAATTTAGAAATAACAGAATCTAGGTCAGGTAGAAAAACTCAGGGGCTGTGAGTTGAAATGATCAAGGAGATGGTGGCAAATGTATTGCATTTTTATTCTTTACACGTGTAGAGTACATAGTGGTTCATATAAATTTCCCAACAACATAGAGAATTGTGCTTTTTTTTTTTGGAGAGCTTAGGGACGTGGAGGAGACGTATTAAATGGAGCAACACCAGTGGAAATGGTTGCTGCAATTAAAGCAAGGCATGACAAATATGTGTGGACACAAATGAAGAAGAAAAAGGTGAGGTGGAAAAGTGAGCAAACTCTCCATCCTCGTGTCTCGATGTACCTAATGGCCTCACAGACCACCAGAGTGCATCGTTATCTCAGCTTTTGCTGCTTTGTATTTACTAGGTACATTATCACAACCTCCTCCAACCGCCACCATATTTGTTGTTGTCAAAACTTTTGAAATTTCACTGCCCTCCTGCGGTTGTGTCGATGTCGATGTAAAGGATGTACAGACGTATGTAGGCATTGATTTCACGCTACATTGTATATTTGAGTGTATGAATATGTTGCAGGGTTCTTGTACTGGATTACATTGGTTTATTGTATTGTTAGCACTCTTAAGTTCGCATGTAGCTCAATGCAAAGTACAGTTTCACACAGATTCAATCAGTTGAAGGTTCAAGGTTTTTGTATACACTTATCACGCTCGTTGGTGACGGCCTCTTTAATGCAAACTCAGAAATTCAATTCAATTAAACTGATGGAGTTTGGGGTGGCAGCGGAGGCGGCAGTTGTGGGTATGTAGGCGTGAAGACCCAACCATACATGGACCCTAATGAGGTGGAGCAGACCATCACTGGGTGTGGTATGAAAGTGCTGAGCAGGGAAAATGAAGGTGAGCCCCGCAGGACTCATTTAAGAGAACGTGCTGAGAGCAGCTTGGAAGCCACACTAAAAATCACAATTACACATAATTACAGCTTGGAAACTGTGGGCAGAGGGACTCTTTATCTGTCTGTATTGGCTCAGCGCTGTGCAACTAATTGCTACTCTCCTGCTTGAGCATGTCCCTTTCTGCGTCAGTTGCCATATATTATTAAGGCATACACAAGGCATATATCTTCAATACGCTCTACTGCTTTGAAAATTGAATGGCTTCAAAACCGAAACATCGCAATTAAAAATTGTTTTGTTTGCCCATTGCTGAAGCTTGTAGGCTTTTCCGTATGTCTTATACACCGTATAGTGTATCGCAACATGTAACATGACACTGAGGTTCACTTATGTGTTGTGTTTTCTGCACCCACAAACATTTTTTCTTTTTCTTTTTTTTTTTCATGAGTTGAAGTAAAATTTCCAAGAGTTTGCCTTTGCACACGAAAAGTTTATTCCCCTCATGTTATGTTCACAAATTTCTTAAAATCCGTGTCAGTGAGCATTTGCCCTTGATGGAGATGATCCGTGCAGCTGACAGGTGTAGCATATACAGATTCTGATTGAACAACACGATTCTTGCCCAGGTGTGAGTTGGGTTGGTCACAATAAAAGGCCACTCCAAACACAAATACCACAGATGTTGCAAGTTTTGAGGGAGCGTGCAATTGGCATGCTGACTGCAGAAGTGTCCGCCGTGAACTGAATGTTTATTTCTACCACAAGCTGTCTTCAACATCATTTCCAAGAATGTGGCAGTACACATGTTTTTTTGTTTCTGCTTCTGTTTCTCCTGTGTTTGCTAATGCTAACAGCACACTATCATAACACCGTGGTAATAGTTAAAAGGCCCCAGTTTCTATACAAATGACAGCTGTGTGATTCTTCACTACATAAACTGTCAATATGTATATTACTATTGATGTTCTTCCCCTTTCCCACTCTATTGATATCTAACTTATTGCTTCTTTCATTTATCAGATTTTGTTTTCCTTTCGTCTCACTTTGTCATCGTTTTCCTCGTGTCTAATGATACCCTGACCCATTTTGCTCCCTTCACAGCAAAATCCAATATTTACAGTTACGGTCCCTGCCTCAGCTCCTGTAAATATGCTTTCAAAATCCCATTGATGTGTTTTTTTTTTCTGTCTGTGCAAATGCAAGGCTTGTAATTAGATGCATTATTTTAATACATATAGACAGAATTAAGCCCCCTGCAAAGGAAACTCAAATTTAGAAGTCGTGAGTGATAGATAGCAAATGTTTCCTACTGTGCCCTGGATGCAGAACTCAGAGACGATGCATCAAATACCGACCAAATATTATGCATGCAGTAGTGTTGAATGAATAATGTGCATGCCTTTGGTCCCCCGTTCCTCTTCTGATCTGAGGTGTTAGTGACATAAATCCATCTGTCGCTTGATGGAAGAAAATGTAAATCTTAGCCCTCTTTGCATATCGTTTCTTATTGGGCTCAGTCTTCAAACGGCTCTGCCTTTTAGATGAATCTTCAGATGGAGAGTCTGACCCTCTCATTTAATAACCCTCCATCAGGTCCCAAATGGACAGCATGATCTCACCACTCCCCTGGATATTTGAATCTAAACAATGAAGTGCTGTCCACTGGACCAAAATGCCATATCCTCTATATCATGTGGGGATATATTGAATTGTGTCTACTGCATTGATTTTATATTATACTCAAGAACTAGAAGAAGACTTGAAATTGCAGGAACATATAGCAAATTCCTATTGAAAAAAGTCATCATAATTGATTAAAAAAATGTCATATACAAATGACAGATGTATGAACATGAATGTTCTGATGTTGTGATTTTTGCTTTTCTGATTCCTGCGACCAAATGCTCCAGTTTGCCTGCATTGATTTTTGAAGAATTTGTACATAAAACATAAGAGACAGACGAACGAACGAGAAGACGAACGAGTCGACTCCATTTTGGCCTGTCGGCAAGAAAAGTGAAACTTTCTTCTATATGTGCACAGCCAATAATTTAAATAAATATTGCTTAAAAATGCCATCATGGAAAAACCAGGAGCCTGTTCCCACACAAACAATTTGTAGCATTTAGCATTTGAGCATACACTTAAAATGACCTTATATATATACAACTTTATATAGGTTGCATGGTAATGCAGTGGTTAAGCCTGTCACCTCACAGCAACAAGGTTGTGGATTCGAATCCAGACCCGGGGTCTCTGTGTCTGGAGTTAGCATGTTAGCATGTTCTACCCGTGACTGCATGGGTTCCCTCTCGGGGTTCATCCCACAGTAAAGAAAAAAAAGAAGCAATATAGTTGAATTGGTGACTCTAAACCTCTAAATTGCCCATAGGTGTGAATATGAGTATGAATGGTTGTTTGTCTCTCTGTGTGTGTTGGCCCTGTTATGAAACAGCGACCAGTCCAGGGTGAACCCCGCCTATATCGCTTAATGTCAGCTGAGACAGCCCTCCTGCAATTCTGTAAAGGCTAAGGGGTTAGGAGAATTTATGGATGAATGGATGTTTATATATCATATATTTGTATAAGTGACCTCTGGCAATTGTGTAAATAACCGTCATCTCTCAAAACAAAGGCAGAAATATGATATTGTATTTTTTACACCGCTGCAGTATGGAGGATGGTAGAAATACAATAGGCCTTATGCAAGAAATTTACAATTGGTCCTGATCTGTCATGAGTCACATAGAGATAGTTTGCCGCCTCTTCACAGGACGAAGTAAACACTAATTTGACATGGAATCATAAGAACTGGAAGTTAATACGTGATAACAAAATTACACAATTCATTGCTGAGTATCATCTTCACCTGACAGTGTAACATTACCTACCCAAGGCTTCATTTAATATTCTCTTGTTCAATATCTTTGTGACAGTCTCATCTCTCTTCACTGTGTCTTGTTTTTTTAGCGTCTAACTTCGTGTCAGATTATTCTTTGTCTGAAACAGTGCAACACTGTTCTGATGACATTGTTCAAACCTACACTATTAAATATTTCTAATTGTTTCAAGTCCTCTATCACTTCTATCTGTCCAGAAACCATTTGATGTCTTAGATTAGGACTTGAAGAAGTACAGAGGAAAGATTTTCTTTTTTACTCTTTGGAAACATTACTTTGTCAAAATGACACCAGCTTTGGAGCTTTCCATGGCAAATTTAGCAATTATTCCAACGATGGACAAAGGCACCTCTTCAACAAATTCACCAGGTTGCAATTAGAGATTTACAGAAAAGTGCAATGTTCTGTCATCATTGGTTTCCATCCCTATCCATAGAAAAGATCCCTATCCAAGAAAGATGTTGGACCCAAACCCCAAACCAAACTTAACCAAAAAACCTAACCTCATGGTCCACACCTTAAACCCCAAGGTCACTTGAGAACCCTTTAATTTTCTTGACTTAACCAAACCTTGATAATAAAGGTGGCAGATCAGAATATATGGATTCATAATTATAACAGTCATGTATAATAGAAAACACGAAGCACAAAAACAAAAAAAAGTGTTTCTCAAAAAGTCAAAATGCAGTACAATCAGTAACATGTTGTGTGTGACAGACACACCTGGACCAACATGAACCACATTTTTCTTTCTCAATATTTTATTTCAATATATATCTTTTTTTAAATATTGAGAATAATAATGTAAATTCAGTCATAACAACGTAATTCTCGTTCTTTAGACCAGGCTCAGTACAATCCGTGCTTGATCCCACGTCTCCTTCAGGGAGTTTCCCCATCTCCTTATCACTTCCACAGTGCTCAGTCAGGGGGAGATGGGAAATCTAATATTCTGCTTCATGGTCATGGAACAGACTAGGCAACTGCTCATGGCTTAGCAGTCTTAAATTGCATCAGGGAAAAGCATGCAATGTACATTTTGCCCACTAACTCCAGCTCATTAAGCGTAATGTATATATTAGTGTAGGCAGGTAGGGGAGTCAGTGCAGCTACAGCTATCAGCCTGACTGTGAGGTATGAGAGTTTGGAGCAGGGGATCCCTCCGCAGGTATCAAAATCATATCTGCAGGGCTGCATGCTTTATTACATCTCCACCTTTGAACATGGAGCCTTTGTTTGCTTTCGTCTGTTGGAAAGAACATGCAATAGTTCTTTACACAAATATGTTCAACACCTATAAACATTAGATAAAATTTGGCATCATCAGCTGCTGTGTGAATTGAATAAATAAAGGACCTTCTTGCTGTGAGGCAGCAGCGTTACCTACTGCGCCACCGTGCCGCCCCCACTAACAATCAATGTCTGGAATTCGTGGCTGAAGTTTATTATGTCTCAAGTACAATGCTAAAAATACACTAACCTTTGGAAATTATAAAGATGCTAAGCAGAGCAAAGGAACCACACAAATTAACATGTATTTGCCACTAGATGCAAACTTTCTGTGGCAATCTGTGTTTTTAATGCTAATTTTATTCACACACAAATCAGAGACTCCTGAATAAAATGGCTTCTCTCAGACTTCTTGTGTGACTATAGGCAGACTTTAGGTGTTGTGAGGAGCTGCCAGGTATATATGTGGTTGACAGTATGAAAATGAAATACTTCCCTGTCATGTGTGCATGAATACATGTGGAAATGAGTTCTCAGGTCGCTAAATAGAACGCAGGGCCATAAAGTAATGTAAGATGATTTTGGTGTTAAATACACTGCACTAGTGATTTAGTTCGAGCCTGTAGAAAATGTTAAATGAAGGAAGGTTTATCTTTATTGCAATAAAATGTTGTCTGTTGTTTGCAGATAGAAAGTATAGATTCTTCCATCTAGCTCCCTGCCTCCATATGTACATTTAACATGCACTCTTGCCATGCCATTGGTCGAAGCATCAGACGGGAGCAGATGTGCTTGTATGCAGTTTTATATTTAAACGTGGCTAATCCTATTTCCGTCCCGAGAAGAGCCGGTTTTATCATCTGATTTGCTGCATTCAACGTTGACATTCCTTCGATAAATGGGTTATGTTTTATGAAAATGGCGTGAGGCGTGGGCCCCTATACATCAAGATGCTGTTAGATTTGGCCTCCGTGTCCCACTGCAGTATAGCATGAGAACTGTTTCACCAACTGTCACGTTTGCAGGCTTCACATTGCCTGTGCATATTTGTGTGCAAATTTGATGTGCTCTTACTCACGGGAGCTGAATTTTTCATCGTGTACGTACGGTGTACACTCGTGGCAAGCAAATTAGGAGACTAATGACTGCTTTTCACTCTTGTGTGTTCCTCTCCCCACAGATAAGTGAAGGCATTAGGCCCTACCTATTTGGGTCCTCACTAAGAGTAATCAGCAGTTTGGAGAAGCACTGTGTGTAGATGGACCCTGGACTAGCACTGTGACAATTCTATTAAGAAAACACTGGGTGCTGTTAGTGTGACGCAAATTGGCTACAAGTAGTCTGGCTGCTCTCCAGGCATGACTCAAGGTGACAGCAGCAACACAAAGGCACAAAGTTACTGTCCAAATCAATACAATTATATTGAAGGCATAGAGCTCATAGCGGCTTTGTGGTGCTCTGTAATGAAACTAAATGGAGGGAATACTTATTGGAGGGAAGTGAAGCCGGACCAACACCATATGCTTTTTGTATGCTGCTCAGTAAATAACAAAAGAGGCCGATCGTGATCGCATCTGTTCCCATCTTTAGACAAACTAGAGGCCCCCAAGCAGACAAAACCATTCCTCAAATATGTAGACAACACTGAAACACACACAGTACAACACATAGACTCACTCTCCCTCAAAAGAACTCTGGAGTCGAGATTCAAGAAAAGATACACTTACAACGGATGTGTTAAGAGGTGGCGACGTCTGTATACACATACTACACTTTAGATTGTAGGGAGTTTTGATGCTGAGAAAAAAACCACAGGTGCCACAATAGAGAGAAAAAAACTGTTGTAGGGAGAAGAACAGCATCGCATGTCAAGTCTTGCATCACGAAAAGAGCTGTAGTTCAGATCTCTGGAGCCATGCTTGTGTTCCCCTTTGTGCTCCGTTAATGTTCACAGTCTTTTATCTTTTAATGCAACCATTCGTCTCAGTGTCTAACGCTGTTGGATGAAAAATAAGGCAGCATCCCTTTTCCTCAAAGGGGTGAGTAAATCATAGATTCTACTCAGAATCTTTCATTATGCCTTCATCTCATCCCTTCTAATTATGTGCATGTTAACTCGGCGATCAGAAACGATGCATCTTTTTTTATCCTTAAGTAAAATGAATGTGCTGGTTTGACAAACTTTTTTTTTAATCTTTTAGTAATGTAAGGACAATTCACCTTATCACAGACTACGCAATCCATCATTAGATCGTCACAAAACAAAGGCGCTTCCTCGCCAGAACATGACCGATTTTTTGGTAACTTGTTAGAAACTTTGCAACCTTTGTGGGAAGAGAAGCAGTTGAAGGCACATAGCCAGAAGCAGATAGTTAGCAAGAAAACATCATGCATCATTAAAGATTAGATGAGGGGAAATTCATTTGCAACAATTTTCATTATGAATTAAGTCATTTATGCAGAAAAATGGCAGCCATTCTCTGCTTATTGCTGTTTTCTAGCCTTTCTTTTCAAAGAAAATAAAGTACATTTTCAGACAGTATTTAAAATGCAGCATCACCTCTATAACGAGGAAAGACATGTACTAAGTGCATGTTGTTATTCATCTATTTGAATAAAATTTCTAGGATTTTGACTGCTTAAGGAGTGAATCTACAGTTTAATATCGCCACTTAGAATTCACTTCCACGACCGGCTGCACACCACTGTTAGCTACTTTGTTCTTTTTTCCATGAATTATTGTTTAGCCTCGCTAATGCTTACAGAATTCATTATTTCTATGACCATTATGAGACAATTGTTTATCGATCAAAGCATCTGCATTTGCAACATGCATCGCGGAGCTCAAATTACTTTCAGTAATAAGCCCCTTGTGAAGACATGACCACATTACTCATCCGTCTCATTTCTATCACTGGACAAAGTAATTTAAAGGAGGCTAAACCTAATTTACTAATGTAAATACATTATAGGAAGTGCAATTTTGGCATCTCTATGTCAAAGTGTTTAAAGGGAATGCCACATTCTTTGTTTTATGTGCACTGCAGGTGTATTTTTTAGGTATTACTTAAAATAGGCATTAACATTATGTGGAGAATTGCTGCTTCCCTTATCCTTGTTTCCCCTCTGTGGTCCATTTGTCCCTCAAAATGTTTTGTTACAAATTAGCAACACATGTAGCAAGACTCACCTATAAAGCAAGTGAATCATTTGCTCTAATAGAGCATAGAGATAGAACACAATGTGCCTTATACCACATTTAATGGAGAGGAAAACAATCATCACATTAGGCAACCAACTCACTAAAACATTCCCAGAAAAGCCTGTAAATCAAAATGCATTGTAGCATCTCTCTCTCTCTCTCTCTCTCTCTCTCTCTCTTTCTCATCTTTAGTGATGAATCAGGCGCAACCCTAACTTTTTGTCTTCAACCAGTATTTTACTCTAATGATGATAAATTCATATTAGGTCCGATACACCCTATGCATGGGAAAAGGATACAGCAGATTGTTAATGGTATGTTACATATAAACACAATGAAATTACAGTACATGTACCTGATAGCTACAGACCCATATTAGATCTTTCACAGTCCACTTCACAGCAATATAAGCTCCAGAAGTTGCTAAAACACAGAGAGGAATTATTCAGCTTGCGAGTTGGTAAGTTACTCCACAGAATATACTACCTGCAGCATTTCACTACAGTACCAACAGTACAGTACAGTCTTTTTACAGAAGGAACATATATAATAATAAAATGATAATAATAAACTTTTCTTTATATAGCACTACAAAGTGCTTTACATAATGAAGAAACCATAAATCACATCAATTGCTTTATTTATTTGCTTAATTTTATAAATGTATAAAAAGCAATAAAGATTATTAATTTGAACATTAAATATCTCGTCTTTTCACTGCATTCAATTGCATTTAGGTTTAAAAATGTATGTTTTTATAAACATTTTATTTAATGACAACGACAATCAACATAACTTTTGATACAGTTAAAACATTTCACTATTGATAGTGCAATTTGAATATTCTATCTTATTGACTTATATAAAACAAGAAGTGATTAGCTGAAGCCCTTAAAGTACAGAATGTTGTTCAAACGCATTAAAGGATTTTGTAATATTTTTCAATGTTATAATTAGCTATTACTAGATGATACCAACGTGTGTCTTAAAGTTAAAGCTGCCAATGTTGTACTGATAGTATACCCTAACATGACTATGTTTACGTGCATGAAAGGGGCTGCTGGTAGTAATAAACCCATAGAGAATTCTCATTCTTCAGCTCAGTCTCACTATTCTCATAACCTTGTTTTCAGCTGCAAAAAACACTTTTCAATGCCAAGCTCTAAAATCCAACTGTATGCTACCTGCCCTCAAACAAATAGCAAGCAGGCAATGCTACCAAGCTGGTGAACATAGTGAAGCATTCAGCAGCTAAAGAGAGATTTCCCTCAGGGTTTAGAGACTGAAAACACAATTAAAATGGAATTCTACAAATCTGCCATACATGTTGCTGTCCTGTTTGCCATATAAATAGCAGTAATATGTCATTTGTTTGTTGTTGAAGCTTTATAAAGACAAGCAAATAACTAATGTAATGTAGTTAAAATCAAGTACATTTTAAGGATACAATAAATAATGCAGCCTATAGTATTTGGAAATGCGTGGAGGGGAAAATGTCAGTCATCCCTGTTTTACGCAAGAGGGGCTGTGACAGACATTTATTATTATTATTATTATTATTATTATTATTTTGAATTGAGCCTCAGCTTCTTGTATGCCTTTTACGATTAGGGGGCTTCATTGACATGATTATCACTTTTAGTGCTTTTGTCATTACGAATGGAAAAGAGCGGGACTCTGTCTTCGTGTTAACCTGTCATGAATTGACAGCATTGCATTATCAATTTTCACCTTTAACATTCAAAACGAGAATCTTCTTGATATCAAGCAAGGTATCAAGAGAAGACTTTAAAGCCTATAAACTATTATGGGGAAACAGAATCAAGCATTTGTCGATATTTTGAAATCCAGTGGTTTAAAAAGGTGAGGTTAAAACTCAAGGCTATCTCAGGACAAGATGGGCTTCTGCCGACTTCACTACTTTTCATAGAGGCCAATTTTGCAAAGAGGGAAGGAAATTACAGCTGGAAGAAGTAGGGCAATGGACTATGAAGGAATAAGGGGGGGGGGGGGGGGGGGGTTGGGAGAAGAAATCTGAGTAAACTGCTTGGACATACAGTAGATTTACTTCCTGTCATTTCTTTTGTCTGTGTTCTGGTTTTAATGCTAACTGTTTCTTATGCTGGTAGAACATCATGTAATTGCAATTTGTTCATTTACTAATAATCTATAATTGGATTGGTTTTGCATTGGGAACAGAAGGTGCCTTCGTATCAAACACAAATATGGCTCATAATAATTTCACACAGTACTAAAGTTAATCTTTTTTATTCAGATGGTAAATCCATATATTTCATACTAATTGAAATGGAATTCATTTATTTAGTGCTATTCTGGTATATTACGGAATATATGAAACTTACTCAAATTTGTTTTGCCAACTTTTTACATAATTTTTTTCTTTTCTCTTAAAGTGTCATTATTTTATGATTTATTCAGGCCCTACTAAATTACAGCTAAATAGTTTTCAGTGTATTAAGAGGCAGCCCTTATGACATGTTTAACGCTCAAATTTCTTTCTTGGCTGAGTTCAAAACTGTTTACAGTGATATCAATCTAATTGACCTTTTCTAATATGGTGAACTAATTGAGTAAAACACTGTCATAATTACAATCATTGCAGTGATCTGGGTTCATTACACCTTCTCGATGCAGGGATTTGTTCAGTTGAGTGGGTGCTGACAGAGCCACGCTCTGCCTTTGCAGACGTCTAATTTCTTGGAGCCATGTGTACATTATTTTCCCGAGACAGAAATCTATTCTGAATGGATAGCTTTTATTAAGTCGGCCAATAATTAGCTGGGTTGTCAAGTACAAATGCAAGAGTGCTGGGGGAAGTCATTCAAGGACACATCCTCCATGTGTTGTCAATATGCTGCTCTCTTCACCCATATTCACCAGCAAAGGGAAAAACAATATCTGTTTCCCCGCAGAACCTTACATGAAATTAAAAGAAACTGACATGATCTACAGTCGCAATGTTGGTTCGTCATGTTTCCACATTGTAGCGATGCTCTCAACTTTCTCCTTCCTTTTTTCCATCACCTCTTTCTGCTGCTAATGGGTCTTCTTTTTTCAAACGAGTTAGTTTAACATTTTAAATTTTTAATTAGACCCCCCCCCCCAAAACCCCCTTAACCTCAACCCCCCACCCCCGTAGGTCCACTCACATGTAAACAGTCAATTCACTGTGATAGGGTTCTACCTCATCCAATCAATACAACAATCCCAGCAAGGGCTCTGACACCATCTGTCAGCAGGTCATCTTGTAACTAGTGATTGCACAGCTTGGATTTTGTCTGTCTTTAATGGAAAGGCCGCGTGCCAAAGAACTAATTAGCCTGTTGGACAGTTAAATTTCTGCAAGAGAAGGGGTTCAAGACAAATGCTGCTGATGGAGGCGTTCAAAGAGTGCAAAGTTCCAGCTGCATGAAGACACAAAAAGAGCATGGAGTCAGTCATTAAGAAAAAGATGGAGGTAATTTCCCTCTAACTTTAATTGACAGTCCACTCTCTTCTCCTCACGCCTTACTTTTTAACTTTAAATTAAGTTTCTAGTGCTGCTCACAGTACCACATTACTTGCTGTTATTTAATAAAGCTAAAATAATATAGTGGTTGAATAGTGCAGAAAATGATGTACAACAGCATAATTGTTTCCCCACCATCACACAACCCAAACCACACCCTTGGGCTGGCGAATGTTAGGTTTTCATATTACATACAGCATGTGCAACACTCTCCAGTGCATCATGGGCCAGTGTAATGCCTCTTAAACACAGAAGAGAAAGCTCAAACAGACGTGATGTGCATGCAGCTCAAGTCTGCAACAGAGAAGGTGCTGAATTATTTAATACCAAACAAGGCCTGGGTGAGCACTGAAGATTACAGTTCATTTAGGTAATTTAAGGTAAAACACACACACAGAGAGAGAGAGACCTCTCAAAAAACTCTAAAAAGCCACATAGTCTATGCTTGCAAAAAATTGCCATAATAATTCTTTGTAAATGTTCCAGAGTCTTATGCTTATGCTAGTTTGACAAAAATGAAATGTAGCAACATCATATCCTGTAGTCTTTCCTTCTTTCAATATAAGTAACTGACTCATGATGGCCTGACTTACAAGAATATGATTATGCAACATAAATGTCTTATACTTTCTTATTGAAAGGGCCATCTGTGGTAAGGTCTTTCTTGCATACAGCCTATGTCCAGCTGGATGGTCTTTCCTAAGTAAAATAAATGATGTTTTATGTCTGCGGCTACGTATGCTCAGCTAGCCATGCTTTGCAGGCCCAATAAATCCCACAGTAAGATGTATTTCGTGCATGGACGGCACAATCCTAATTTGTCCTAATATGCAATCAAGGGATATCAGCTCTGTTCGGCTCACCACAATGTACAGTAAGTAAAGAGGTGTCTGCATGAGCCACTGTTGACCAGTGGAGATGACTTTACTTTACATGCTATATTATTGCGTCTCAGCCTATCATGCAAGTACAGAATACCTGGTGTGCGCACAGTGTTATCTCTGCTTAATATTTGCTGCCAGTGTAACCACATCTTCAATGCCTGCTTTAAAATGCCAGGGGCTTCACAGTCATTTTCCGTTGCTTACGGTACAGATCTGCAAGGGTGAGCACATTGTCTTACTTCGTAAGCAAGCAGTCAACCCACGTTTTCCAAGTGTCAGTAAAATAATTCAACTCATTAGGCTTCCAAGTCTTATCGGTTGTTTATGGAACAAGAACCAGAACTTTATTTGGCGGGTGATTCCCTCAGGCAACTCCCTGCCTTTTATCGGAGGCTGCATCTTGTGTTAAGCTTACTGCCATCAAAGAGCCCTTTCTCATCTCCATCCACACTAGTTATCTCTGTCCCCATTAACACAGAGCACCAGTAAAAAAAAAAAAAAAAAAGCCAGTAGCCTCCAACCGATCTTATCAAGGTCATCCCCTGGATAGCGCTGAGGAAAATAAAACAGATAAGAGATCTTCCATAACTTAATTAGCTTTTTATCACACAATGCAATTACAAAATTGTCAAGCCATTGGTGTAAGAGACCAGGAACACTTTGAAGGAACTAACAATTACAAATGGTCAATGCCACTGGGAGAACGATAGCCCTCTTTGTCTTCTCAGCTAAGGGCTGTACCTCAGCACTGAGGGTAAATCAGAGGGGGCAGTGTGGTTTATTTAGCATCCATTGAGTAATGGTAGCCCAATGTAGAACATACCATTCTGGGGCCAGAGCACCTACTGAGATGCTGATAAGAGAGATTAATGGTGTTGTCTGAGTGGTTGGCATACAATCAGCACTTGAGCAACCCAAATGTGTATGCTATCTAAAGCATCTGTATCCCTACGAAGCACTGAGCTGGATGAGGCAAAAGGACAAGATGTCACATGAATAAATAAAGCAACAAGAACAGGAGGGTAAAAAGTCCAGGGCCCGTAAATTCTGTCAAATTTGCAAAACCTGCATTAAGGCAACATATGAAGAAGAGATAGAGCAAAATGGGAAAGAGAAAGTACAAATGTACACATCAAAAGTTTTAAGCTGAGTAAACAGAGAGTTGGAGTAACAATCATACTGAATATGGAAATCTTTTTGAAAGTGTGCTCAAAATTTGCATGGAAATTGCATTTTGCTCCCATGCTCTTTTGTGTGAGTGTGTATATGGTGGGTAGGGGGGGTCTATTATCACCTTTGTAATCTTACCTCTGCACAGAATTATGCTCTGGGTTCAGGACGTGATCTACAATTTCTCACATGGACCATTCAGGTTTTACTGAGTGCACCTGCTACTTTCACCGACAAAAGGAGTGCCAGGTGATGAATAATCAAATGTTTTTATGAGCAGAGGAAGTCACAGTTTGCATGCCATTTCTTGAACATCTTGCCATTTTATTCTAGTTTACCAATAGTTTAGTGTTAGAGAAGAAACATACATTCAATAGAGCATTTGTGGCATAATCATTAGTTTTTTTTCTCATAATGCAGTTTCGCCGTTGACCAAACACTTGTGAAATACATTGTTTTATCGAGTATATTACATAGCCTCAGTGGCTGAATTGGAAAAAACAAACAAAACAACTCTAATAAGATTTGGAAACAGCGGGTGGGGTGCATCCAGATTGTTTTGTAAGGAGATATGGAAATATTTTTTGCCGGTCACAGTACCTGCCCAGCAGAGCTTCCTGGGTGACCATAGAGTCCAGTCAAACCCAATAATCCTTCACACTGTGTGCAACACTGAGCTCCCATGATTTCCTCAGGCTTAGGAGCAAATGCTGACTGCTGTGTAGATTGTCCAGCTCAACAACATCTGGGATGAGTGGAGAGCCAAGTTCATTTCCCCACCACCACCACCCACGATGAATTAGAAAATGTCAGCACATGTACTTGTACTGAGTGATTTAGCATTGTGTTAAGGTTGATGGTTTTATCTGTTTTATAAATATACTGGTGTAATAGGCCCAGGAGCTAAATCCTGTGGCCAGATTGTCAAAGGTATAATTTTCATCTTTTCCAAATCCTATTTTTGTATTCCCCTCAGATTTACAGTTTAATTTACTCCCTATAAATCGTGCCCTCTTGTTGTTCAAATGCCAAAATCTAGCGTTAATCACAAAGCTCATCTTAGTCATCTTCAGTTATTCATGTGCGCTCACACAAAGGTTTACGAGCGATGGAAAGTGATTTGAAGCCTTTTTTTAGCCTTGACCTTAGAGGATGTCCGTTTTTTTGGTGGAGGTCTCTAGAGAGGATTAATCAAAGGTGATGCCTTAAAAGACCAAGATTTTCTGTTATTATACAATATAGTAATAACATTTATCAAAATGCCATCTCTATCAAAGAAATTGTAAATTTATCGGTGTCATGCATTATAATGCAGCAATTTATGGAAACCATGATATAACCAGTTTAATAATAATTTGGTATTTGTATTGTTATATAAATGTATATAAATGAAGAAAAACATTATTCCTTGAATATTCTTGTTTTTTTTTGTATGTTTGTTTTGAAGAACCTCTGATTTCCCCCACATTTGAAACCAAATCTACACCCCTGCAGATAATATTCTATTCCTAAATTCATACCCCATAACAAGGTCAACCCCAAGCAACACAGCCCAAATCCCAGAGAAAATCATTAATTTTTAACATCCATGACTGTTATTTTCCATACTGAAATGAAAACAATTTGTCCTGCCTTGGCTGGGCTTCAGCACTAAAACTACTTGGTAAGGCTTAGGAAAATACCCTGCTTTTTATTATTAAAAAAAAGTAAATATAATGGTAAAACTGACAAAATGACAAAATACAGGCATGAGGTGTGGAGTATCAGCATATCAGTGGATGAGTGAAACGTGTGTGAATGTTGTTCATGTCAAACAAAAGAAGAACCAAACCAGATCTAGAGATGTTGAGCCTATAGGAGAGAGAGGGGGGGGGGGGAGAATGATTAAACCGTCTTAAGTAAGCTCTGTATGGGGCTCCACACAGGTGTCTGCAAATGAACCTAACGGCCATCCCTGCCTGCAGAGAGCAGGACAGGGAGGGGTCGGAACATCAGTTATCAATAGATGCAAGTGCAAAACATTGATCATGCTAGTGTTGATGCAACAAGAAGATTCAAAACCTATTTAAAGTACTCTAAGCTCTTTAAAAGGTTTGAATATTTTGAACTGGACAGGTGAGTTGAGAAATGGTTACACATTTAATTTCAGTACTCAGTATTAGATTTGAGAAGAAGTACATAAAGGGTAAGCTTAGCTGTTTTTTGTTTTTACCGATCTGTGGAAACTCTATAAATGTCTTTATCAATACACAATATTTGAGGGGGGGCGTCTTATTGCGCAGCCTCTGTAGCATGTTGAAATGAAACCACTCATTTTGTGTTCTACATGGAATTTATCAGCAGGATTGCTCTAATGGGGATGTCATTAGAGGAGGAGAGGGACTGTCTCCTTGGGCTTCAGAGGAGGCACCATGATCGAGAAGGAGAGCTGTGTAAAGATTAGCCATATCTCCAAATAAAAGACCCCCGGCCTTATTGGAAAAGGGTAATTGTGTTCCTTAATCTCTGTCCTATTTATCATATGACACTAATGGTCGTGTCCAGGCCGTACAAGCTGATGGCATCTTGGCCTTGCTTAGTTACTAATGCAGGATCAGTCATCATGAGTGTCCATTGACTCACTTTCAGATCACCGCTGATAGCTTGCAGGGTGATAATGATGAATTGATTTGCGTTGATGGTCCAACCAAAACATAGTGATTGATTGGTTGTAAAGAGTACTGTGACCACTTCCTGCTGGAACCGTCTTTCTGCTGTACAGCGACCCCTTACGATGAACTGCTCATTTAGTTTTTGGCAAAGGAGAAGTTTTGATATTTATTGCCAACTCGGAACAAGAAAAGCCAGATTTAGTCAAAGGGTAACATCTCAGGGTCAAATAAGGGCCATCCACCATTGCCAACAGTGATAGTGACTGAGACATCGATCAAGCAAGCACATTTTATGTCATTCTCTGGAAGGCAACAAAGGACACTTTTAAATCTGATGATCTGAAATTGGAATGTCAAATTTTCAATGCAGTGATACCTTATTATTTACCCACGACAGTTTATATTTTTTTTTTAAAAGTGGCACACAGATTTATTGCATTAATCATGTGAAAATGAAATATACCATCGTGTGTATGTTTAGCTGTGGATTGCACAGACCAACATCAACCGCGCATTGATGACGCTGTGACGCAGAAACGATTCTTTGACCAATCAGTGCTCTGTAATGTTTCATGTGACTGTTTAGTACCTGCTTGGCTCACTTGGAGCTGCAACAGAGGTTAGGGTTAGTAGGTGTACCAGGTCAGGTAATGGGAAGGGTGACATTATTGCCAACAAACAATGCTTTATTCGCCTGGCCTCAAGTCTTAAGTTATTTTGCATTATGTCACAACCAATTCTTGCTTTTTCTATGTGCCATTCAGCTGGATTCAGGCTAGGATGGTGGATGGGTAAAACAGATGCAGGACTTGCCAGTCATGATGAGTTTGTGTCCCCTGTGAATCCGAAAGTAAACATTGACGTATTATAACATACGTCTGATAGTTGAGTTCTTTTATGCTCACAACTTATAGTGGTAGTATTGTTATATCACATACACAAAGTTAACCATGTGATCTTATTTTATTCCTAAACCTAACAAAGTACTTTTAATGCCTAAACCTAACCACACTGCAATTCTGTTATGTGACAAAGACAGCGAAGGTCACGTGATGAAAGTCATTGAATTTGTCCTTCCCTGCAAATCTAAAACTCATAAAATGTGGTTGATGTTAAATGAAACGTGAAAAGCATAAAATATGTGAAATGACACACAAAATGCCCATAAAAGTGATATTTATACGCCGTCCCATGAGGTCACACTCTGACATGTATCCACCCTGACCTTGTCCCTCTGCACTTTGTTGCACTACAGTGTAACATCACCCTGCTTCCTCCTTTAATGCAGCCATCATTACTATGGTTACCGTATCTCACTTGACAATAAATGTGCCATTTTGAAGGCATTTGCTGAATCAAATGATTTTTTTTTTCTAAGTCTACCAACATCTTTTCTTAGCAGTTTGCCGGGATGACCTGATGTAGCACATTGAACAAAAAGTGGACACAATTTGAAGTTTGAGTGTCTGGCAAGTGTTAGAGACACCCTAACCTTTGTTAAAGTTATCACCATAAGAAAAGGCAGGTGTACTTCTCAGTGACACAGCCCTGTACAGTAGCTATGCCACCATAATCTACACATCAACAAGAATCAACAGGATTCCCCACTTTTAGGAATATAAAGTACAGTATATAGAAAGTGTAAGGCAATTGTGAGACAGTGGCTTAACACTAATCAACTCAATCAAACATTAAAATAATAATTAAAAAAAGACCTGTAACATAGAGGTATGCATTTAGCCAAATGGATCAGGACTGTTGTGTTGTTGGTGCAGTCGAGGGCCATCCTGCATAACCGACAGACGGCTCAGACCCTGGCAGGTATAGCAGGTGAAATTGTCTCTACATTGCTGACTTTTACCTTGATGGTGAGTAGGATGAGCCAGGCTGACACAGGGAATAAATTTTAAAAAACACTCTAAGTAGAATTCTGGATTCTGACATGGTTACTGAGAGGTTCTTTGGCATGTCTGTCCTTTGTTTTGTGCACCACAGTTCTGCCTTACAGATAAGTTAATGGGACAAGGAGTATTATGGCAAATAAGACACAAAACAATAAGAAACAAATATTCTTTTTTTTTGTTCTAGTTGTTTAAAATGAATTGAATAAGTTTGTAGTCATGTTTAATCTCCCATCCATCAGGCTTCATAATCATCATCATAGCGATCATGAATAAGGAATGATTTGTTTGCTAAATTAACAGTTAAAATAAATAAATACATTTGGTAGATATGTGTTTCAGCTTGTTGTCTTTTGTTGAATGCATGTTTCACTTTCCCCTGATTTCTGTCACATGTATGGAAACAGTTCCTGTATCTCTGGGCAGGTCCATTTGTTCCTTTGCACCGTAATTTTATTATGGTGCATGTAGTAAAAGTGTGTTTCTTTTAAGGTAATCACCAGTCGAAGCGGCATTAACACCGTAGGGTGTCCGCTCCCCTGAGCTAACAGATGCTGCCTGATGGGTATGCAGCGCACTATAGTATACTTATTTTTTAACTTAATGTTTCATCATGTATGACAGTGGGCCTTGGTGGTGTTCAAACAACTGCACCTGGGAGCTGTGACTGTTGCAAGAACAGTGCTGCTGTCCCTGTTATTGGTTTTACAATGTATTGTTTTTTGTTTTTTTTCATTATCTGCTGTGCACCGATGTAATTGGTGTTAGCCCTTTTAGCTTGGACCGTTTTAAAGAGTGAATGTGTTTACTCTTAATTGGTAAATTATTTACCTGACCCTCCGACATGGGTTTGGTTTCCTTATTAATGTTGTTCATTTGTCATCAATTATCTCAATATTATGTTCCAATGGTATTCTTAGAAGTTAATTTCATTCATTTTATTATCAGTTTTTAGAAGTTCAAATTTGTGGCTGCCTAGTTCTTGTCATGAATATTCTTTTGTATAGTTTATTTTTTCAGTACATTACTTCCTATTTCATCTGATTAATATTGTTTTGTATGGTTTATTTTGTTTATTTTTTTCAGTACATTACTTCCTATTTCATCTGATTAATATTGTTTTGTATGGTTTTTTTTTTTTTTTCAGTACATTACTTCCTATTTCATCTGATTAATATTGTTTTGTATGGTTTATTTTGTTTATTTTTTTTCAGTACATTACTTCCTATTTCATCTGATTAATATTGTTTTGTATGGTTTATTTTGTTTATTTCTTTCAGTACATTACTTCCTATTTCATCTGATTAATATTGCTTTGTGTTGATCGTAATATTATTCTTGTATGACTATTTCATGCCACAACTATTTTGTGTAGTTTATTGTGGTTATTTTGTTGAAGTTGCAAATATATGGTACCCTATTTTTCACCTTTTTTATTTTGCTGTTTAGCCTGCTTTTTTTTTGGTTTGTTTGTTTTTTCAGAAGTTTTTCTGAGGGCTTGCATTTGGTGGAGTGAGTGTCTTCATGTGCCACACTACTCTCAGTGTTATTATCATGTACATTAGCATGCTTAATATTATGTGCATGTAATATTATGGACCCCATCCCCCCCCCCCCCATCCCCACCAAGTATATGTTTGAATAGCCTGTCTGGTGGCTCTTTTTAGTCTTTTGTTGTTACTGAAAATTACTGATGGATGGAACTATGTCTCTTGCCTAACCTCTTTGGGTCTGGGTTATGTCTGAGGTAAATCTTACTGCTTAGGTGCGATCGATCTCCAGGGTATACAGTTTTCAGATTTTCCCAGATTATACCATTTAATCCCCCATATCCCTATGTGATCCTCCAAATTGCCACACCTTCATTTCAATCCTTGTCATACCACAATACTGTGTGGTGCTAGGAATCAGCATGAAGCACAACCACTGCTGTGCTGCTTCTGACCCCCAGTCTCCATCAATCACAGCATCCCACCCCATTGTTCCTCTCTTCTCCCTGGCAGTTTGGAGCATATCCAGAAGGCTCCGTGATGGCTGTCCTTTACTGTGGTCATAATAATTCTCATACATCAGGAAAGGATGAGCTCTTCTCCAAAGGCTTACATCCTGGGGTCTAATTGAGGAAAATTTCCACTAAGTTCTACTTGCATGCATTTATTTTGGCTGTTAAACCTTAAATCGCTGTGTCCTGTGAGCAAAATACTGAAATCAAGCACAGAAGATCCATCCGTTGTGTTTTGTGTTTTGATATTTATTATTGGTGTGATCCTCAGATAAAAACAACAATCATGCTCAAGCACTGAAGCAATAGATGAGTGTTTTAACAATGTCCATACCTGTGTAGGTCATACAGGTGCACTCTGGTAAGCATTTGATTATGTTGATCTGATCTGTCTCTATGTCCAGCCCTATGTTTGGTTTTGCTTTCAAACTTGTCCATCTCTGACTTCCTCTCGCTTATTCCTTATTAGTTATTCTAATACAAATGAGGAATCTTTTATTGTCTTTTGTAGTGCTGTGGTAGCATATCCAAAAAAGGATACAGAGTCAAAGGTCAGTAATTGATATCCTGTTTCTTAGACACCCAAGACTTTGAGTAGCTCAATAGGTCAATAAAAATTGTTTGTCTTTAGTTTTTACTGAAGGATGCTCTTTAGAGGATGCAGATTTTTTTTTTTTTGTCTAAAAGCTTGGCAAACAGTAAAAACATATTTGTAATGCAGCACTATGCGATAGAGAAGGATTATAACTGTATGCTGCAGTCCAGATCCTGATGACTGCTTCCTGACCTGAGAAGCAAGTCTTTAACTACCCATCACTGCCAAGCAAGACTTATAGGCGGCAAGCATGCTGAAGCATAGAAAATAGCATCTTCAACAAGGCGGCTCTCGAGCTCATTTCACACAAAAAATCAACAGCTGTTTGCTAAATCATCTGTTAAAGAAACCATAGCTCCAAAACTCGGTTGAAATACTACATGTGAATGCATCTTATATTTAATAGCTCCCTGAACAGATGCTGGCATCCTTTTAATTAAGCAACCTCTGAGTTTTGTTACTTCTCAGTGAGTCCTACTGCAATCTGCTTCAAAAACCTGTAACTACAAATGCTGAACATCCTATTTTCCACGTTGCTGAACTGATTCTAACCATCAGTCGATAATGGCCTATAACCATATAGCTTAGTCCTGAGATGGTGAAGCCAGGAGTCAACAGGTTTAATCCAATTTGTACTAACTTTAATACAATTTGCCAAACTTTTTGTGTGTGTGAGCTGAAGTTAAAATATTTAGTATGCGGTGAGTAAATGATGAATTGTTATGCTGCTGCAGCGATACGTAGAGAGAAAATGTGTTTGAATGAATTTGATCTCTATTGTATTCGAACGTTTTGAATTCTAAATGAATGCACAAGTACATAATTAGAGGCAAATAAATACAGATGATTGTTTGATGAAGGATCAAACGAACAAAATGAGTTCCTCTGAGAGAAAAAAAACTGTTTTCTTTGTTAAATAACCTGATGTAATGGCATCTCCCTTGCATTTGCTTTCTGGCAAGGCAGCAGTGCCAGGCCCCTGTGGTCCTTGATACTGTTTGCAAGGTTTAATTAAGTCACAGTCACTCTTGATGCAGTAAGTTAAGGCCCTGAACCCCTGTTGATTTTGGAATGGCTGAGTGAAGCACATTCATGGTGTTGCTTTGATTGTTTGTTTGTTTTTTGTCATTAAAGAATAAGGACCCCGGAGAAGGTAAAGAAAGGGTACTGCCAATTTCATCACATCCAAAAAAGACAGCAGTCATCAATGGAAGGTTGAAAAGGTGCAATGGATTTGACCAGAAACTGGATTCAGCCTGATAGTGCTTGATATCAATAATTTAATGAACCGCGTTTGATAAGGTTTTACAATAACTTTTTTTTTTTTTTTTACAAATTTAAAAAAAAAATTCATTTGAAAACTTTATTTGAAAACTTAATAGATGGTGAACAAATATTTGTATCCTATTGTGAACTTGTCTTGTCAATAATCAGGATGTTTACATGGAAATTTATGATATATATATAGATATCTATATAGATAGATATATCTGTAGTTATTTATCAGGCAATTCTGCTGGCATTAACATTTGGTTCAAAGCACCAGCATGTCTAAGTACAAGACATAAGAAGATGGAGACTAGCAAGTAGTTTATTATACAAGGTAACTGCATGTACTCTGTAAATAAATAGACTTCTTTGAAGACATTAAACTTAATCTTTTTTTTCCACCCTCGGGGGAGGACAGCAAGATGACATTGACATATTATCACCTTATAAAACTGTTAATATTAGATAATAATAGACCACCTCTATGGTTGCAGGAGAGTTACTGACTTTGCCTGTCAGCTGTTTGGTACAACAGCATCCTGCCTCCTGTTGGCAACAATGTTGTTGAGCACAGGACTGAACCGAAATAGCAAAGAAAAAAAAAAAAGAAAATGCCCCAAACACTTGATAGAGCTGAAGGGAACTGCAGATCAATTGTATTGATAAAACAAATTGATTAGTGTAGCATCAAAAAAAATCGTTATGTGGTTTAACACGTCTTTCGACTATAAACATACTTGCTAACATTATAGAATAAGTTATAAAAGTGGTTTTGGGTTCCATCTTAAAAGGCAGATTGATGGCTCGTGTCTCATCCTCCATGGCAAATCTGCTCAGATAATGGTATTAACGGGTGCACCTACAAGCACAACAGTTTCTTCTCTCTCTTCTCTCCTTCTCATGCAGAGGTTGAAAAAATTACATACTACTTCACAAACAATCTGACTTGAGAAAAGGACATCGCTTTTATGCTCTGGAGGTAGCAGCATCTCAAATGCTGTTGAATCGTCTGTATAGTAAATGAAAGTTCTCTCACAGACACACGATCTTACGTGCACATATTTGGTGAAGAAAAGTGATCAGGTGTTCACACAAGAATGAAAGTACAGCATGAACAAGAACCTTGCTGCTTCTCTCATGATCCCTCGTTCTCTCCATTTGTCCTAGTAAAGCAAGTTAGCTAATTTGTTAGGAGAATCTTCCTGTGGTTGTGTTCTCTTTGGCAGAAATGCCCTACTTTATGCTCACTGCTCATTCATGTGCTAGAGCTGCCCACTAAGACCACAGTCTCCGACTGCAGGTCTCTAAATAGCTCCACTTAAGCTGTTGGGGTTAGGAGGAGGGGATTATCCGTTCACTTTGAAAGCCAAGTTTTAATGCTGGTGCAGATTTTTGACCACCCAACCTTACAGTCGCACATTTGCTACCATCCGTTTTTTTTTTCAGTTTGGCCTATGATTTGACTTCCTCAGGCACGTAAGGACGTACAAATCTCAAACAAGCCGTTTTAGTGAGGCGGTCTCCCAAATCACAAATGACTCCATCATCCAGGATAAATCTGTCCACTTTGAGTGGATGGGATGCAGCAACATAAGCATCACCTACTGGTAACAACACATACAGGACACGTACACTTTACCCCAACAATCAAGGCAACAAACCAGTATTTACTGGGCTGAAGGAACTCACCTCTCTCATCCTAATATAATGATAAGACCACATTTCCAAAAACCAGAAGGGCACTGGGAGGACACTGGGAGGGAACTGTTCTATGATGTCCAAATCTGCAAAACCAATATATAGTATATGATATTGTTGTGCATGGCTGAGGTGTCACCATCACATCTCAATCACCTCTTATGACTCAGTACAAGTTGGTAATAACCAGTAAAATTATTTGCAATTATCCTAACTTAAACCCCTTTATTATGATTCAAATGCCTAAATGAAAGCGTCTCAGAATTTTACTGTACAAACAAAGAATTAAATAAATAAAACATGATGTCATTGGTGGTTGGTTGATGTTTATCATTTGTGATGACATCGGCTTATCTTAGGTTCACAGTCTACAGAACAGTCTACTATCCTTGACTGCTTGCCCCATTAGTTTAGCCTGCTGTTCTTTTTTTTAATCCTTTTTATTTTTTTTCAATCTGACTAAGGTTTGTGCAAATTCTGAATTCTGAAAGAGTCTCCCAGCAGTTTTGCTGCTTATAATATAATATCAGCAGATCAGTGTTGAATGATCGATGAGCAGCGCTCAGTCCTGACAGATGCGATACTAAAATGCATAAAACAGGCCGTTTTAAGAGTAGGGTTGAGAACCTGTGGTTGATTATTATATCACAGTAATAGATCAGAGTAATATCTGTCTGATTATATCTCGACTGATTAATGGTGGAAGGGTTGTGGGTCAGTCTCCACACAGGAGAGATGTTGTGCACATTTACAGAGAAGACACAACAGGTTTAAATGTCCAAACACAGAGACGCGATCGTTCACGATCTTATGTTGAGCAGCGTTGTCCCAAAAAATTATTTGCAAAGATTGCAGTTTAATTTTGTTTCCTCTTTCCTGTAAAGTATATTAGTATTTTATACTTTAATTTTATTTTTTATTTTTTTTACTACATCAATACAACACCCAATAAAGAAATCATCTAGTAAGCTTGCTTGTGCTGCTGGGTATAATTTAAAAGGCAATATAGCCTACAGGGATCCATAGCGGTGCAGTTAAATGTCCATGTGGATGTGGGTCTTTAAATCAGAGAAAATCATTTGAATGGGTGGTTGATGGGTGGATGATTTATGTGTACATGCGGATCAGGATGAAGTGGATCAGAGTGGATCCGCCCTTATATAATATAGTCCATTTTTGTTGAGACAAGCTTATGAATTGATAGTTCACTGAGCACAGTGCTCCATTCTATAATAATAACCCATTCAGATCATCCAAACAACATAGTATTTCCTGAAATAGAATTCAAATGAAATGTCAGTGTTCTAAATGAATGGATGTATTTTCCACACAATCAACAGCAAAAACAAAAATGCTAATAGGAGACTACATTTCATCTCTGTGTGATTTCCTTGTGTGAGTATATAACCTCATGTAATAAATGCAAGCTGTGTACATAATAACATATCTTTGAAAATGCTTTCAAAGATATGATACCAATGCTTTTGGTTTCAATCAACCAAATGTGGAAGTCGCCTTCCACAGAATGATATGAGGCATTTCTGCACCAGCGAGACTAGAAAATGTTTGTTTTTTTAAAAACACCACAGACTCCAGATTTTAAAACTCTGGTATACTGCGGAATAAAGAGAGATTTATCAGGCAATGGTGGGTTTTAGTCAGCAGTGTGTGAACTTGTTTGGCTTGAATATAACAGACTTAAATTTCTATGTAAAGATCCAGCACTGCAGGTTAAACAATGGTAAAAATGCAGCAAAGAGTTAAGAAATTAATATCACAAAATTTCACACTCTATCACTTTTTTGCCATTTGTTCTCTTTCATTATCAATTATTTTGGTCAATATTGAGATCATGACTATGACTCATTCATTTTGGTACCACCATGCATTTATTGACTTTTTTAAAAAAAATGGTCTTTTCACCAGTGGATTTTCTTAAAATTGAATCATGGGATTAATGTGTTTAATTTATATTTGTGTTTTTATTTATTTTCTTTAGCAATTTAATGGCTGAAAAGAGGCTGCTTTTCGTAATTTTAAATGTTCTCATACATACAGTAATGTCACTGCAGCAAAATTAAAATCTGTCGTTCCAAACTTGACATGACAGGAAATTTTGCAGAGGAAAGGGAATTTTAGCTTCTGAAATAATCTTTTTATTGTTCGGATGAAGCTCAGGATGGCTGCATCAGTCCAAGCAAATTCACTCTATGAACCTGGACTGTGTGTTCCCCTCTGAATGTGTATAAGAACACACATGGTCAGATCAATGATCTGTGACATTACGCTGCTGTGCCTTCATGTATTCATCATTTTATCACCCTCTTCAGCTTCATCAGTCTCAGCAGAGTCATCAGCCACCACCACCAGGGCCTGGACTCCAATGGGGGCTTTATTTTGCTACTGTTCAGGGCAGATGCCCTTCAGTCACATCTCCCTGAAGAGTCTAAGCGCCAAAGACTTCCTGACGGACATATTTTTGCATATCATCTGTTACTATAAACAATCACCAAAAATAGTAGTTTTTTTTCTTTAATCTATCTTTTTTATCCACTTTTTCTTTTTCATAAGACATGCTGAATATGTACAAAGATTCCTCCCACAGCCCCATACTCTGGGACAAGCTATTTTGCCACTCGTAAGTCAAATAATAAGTTCTAAATTGTAATACTCTTCCCTCAATAATCTCACCAGATCAAAATGACTTTATGAAGAACAGGCATCTTCATAATGATCTTCATCTATCATTCAATGTCCTATATAATCCACTTGGTCCTTGCCCCGAAGTGATTCCTGCACTAGATACATACATAGCAGATGGTCACTCTTTCCATTAACTATAGATGTTCCATGTTAACTCTGAAAAAATCTGGTTATATTATATTTGACTTTGTGCCTTATCACTTACAAACTTCCATTTTTTACCATTGAGCTTTAGATTTGGGTTACTGTGGAGTCACTGTATTGCAAACAGACCTCACTAGTGTCTTTGTTTTATATGTCATGTCTGTCTATCTGCTCGATCTATCCATCATCTTCAACTTTAATCCTTTGAAACACACATTTTTCTCACTGTTCGACGCACTTCAAGTATTCTGCTATTTTTCTTTTGTCATCACAGGGTTTACATTTACATTTACTTTTATCTCTATTGCTAAATACATTTGACCTGGCTATTGTCAGTCCTGATCTACAAAGCAAATGTCAGAGATTGCTTGAACAGATTCATTCAACATTTAGAAAAAGGAAGGGAGAACAAGGGCAAAACCATTCATACTGCATCTTTGTTCACTCTAACCCTAAAACCCCTGATGCCTCTTATCCACAGCTTTACTTTTGTCAGTATTCGTTACGTTTCTTGTCTCATGCATTCATATCTTCTGCACCCTCAGAACTTCCCAACAAGGGCTTTTTTTTCTGTAATGTGATCATTTGCATACCAAATCTGGTATTTACATTCACCAAATGCTTCATTAATTAGGTCAGTGATCAAAACAGGATTTTTTTTAACACTTCGGAGTTGAGACAAAACTCATTTTGGTGGTAGCTTTGTGCATTAACTAACAAAAAGGGAAATAAAAGCAGGGAGTTTGGGTTCAGATCTAACACATAGTTTCTCACAGAGAGCCTGCTGAGAGCTACTGCAATTTTATGTAACTCAGCAGCATCATTATGGAGACAGCCAGAGAAGGCAGAGAGACTCCTCCTTTAGCCACGGCCTATGGCACAACAGTCAGATCGCCCACGCCATCTACTGGTGGCTGCGTTGGAGGATTTTAACCACCACTAATGACCACCCAGGGGAGAGCGCCAGGGGCCGGAGCAAACTAACAGTTCTTTCAGGGTCTGGATTTGAGTCTTTTGAACACTGATGACATATATGATACAGCATCAGGCAGTATCATTAGTCATGTGAGACAAATCCTTGCTCTGGGGCCAACAGTGCTGCTCTCCTCTATTGTTTGAGGTGATGTGTAATTTGTCTACTTTCTACATCCTTCTGACCCTCCTCTTGACGAGCCATCATCTATAAGACATTTGTATGTGGTGGGCATTTGTGGAATCTTGCTGACACACGCAATGTAACCACCCATAGCTGTGCTGAGGTCTCTTGTCCACTTCTCCAATCTCTTATCTGCTGGCAGCACTACATCATAATCTGGGAACACCAAGCACAAGAGGGGAAGGTACACAAATAGAAACTGCTGACCCAATTGTTTTAATACACGAGTGGGGAAAAAAAAAAAAAAAAGAATTATGAAACGTATACAAAATTCAAAAAGGCATGACCAATTTGATAGGCATGACTGGATTGAAAAATGAGTGTTGTCTTACTTCAATTGTGCATATTGAAGTTTATCCGCTTCACCGAGTTAAGCATCCAATTATTTCATGAGTTCATATAATATTGTATTTAGGACGCTGCAAAGCATGCAGGAAGTGACCTAAAGGCCTGCAGCAGCCATATGTTAATTAATAAAGCTCTCACTGGTGAGCCATGTAGTTCACATAGGTAAGGTATCACTGCAGTATATACCTTTACCACACTATTAATCATCAAGGGAATTTGATTTAGGGTGTAATGCAATGCCCTGAAACACATAAATCATTCTTTGAACTGTTTGTTTTACATTAACATCTTGCAGATGTTTGTGTACAACCGGATCCTAATTTGCTTATCAGACACATCTCCCTAAAGGAAACTGTTTCAGTAATTAGAGAGAAACGAACATTTTTCCTTTTTTCTTTTTTCGCCTCGTGCCACATCACTTTCACCTCACCCTCCGGAGAATGTAGCCCCTAGATACTTTTTTTTTTCCCAGCAAGGTGACAGTTAATCCATGGTGACCCCATAGAGTCAAAAAAAGGTCTGTCTTTTTTTCAAACACCCAGGGGCTATCAGCTGCTTCTTGAGGTCTTAACCTTCTTAGAACGGTACATTACTGATCACAGATGGATGCTTAAAATAGATATGTAAGATGTGAAAACAAAAAGGTCAATATGAGTATAATGCATGTCTGCTAATTTCAAGTTTGATGACCAGCCTGCTCTCAGGTATGGCTCACTGGATTACAAATGCCCCCGACATAGATTTGTTTTTAAAAATGTTTTTAAATCTGCAGCAAAATCTAGATAACACTTCCATGTATATGAAGATTGGACTTGGATGGATGAACTGACATGGTTACTGGTTTTATAGCTGAGCTTTTGTTCCATCTATTGTGCAAAATGAAACCGCTCTCTTTGTGGGTAATTTACCATATGAAAAGTCTGAAATTAGTTTGTATTTTGGATGCACAAATTGGAAGGAAAAAAAAAAGATTTATGGATGTAAAAAAAAAAAAAAATTAACCGTGCAATCTGTTCACTCGGTATTGCAGCAGCTTTAAGCAACAGCCACAATGACTAATTCAAGATTAAATGAGCTGGAGGAAGGACAGAGGGGCTAAAGTGACTTCAAATGGAAAGGGAAGATGGAATATATACACATATAGACAGACACACAAACAACTGTTTACACTGAAATTCCTCATGAGGCAGAGTGTGAAAGATTAAATTCCATTAAATCGCCTGCTATTGGAGTAGAAAGTGTCCTGATTGGCCCTCCAAATGTATCTATAGATTAAGTAAATTGCACATATGTTAAAAGCTAGAAATGTGAACAAAACTGTAAGTGAGTTCCAACAAGATTAGAATTGCTACAGTGTTTGGAGACAGTAGAGAAAACCCGACATGTATTTTGAGATCACAGATCAGGCACCATTGTCTCTCGCCACAGATTTAGTGATGACTCCGTCCCAACAACAGGTTACAGCCTCCAATTCTCCGGTGACATGCTCAGATGTAATTGCCTGCTGTTACTCTTATCAAACTCCTGCCACTTCCATCTCGAGCTTCCTGTCTTTGCCCTGCTCTAACCTCTGGGGGACCCCCTCTGAGTAAACATGCATCATTTCTTACACCCAGTAAAATAGTTTGTGAAGCAGCATCACTTTAAATTCACTCTAACATTCACAAATCCACAAACGCAACTCACTGCTGCCTAGTGCAAACCTGCCTCTCTGGATATTGACCAATGTGTGCCTTTTAATAATGCAGGAGGAGGTTATATGCATTGAATGAAGACGTCTCAGCAGAAGACAGCATTAGTTATTAATTCACCAAAAGCATTGTGGTTTAAACAGTGCAGTTAGACAAACGCAACGAATAAATGGTGGCAATGTCCGTTTCTGTAAACCAGGGATTGTGCTGAACTCTTTTTTTTTTACATTTAATATGTTGATATGTTTGTGTGGAAACATTGTCTGGGTAACAACAAACCGTGGTGCCTTAGTTAGGGCAAGGAAAGGATCAAAATACTTGTTTTCATCACAAACATGTCAGGAAAGTCTCCCAATATCTACTTTCAAACATCATTTTTAGTCACCACAAACATGGCCACAAAATATCCCAATGGTCACTAAAATGAGGCAGTTAGTTGCTTGGTTGAAGTGGCCTCCAGCAGTGATCCCTTGCACTGCAGCTGTATCACCTGGGCAACACGCCACTGCTGACTCCTCCACCTCCAGATGAGAACGACAGCTCATACAAATGTGAAATGGAATAAAAGTTATGTGACACATTTGGTAGAAATATTGACATGAAACATACAAAAGTAACAAATCCTAGATCTGCAGAAATGTTTTGTGCAAACAATTCTGCTAACTTGGCAGAATACCAACAGACCGAAGAAAGTGTGTATAATCTTTTCTTTTATCTTTTTGTTTTTGCTATTCAATGACATCACCTCGAACCAGCAACATATGGTAATCTATAAGAAAATAAAGCTTGGATAGATTTTCCTCTTTTGGAAATGTGTCTTTGTGCATATTCCCACCAGATACGGTTTGTGTTTCTAGATAAAGAGAGTCCGCCCTTATCGGTCTCTACAGTGAATTGGTTTTGGTGTCTGGTGCCATTTTGTTGAGACACTTACTCAGTAACTGCACTATTCTTAATGTCAGCAAATGTGCTTTGGGGTGATGTAGGTAAACGGGTTCAGTATGAGTGCATAGTGTTAGAATATCTTGTCCTTAAATGTCTAATCCAGCTAAAAGATTATGCTCCGAGTTTAATTTTAAACAAAAGGTCAGAATTATATGTATTGATGTGCATGTACCATCTGCGAGGAATGAGAGAGGCAGAAAGGGAGGAAAGATGAGGGGGAGACCAAGACCAGGGGGAGAGCGATGTAGTAGAAACGGCTTTGTGTGTGCAGAGGGGTGTGCAGAGGGCCAGGGGAGTCAATAAGGGTGTGGGTGACAGCGATGCACCTCACTGTAATAAGTAAACACATCACAACCCTATGTGATTTATTGCAGGGCCAGGATGACATTTTCAGCTGCAGGACAAGGAGCCGGGGTCCTGCTTCACTTTTGTTTGTATGTTGTCTTTTTTTATCGCAGAGGACAAATCCTGCATACTTATTCTTGCGTTTCCTCAGTGAAGAAAGGGCAGTGTGCTTATCTGGCAAGAAGAGGAGAATCCAGACGCCTTGGCTTAAAGGGCTGAGAGGTACTGTATTGGAAAATAGGGGTGGGAGGTTGCAGCTTGATAAATATCCAATAAGTGCACCATGACAAGAATAATTCCTGTCATTGATTCTATTGTATGTGTGTGTATTATTTATAATTCCCACCTCCTGCAAAGGCTGTACTGAAAATGCACAGACAATCCAGATTTTTGAGCTGGTTTATTTACTTGTAATCTTCAAATACAAGTTTTTATATTATTCTCTCTTTTGGAAACTGAGATCATGGATTTGTATCACCATGCTGACGTGGAAGTAACAAATTAGAAATGTTGTTACTGCGCTTAAGAGGAGTTTTCAGGAATCTGTACTTTACTTTTTTTTCTAATCATTTGAGTATTTTTTCTGACAACTTTTTACTCCTCACGTTTTAACACAAACATTTGTACTTTCTACTCCTAATATTTTCAAAAGATGCTCATTATTTTAGGAGGTTATTTTTGCATCGTCGCACGGTTTCACGACATCCTGACAACCCTCTCTTTTATGAAACTAGAAAACATTAAACATCGTCTTCGTGGCTCAAACGTAACAATTCTCAAAAATTTGGCAACCATTCTTGGAGCATGTCAGATCCATGTCCCCATTGGCTGAGCAACCCCTGAACTGCATGAGGCCAAATCCTACCTTCCCTATACCAGTAGCAATTTTCTTGTCTTTTTTCTTTTTCTTTTTCTTTTCATTTTTATTAATTTTCTAATTCAATCTTTCTACTTATTCTTTGTCACTGTTGTGACAGTTGTACTTTATTATTACATTACATATTACATATTATTATTATTATTTATTTGTTGATTTTATGTCTATTTGTTTTTCTGTGGTTCTATTGTTTGGAAGTTTCATAAATAAATAAATAAATACAAACAGATGGTATAAATGTCCTTCAAAGGGCTGCTTTTATACTTTGAGTACTTTTCAGAGCCTGTACTTTTACTTGAGTAAAGAAGTTGAATAAATACCTCTACCTTTACCACTTTTTTTTTTACATGTACTTCTATGTACTTGAGTTAAGAATGTGTGTACTTTTGCCATCTCTGCTAAGATGTATCATCAAAAACTACTGGACCTTGTTTAGTTCATGAGCATTTTGTGCTTTCATAAAAGGTCTAAAATGCTATCGCAAAACACCAACCGTTTCTTTGACAGGGTTGGCCTTGCTTAAAAAAAGAAAAAAGCACTGAAACAGCTTTTTAATTCAAACCCAGACTCAAAATAGTGAACAAGAGAAGAAAGGCCTTGCAAAGCAGATCCCAAGTCAGCATTTCAGGGTTATTATGCCTGCCAAGGAAAGCTCGTACACAATAAAACTTTAAACAGAGGTGTTGACAAGTGCTAAAGTAGTCCACCAGCTCCATTCTGAAGTGTTGCATAAAGTAGTATACAGTAAACTATATATTAGCTATAAAATCTGACGGTGCACTGCCACTAAAAAGCCTCATGTACTGTCATCCTCATCCAAGGAGCCACATTAGGCAGCGAGTTATCACCTCATCAAAGCTGCATGCTTATCTTTCACCAACAAAAGCAAAGTGTGAATTTACCGTCCTCACACATACAATGTTATTTATTATATCTAGCAACAGCTAAGACTTCTGCATTGTCAGGATTTAAAAGTGAGAATACCTCTAGATGTAATTTTTGAGATGATCTCTATGATAGCAAATGGGATTATCCTATCCATGTCTAACATTGACACAAACAGGATAAGTAAATGTTTGAAATCCTGGTGAGGGAATATGCATTGACATGTCCAAGGTAACGATTCCGGCCACCAATAAAAGCTGCTATACCCCATTATGCTCTGCAGGTTGAAATCAATATCATTCAAACAGTTATGGAGGATGTGAGGGCAGAGTTAGTGTCCTAGAATTCATTTGTGAAAAAATAGACCCACAAGAGGGCAGTAATTTGTTGATGTCCTCTAGGTTTAGATGTGGCTGTAAGGGAAAGCAGAGGTGCATTCCACTGCACCAGTAAAGGGTAGAAACCAGAAAACATGTAGAACCATTAAACACGGACAACGAGGTCGTCAGGAGATGTCTAGGAAGTGCTGTGTTCAAAATTCCTTGCTTTGCCCCTGCAGTGGGTTTGCACAGAATTCTCACTCTGTCTTTTCTCTGAAGCAATTTAGCATTGACCTCACATAGCAGCATGCATTACTGACACACTCTGCTGGTCTACTGATCCATGGCAGCATGTGTTCGTGAAATATTTATTGCATACTTTCTATAATGAAAAACACATTCCTACAGTGCTCTAGAGCAAGGCACCAACCCCTTCAGGAAAGCTGCAGTGGGGCCGAGAGTAGACTGTTTGGACTGAGCAGCTTTTAGGTATGACTGCATGTGATTATGAAGGAGGGCGTGATTGAAAAAGAACACATTTTTTCAGCACAACGCTTGCAGGATAAGTAGAGGTTTAAAAAAAAAAACACACACACTTGTTGATGTTGACAGACCTTCTGCCGTCCAGTTGGGACTATCGAACATCTTTGGTTTAAAATTCATTCCACATGTTATTATTTTGGGTCTTAAATCAATGTGAAATGTGATTTTCATGTTTTACAGTAATCTCAATTGTAGCATGTATGTTGTATTTGCAGTGACGTTTCCCTCTATGCTGTGATCGCTCTGAATAATTAGATGGCTTCAACCCCTCAGCGGAGTGTCAGATAAAAATGTGGATTCTTTCCAAAGGATGAGAGGGTGAGATGAAGCTTAAATTCCCACAGCACCATTCAAACCCTTGTCTTTAAACAAGACGAGGTTTAAAGGTGGAATGTCAAGAAGACGCTCTACATTCAACACCCAACCGAAGTGATTGAGATGCTTCGAATTTCTGAGCGATTTCTCTCGTTTTGTAAATCGGCCTCATGCGATATTCTGGATTTTATCAGAAAAGAAAAGAGTATGGTCTTATTGCTAATCATTGGTGTGAAATGTGTGAGCCTATAAATGGAATCGGTTCCGAGGGCCCTGGAACAAAATGAATAATGATATCTGGCCAGGAAGGCTAGTTCTCCTTTTAGAAACACAGCCTCTCGGAGAAGATAAGGGGAAAGAAAATAGTTGTTTCACTATGCTCTTATCAGTGAGAACTGCATAATGTAATCTGACTCAATGGCATATCAGATCAATCACTGTCTGACGGAGGAGGGAGGGAGAGAAAGAAAAAAGAGGTTAGGGGGGCAAACGCTTCTTTTAGGTGAAGATTTTACATTTAATGTAAAATATCTATCTACAGTAGATTTAATATTACAATGCATTTAATTTTACTTTAATTGTCTGACTGAATTTCTTATAAAACTCCCAATATTCAAAATTTACACCGTTGATTTTTTTTTTTTTTTGCTCAAAAAATTGTCAAGTGACTTTAGTGATGGAATAGCATGAAAGAATCTGCAGAGATGAGAGCTTGAATTCTCTGCCTTTGGGTCGCCATCAGACAATGTGAGTAGGTGCAATGCATTCTGGGTCTTTTGAGTATGTGCTCTAAGCCCATGAAATATACTCAGAAATTCTTGCTATTTCATACATCAAGGAATCATCTCACTTAAATAAAATCCACTTACTATGAAATCAAAACACTACTTTCTATATGACATCATTCGCAATATGAACGGTATGTTATGTGATTTGACTGTTTTCACCATGGAGCTGATGCTTGCTTAATTAGCCACCGTAGCAAGCTGATGAAATCTGTTATTTCAGCCAGCAGAGGCGACGGTCGCAGTCTAAAAATGAGTTTAACTACCTCAGTCTAAATTCAAGCAGCCATTGTATCAAAATTAGCTACAAATCATTTTCAGCGGTTCATCTGTTCCTAGGAGGAACAGCATCACACTATGGCATAATAATAACACCCCACCCTCCAAGACATAATTCACTTTGTACCCTCACAAATCCACTGAAAGCAGGCTTTTCCATTATTTTTGTACACTATTCTGAATGTCGATGTGTTTGAGTGTTCCTGCCTTTGTGTCTGTACAGAGGACGGTCTTTAATGGCTCTTTCTCCTTGAACAATATCAAGCGGAGGTGTGAGATGATTTTAGATTCAGGTTGTCTCTATGCTCTGCATCAGCCAGCATCTGATTTCCAGGACCTTGCTGTGTTGTGTAGAGAGTCTTGCAAAGAGAGGAAGAGAGACTTGAGAGAATGAACAGAGGAAGGGTAGTTCTCTGGGATGTGGCAACAACAGCACATAACACATCTGTGGAGCTGGCTCTCTGGGGACCAGCTGTGGATTTCTGGCGCTAATTGAAAAGGCTGCTCCACCAAATTTGCAGGCTCTTTTTTTTCTTTGGAAAACAAATGACAATGGAATTCTCCCTCTTGCATCACTTGCCCCCACCCACACCACCTTACCCATCCTGACTTTGTTTTCCCTGTTTTCCCCTCTTTCCTCGATATCTCATGGTGCACAGTGTGTGCTAGAGGTGCCCAGAGACAAGTGGTAGGCGTTTACTATGCCAGTCACTTCTTTCCATCTCCATGTCCCTGAGAGACCAAATTGATATTCCAAACCAGAGTCGAAGCTGCATCTCAGACTCACCTTAGTCATTAGTGAGCCCCACAGGGCTATTTGCATTATAATCTCTGATTTAGAATGTGTGTTGCCTTCATGTCCGTCCCCTCGAGGTCAAGCTGTGTGTGGAAAAGGCCACAGTCTTCAGGGATTCATGCTCAAATTAGCTTCCGCCTCTGAAGTCTGCATCTGAAATGAGGGTTACAAGTCTTGAACTCACACTTAAACAGACAGATCAGATGAGCAGATTGATACCGCCCCAAGTTCTGTCACAATGTGTGTGAGTCAATGAGTGAAAGGTCCATGTGGACATTCGTATGGTAGCAAGGCAAGTGAAGACGCTCATAATTCATGGAAATTCACCCAATTCATGGGATGAATGAGTGTGAGCGGAATAATAAAGCTGTGGGATCTTCACATGCATCCAGTGCCTTATCTGTGTGTCGATGCATGAGCGACTACATGTGTGTTTATGCACATCTGTGATTTGCGCCTACTGCTCTGATGGATTTTTCATTAATGTAACATACTCAAATTCAGCAAGCACAAGCACAGATAATCCCCCACAGCTAGTTGTCTTAGCTCACTGCAACCAGAGTACACCAATAAAGCCCTTCTCCCCAAAAGTCACAGTGGGGAGGGAAGTTTTTCTCAAATCTATGTAACAGTTGGGAAATAATTTCCCTGTGTCCTCCTTTCTCTGTCCTTAACCATGGAATTCCACCACCCACCCTCTTGCTATTCTGCGAATCTGCATCCAACAGAGATGAAGTCAGGTAATCTTTCTTCAATCAACCACGGTGCCCAACAATATCTAAGGACGTTAGTAGGGGAGAAATGGCTGCTTATATGACTTTCAATTCAACTTAGCCAAACGAAAGGTGCAAATTTATTTATTTATTTACAGATCCTCAATAATCGTATCAATTACTGGAAGAATCTAAATGGCATAAACGGCTCAATTATGTCCAAAAAGATCAGTCTGGGAACAATCGAAACAATCTTGGCACTTACATCAAAATGCATGGGAGGGAGTTAGAGGCCCCATTTAATTGACTTTAACAAGAGTCAATAAAGCACCAGGGGTTTCACCGTGTCACATGCAAAGTGATATGCAGTATGTTACTTTAATGTGTACTATGAAGCGAGAGCTCATCCTGATGTTCTTACTTGTAAGCTTGTTATATTTAACTTCAGTCCTCACACATATCTGCAGCAAATATTTAGGACATCACACGTGCATCCTGTGTTATTTGAAGAAATTACATAGATTTTCTGGGAACAAGAACATTTCCAGTGGAATTGTATAATAATCCTTCCCATAGTGTCTTTTTGAAAGGAGAATAACAAGTTTCATATTGATGTGCTAAGAAGAAAAATATTTGAACTATCCCATAGTTGAAGGCACTTTTATTGTTTTTGTCTTGTATCTGATACTGAGGCAAGAACAAAGTGCAGGTGCCTGATGACTTGTCTTTGATTGACGATCAAATCAGTGGAGAGCACACTTCATAGGCTGACTGCTCTAACAATAAGGCCAATCACCTGCAATCACCAACTTCTGCTGTTGTCTCTGCAATGGTGAAGTGAAAGTTAGCATTATCGACGTAAGTAATGACTTAATATGAGAGGCAGTGTAGAGGAAAGTGGACTGAGAAGGGATTGGATGTGTTCCTCAAGGGTCAACAAGGTCAAGCTACAGTTACTCAGTGTTGCCACCAGTCTCTCTTAATGACTGTATTATTGTATTGTATTGTATTGATTAATCAGAAACTGCCAACTTGTTTAATAGTAATAAAACAAAAAATATGCACCATCTGAAATTTGTTACAAAATAGTTGAAAATGCAGCCATAGAACCCTTAAATGTTTCTCAAGCAGATTATAGATAGAAAATAAAGTTGTGTTGCAACAAAACAATTTCAGGAAATGGTTTAGAATTATGTCTAAAATATAATATCGAAGTTTATCAATCACAAAAGTCTCAATTTTCAATAACACGTTTGCTGAATCGTAGCTGCATTGTTCCATTTAACTGTATATCCTTTAACATTAAAGCAGAATGTATTTTGAGTGTATGTCCAAGTCAAGAGCTGTTTTACACTGGCAGCAAATAAAATTTTAAGTCTTGCATGTTCCCCATCTACCTTTTATTTGTATATCAGACATTTTCTTTTTGGAATGAGGAGGGAGCCAACAAGAACACTACAAAAATGTCAAATGTAATTCTTGCAACATCTTACAGCTTTAAAGTCGAAAGCATTTGTTCAAGAAAGATTTTTTTTTCACCATAGTCATGAGATCTTTTATTGTGATCTGGTGTCAGCTGCCAAATTCGTATGAAATTTGCACAGCATGAAATCTTTTATTCATGGAGAACAAGCATCTCTTCTGAAAGTCGAAAAAATATCTGACCCGGAAAGAAAAAAAGAAAACCTTCATAAGTTTCAGATCTTTGTTACTTCAGTCACTGTTTTCACAAAAACACTTTTTCAGCCACACTAAAGTCGACACAATACTTACTATAATCCTTGATTTTCCTTTGTCTGACATAGAGAACACACACAGTTTGGTTTGAAACACTTTGTATTTGTTGTGATCTTATCATTGCCCAAAATACTTTATTCAATATGCTTTTGCACTAAGTTACTGATAAGTTTGTTTGAATCACATATTGGAAACCTGTACCTACTTTCTCCATTTACTTAGAAGACAATATAGTTCTATGAATACAGGAGCATCTGTAGCTCTGATTCTGTGCAGCTAAAGGTTGCTCTCAGCATGATGCTTATTCCCTAAGCTTTCCTCCTGTGCTACATAGTCACTCAGATCAATGTGTTCTTTCACCAAACTTCACAGAGTACATGGTGTTTCCAGCAGACAGGAGACACACACAGCAGTCACACAAAAACAACCAACTGTGCCTCACAACTTAAACTAATCTCTGTGGAATGTCTCAGTGAAAGGATTTCAACTCATTCTGAGGCTCAATGTTCGTCTGGCTCTTTACAGCTGCAATTTATGTCTCCGAGAAAAATCCTCTGAGATCAATCTGTAATTAAGACCAAAAAAAAACAACAACCTTCAAGCTGAATACAACCGAAAAACAGTCTAAGGGCATGTAAAGCATTTGCCAGAGTAAGAAATGAAAACAGGAATGATCCCAAGGAAAGAGTCCTGGCTCTAAAATGCACCAGACAAAGTGGCAGTGTGGAGAGTCGGGAGAATATGACATTGTCCTTGCACAAGGAATTTCTCCACTTTGTGTCACTTTGAAGTAAAAACATCATAAAAGGTATAACAGCAGAAAGATATAGACACACTGCATGTATATACAGTATACATATAGTTTTGCTGATCTCTTAGAATTTGCTACTTTGATCTAATAGATATCCTGAACAGCAAATGAAATTTTGTATGAGCACTATTTATTTTGCAAATAGGACACCTTGATACATTTTTACACAAATCGTGACAATTTTTTTTTTGAGGCAGTTTTCTAATAAACTGTTGACTGGCAAGAATGAAATTACTTGATCCTGTTTCGGTCAGTGCATACTGACTGTTACATCTCAGGAGGAATGTCCTTTCTGTGGCCACCACTGCCCATGCAGGCATTACCAAGGTAAATACCTTGCACTTTGATAACGAGAGGAAAATCTGATTCTGTCTACATTTTCCATTTCAAGGCATGCAGTAACCAAGCTGTTTCAAATCCCACATGAACGTGTCTCTCAGAACATTTGTGTAAATGAGGGTCTCAGAGTGCAGCAGTGCTTTGATCATATTTGATCATATGTATTACAAGGCAGAAAATTATCATCATTTACTTATTTTGCACTCAGCAACTGAAATGACGTATTCACAAAAATACTTATTGTATTGCACCAGAGGTTTTTGCTATATTTTACAACAGGGTTCATTTAAAAAGAACCTGTTGTTTATTGTAGATTGCATCATCGGTTCTTTAGGACAGGATCCCTGCTAGCAATTAGGTCATTTCCCATCTGCACATGGTTATTGTGATGTTTAAAGTTTTAAGAGCAAAGCAACAACGTGACAAACTTTTGAAATGCCTGTGGAAAAACCAAGGTCATGTCCCTATCTATGTTTGTACAAGATGAGAAAAAGGATTCAGGCCATTGAAAGTGAGATGTGTTATACGTCTGAATGCCTTTGCAGATGGTAATGTTGATTCTGGAAGCCTCATGGAGCCCTGGCTAATGCAGGCCAGGAAACATCACTAGCACTAGGGCCATGTGGGACCTCCCCTTAAAAAAAGTTTGAGATTTTTTTTCACAGCCCATTGTAAGCAATCAGGCAAATAGAAGTTTGCAGTCGAACAGTGCACAGGCACTTTTTTCCAAAAGAGAGAAAGCGATGATCAGTCTACTGACAGGCGAGTCAGAAAACAGACAAGGAGTCAGGACATATTCTCATAGCTCTAACAGATGGTAACACCTCCAGTGGGTCTTTTAAAGCCCTCCATCACTGTTGTGAGTGATTGCTCCTGAAGGCACATTCAATCTCCTCTACTGCTGGCAGCGAATACCTGCAGATGCATTCAACTACAGGCTTACTTTTCATACCTGCATCGGTCTCAACAATCGCACCAAAGCTCTACCTGCAGGAGGAGGATACACGGGTTTTATTGACAGAGCTTCAGGTGGTTTGAGCTTCAGCTACTGGTGGACTGGAAGGGTTTTTTCCTGCGTGGGGAGCAGTGGTGTCTTTGGAGCCAGTATGTTGCCTGTAGTTGTGGCATGTTTGGTATTCATCCTGCTGGGCTTGGGGCAGGCTCAGGTTGGCACACAGTCTCAGGGGCAGAGCCAGAGTCAAGACCAGGGGCAGGACAGCTCTGCCACCCCTTGGAGGCAGGTGATTCAGTGGGAGGACAATGGCCGGGTGTTTAGCTTGCTTAACAGTGGAGCTGAATATGTGCCTGCTGGTGTGGGTGCCCAGGACAGAGGTCCCAGGGTGGTTGTGGCAGATTCTCATCCACGCTCTGCACGTAGACCTCAGGGAGGAAATGTCCGCCGACAAGCTCCATCAAGAGGATCCTCCGAGACTGTCCGAGGACAGGCAAGGCATCCTTTTGGTTTTGGGCAAGTGCCTGATAACTGGAGGCAAACTACAGGTAGCACAGGTGGTGGCCAGTTCCAAGGAGCCTCAAACACTCGCTTCAGGCAATCCACTGGATCATCATCATCGTCATCATCCTTTTCTTCATCTCCCTATAATATACCACCTCAACCACAGTATCCATTTCCTCAACAGACACCATTCCAACCCGTACCTTGGGACCCTAGTTTTGTGGAAGGCCCAGTCATGAACTATGAACCACCTTTTCAGCCTGTTGGTGGAGGATATGGCGGTGGAGGACATAGTGTTGGACAGGGGTATACAGGAGGAGGGTTTGGAGGTGGCCTGGCCCCAGTGCTCCCAGGTTCTCCCTCTGATTTTACTGAAGATGGCTATCGTTACTACCAGCCTTATGGCTATGTGCCCAACCCTGTGGTTCCTGCACAATCTGCTCAACCACCATTTAGAGATGGTCTGGACCACAGATACACCCACAGTCTCTATAATGGGGAGTCTGCACCTGCTGTCCCTGTCCCTGACGCCAACCAGGCTGGTCCCATAATAGTGGACAGGACAGGACCAGCTGGTCAACCACCAGTGAGGAGCCCTCAGTATGAGCAGTTTCCACCATTTGGAAGACCCCAGCCTCCTTTCTTGCTCCCCATTCCTCCAGGCAGAAATTCTCCAAATTCTGCACTCGAGAACCCCAGTATGACTGTTGGGAGCGTGTACCGACCAGAACAGAGAGGTACAGTAAACCTTTTGGTTGACTTTTGTTAACTAACACAGTGTTTCATTTATTTCCTATTGCCAGATTTGACCAAATCTTAATTAATACAGGCAAGGCTATGACACATGGGTGGAATGGAAATAGATGCACATTTGGAGAAAAGTTGGTTTCAACAAAATTCTGATGCACTTCAAATATTTCTCATTTTGAGTGAAAACACATGCACAAGTTCACTCATAGACGTTCACCCAAGGTATTTCTCTCTTTGAAACAGAAAATCAAAAGTTTTAAATATTTCTGTTGTAGTTCTACATATGAATTTGATGCAAAATCCAGCTGAGGAAAGAGCTCATCACTTCCTCAAGTACACAATTATGTTTTCCCAATATTATTCTTTCAGAGGATATCTAAAGCAATCAGCTGCTCAAAATTCAACCTTTTCTTCAAGGCAAAACGCACACAAGGCTCATCTTTACTACTTGTGCTGTTATTGAAACCAGGGTTTGAGCAATCCCTGCCAATGTACCTTGAGCGCACACAAGACCCTTTGTGTTTCTGTGCTGCACGAAAGTAGACTGCTTCACAAGGCGTGTGGAGTTTAGTAATGATTGTGGTGATCTCATAGGGCTGGTGACAGGGGTGTTGGAGTGCAGTGGCTACCTCCCTGCCTTGAGGACAGGAGAGAGGAAACAAGGGTGGGGGATACACTACTTCACTACTATATGAGGGGGGAAGGAGGAAGGGAGAGCGTGGAAAGTCCCTGTAACACATGGGGTCCATTGCCTCAGATACAGGAAATCAAAGAAATATTTAGTCAGAGTTCTTCAGGGACGAATGGGGAGTGTCAAAATGTGCAATATGATGACTTTAAAATGATGTCTGTTACATATGAGACAGTTTATTTTCACAAGTAATCAGGTTTAATAGTCAACTTTCTCTCAAGCTTTTTGTTAATGCTGAGGGAAAATTTCCCAGCTTAATGCAAACAACATGTTTTTTTATGTTCTGACTGCCAGAGGCTGTGATGGTCTGAACTAAGAGGAGATTAAAAACCAACAACATTCTTAGCATCTTTGTTTTTACTCAGTGATCTGTCTGGCTGTGCAGCAGTCTCTCTAGGGAGCTGCAAGACCCGCAACCATTGGTCATTCCACACTCAAGAGCCGGGAGCCATTCAGCACAAAAAGCCAAAATGTGCGCAGATGTCTTAGTGCTTAGCAATCATAAAGATTCAAACACAGAAGTCTAATGAAAATTCTTTATTGCACTGCTTTATTGACATGGAATTAAGCTGTGGCTTTATTTTGATAACTGTCAAAGGCATTGAAGTACAAAAAGACTCACTAATATATCAAAGTAATAAGATATATTTCTATGGCCAGGGTGCTCATAAAATAATACAAATCAATTCAATCTGTCTCATCATCATCAACCCATTAGAGTCAGTACATAAAAACAGAACAGAGCACACATAGCTTGGGTTAGAGTGAGTGTAGGTGGACACACCCTGGAAAGCATGAGCATCCAAAGTAATCAAATATCTGCAATTAAATGAAATGAAATAGGTTTCAGTGCAGTACCACTTACCAGTACATGCTTTAAACTGTTGCATGGTTTGACATATACACATGTATACACTTACTCATGAAGAGTCGACTTTTTAGATGTATGTAGACAGCTACGCTACAAATGCAGGATGATTTTATGTAATATAATACATTGATGTGGATTAAACTGCCCATCAGTGTGTTAAATAACAGCAGTAAAGTGCAACATACACATCAATACAGCAGTAATATTAATACAAAACAATCATATATGAAGCGAAGCCCGCAAGCTAGTTCAGGCAGACGACTGGAGCTGCGCTGCGTACACACAATATTCACATGAAAGGCCTCATTCACCCCAAACGTCATCTAACACTCCCTCCCAATTGGTGGACTATTTAAGCTGCAACAATTTCCCATCTCCCCCTCTGCTTGTCAGTGTTGCTGCTGCCCTGCATGCATATTGCTGCCTGCACTTTCAATCCCACCACCACCCCAGCATCCACCTGTGGGGTTCAGTTAAGGGGTTCATGATGTTTGCTCATCACTCCCCAAAGCCTCCATGTAAACATATCTGCGGGGAGTGATTGAGGTCGGAGCCTAGATGCCAAACCCAAACTATTAAATGTTCTGCTGTGATAATGAACATTTCAAACTCATCTAACTGAAATAATATTACACTGACAGGTATTGTTTTATTCAAGTAAGTACATTTTGCTGATAATACTTAGATACTTTTACCATGGAAGGTTTTGAATGCAAGACTTTTAGTTGTACTAGAGTATTTTTACAGGGTGAGATCAGTACTGAAGTACTTCAGGAAAGGATCTGACCATCAGCTTAAGCTGCATGAAAAAATTGAGTGGATATAAACATAGAAATTTGCATACAAATTTCAAAATATCACAACTGTTATGTTTTCCTGAGGTGTAAAAGATTATTTAATCATTAAAGCAAATGTTTTGCAATGGAAGTCAATTCAGTGAAAACATATAAAGCGTGTGATTTAAACAGAAGCTTCAGCTACATCTGTAACATTCCTAATTTTTATACAAAAACCCATAAATGACATACTTCTTTTTTGCTTCCTATGTGGTTTTTCACTATTTCAGGTTTGACTAGTTATTCAGTTGAGCTTTCTTCTTCTGCAATGAATTAATAGCACCCTACTGGAAAATTAGTGCCAACAGCTGCCAATTCTTATTAGATATAATTGCATTATGGTTGTGGATGGGAATGTGCATAAATACACATTTTCTTTTGCTAAGTTTCTTGACATTTTTATTTAAAAATCTTTATGCCAGTTGCTGCTGGAAGGAATCTCACTTGAATTCCACAGTCTTGGTAAAAGTATACACTTAGTTTGCTTTTGACAGCCGCAATGTTTCAGTAGTTTTGTAAATACTGAATTGACATTATGACAAAGATGGGTTAAAAAGGGTGGCATATTGTCACAACTCTTATTGCCTGATAAAGACACAACAAGTCATAGGGGATAATAAATAGACCGTAACAGCTAGATAAATTCATTACAGCAGATGCAAGGCGGAGCTGCAGTTATTTCACTCATTAATTTAAGCATATTTTCCAATTAAAGGAAACACTTTTAGCGTTGCACTATTGCTGAAATTAAACTGCAATACATCAACTGACGACAAAAAAAAAGAAAAATATGATCTATAATCATGAAATTTGAAAAGTTTTAATAACAACAGAGCATACAGCGTATGATGAAAGAAGCTGTGAATGTACTGTTAATCATTTACTTCATCACAAAATGCTTTTATGACCTTTTTTTTTGTTATTTAAATAACCTTAATGGATTTCAGTGTTCCAATCTGTCAGTCCTTTCAAACAGCCAATAACCTATAGAGCTTCTATAGCAAGAGCTATATGAGGTGGTATAAAAAGCTTGGCAAAATTCAGTTTCTTTTCTCTGTGCCCCACTTAGAGAGCAATGTGTGGCTTTGTCACATGCTGTCGAGAGCTGATCAGCTTTGGCTTCTCAATACACTTTATCCCCTTGAAAGAGACCCAATTTCACATTTCAAAAGATTATGGGGCCGAGAACAAAGCCTTCATGGGGTGAGGATAAAAAACGGGGTTGAGAGTGCTCTTAGAAAACCTTGGTGTTTCACACTGGTCTTATAGTGTTTACGTGGTCTGCCCAAGGAAGCATCCCCCTGTCCTATACGTCTCCCTCTGAGAGGGCTGTCAAATGGGATGTTTACACAAGACCTGCAAAGGCAAAGCCCTTATTTACAGTTGCAGCCGGGGAGGAAGGACTAACCTGGGTGTTAAACGATGAGCAAATATAAAATAGGAACTTCCTATCTGGTTTCCATAAACAGGGCGCAACCAAAGCCTTTCATGTAGGTCCAAAATCAAATGATAACAGTGCATTTTTTCAGCAACTATTTTCAATGGTTTCAGCTTGCAGCAGAGAAATGAAAGATCGTACACGATTTTATGATTTTATGAATTCTTCGAGGCTTAGAGGTCAGATGAAATTGACTCAATTATTTGAACAAGCTCAAATTAAAGTGTCCAGCCGTTTGGAGCTAAACAGAGAGGGAGTGATAAGCTGCACCAGAGGCTCTTGCTGGCATGGCCTTTACTGGGAACAGACAGATATTCACTCTGACAGGTCAGCCCTGTTTTTTTTTTCTAACTTCTTCCGCAGGTTTTCTGACAGACTTGGTCAGTGGCCCCCCTATGATACTGTAGCTCAGATATTTCCAAGTTTAGCCTTATTCCTGAGAGATATGACTAGTCATCCCACGTTTACCATGTTAAAGGTTAAGATAAGGTGACACATTCATATTAGGATCAGTGTCATGGAAGATCACATCACATTAGACCACTAATGTGTGGCTATATTACTGGTGTAAACATTTTTCCTCCAACACAAGATGAATTTGGTTGTGGGCAAATTGCTCCCCAGGGTTGGGTCAAATGCAGAGAGAGAATTTCCCCCGAGGGAGATAATAAATGTATAGAAAACAAAAAATAAAATAACATTGTATTGATACTGAAAGTTAATGTATTGCAAGTGTAATTATGTATGTCTTAGATTTTTGTGATTTTGCACAGCAGAAGCTCAGATGTAACCATGTCGTCTCACTCCAAACTCACCCCTGTCTGGCCTCTGGAGCACAAGTGTCTCGTTAGAAAATCATGATAATAATCTGGAATGCACGGTAATTAGTGGCCAATGGCTCTCTGTAGTGTGACCCCGTCTTCAACTGTGGGCTGTGTTGCCACATTTTTCCCCATCATATCCATTAGCATCACTATTATTACTAGGTTATAAAAAATTGATGACAGATATGTAAAAGATTTCCACTGTTTCTGTGGTGTTCAGTGGAAATGCTGCAATGGGCTAGGATGAAATCATAATAACGAAGCTACGAATGTAGATTGTCACATTGTAACATTTGGATTTCAAATTTCCCTTTGATTATTCCCATCAGTATTTTTTTCAGTTTTATTCATTTATTTAGTTACTTACTTACTTACCAGGGACAGTCTACATTAATCAGCATTTCAATTTCCACATCAATGTAAATGTTCCGGAGTTAGCTTATTAGCTAATTTTCATCCATAGTCTCTGGGCAGGCTGGTACAAATGGCGACCTTGTGTCATCAATACAATTCATAAAAATATAAATATAAATAAATAAAATATAAAAATAATAGGAGATTTGTTTAGTTTAAGTGATTAATACTAGTAATAATATAATTATTATTATTATAATGCATTTTATTTATGGACAACTTTAAAGACACTCAAGTGTGCCGTCCAAAACACAGTAAAACCAGTAACATACAGTGGAACCAATCAGCAATATATTAAAATCAACAATATATCTGAAAAGTAGGCTAAAAAAAATAATAATAGCAATGTAAATATGGTTACAGGGTTATGATCAGACTGAATAAGCAGGTTTGAAGAAGTGAATCTTAAGTTGGGCTTTAAAGGTATTGAGAGAGTCAATATTACGGATGTCTTGGAGAAGGGAGTTCCAGAGGCGAGGGCTCTGAACCCCATGGTGGTCAAGCACGCAGGAGGTACAGTGAGATTGATGGAGGGGGAGGCTCTGAGGATGCACACGGTTGTGTTATTTAAAGTGGCTGAATGACAACATAGGTTTGAGCAGTTTGTCTATTGTTCCAGGTTTGCCCGACCTTGTTCCTGATCCCAACTATGTCCAGGCTTCCACATATATCCAGAGAGCCCACATGTATTCTCTCCGCTGTGCTGCTGAAGAAAAATGTCTGTCAAGGTAAACCCAATTGTGAACATTATTTAATGCTTTGTGTTTGTTTATTTTTGTATTTCTCTAATATTTCAAATGTTCTTGTTCTTATGGGTTACGTTCATGTTCACACCCACCATTCGTATAACAAATAACATATAAAGTCTGGAGTAAGGTTCAGTTGCAGTACTGTACACCGTTGTGCGCCGCTCCCTTTCTCTCTCTTGTTAAAAGTCAATGTAGCACACCCAACAATCGATCTCTCTCCTCCTGAAATAAACTTGAGGATATAATGATCCAACCAGATCATCCAAACAAGATGGTATTTCCTTAAATAGGATAAAAATGTTATTGTTCTAAATGTCTACACAATCCACAGCAAATTAAACATGATATGATGATAAACATCTACCTGTTAGCCTGCCAGGATACTTGAGCTTAGATTGTTTCTCTAATTGACTTAGAGACATGATTGATCTTCTAAGTGAAACCTCCTCTCTCCCTCTGTGTGCACAGTCAAATAAATAAATTGTTATTTCCAGATTGAGCTCTCTTCCCTGGCAGAGTCCTCTGTCTGGGGTAAATGTATCAGTGTTTAGGTAACATTGATCAATGGTTATTATTCTTTGCTGCTTCACCTTTGGGTAGACTAGACTAGCAAGTGAACCATCTACAACCTACATAGCCTGTTCTGCACAACAATGTGTGAAAGAAATAATGATAAAAGTTGACCCTTAGTACAGCATAGGTGAACAAAATCCTGATAAACTTTGGGGATCATTAGTTTCATTCTCTGTGTTGGTGCATATTGTCCCCTAGCAACCCAGGCCTGGGCCCTTTGACTGCCTCTTTACTAAGGACACTGTGGAAATGATGGAAGTGTGCTGAACTCATGCCTGCTCTATTTTGCCTTAATCACAAGCACATCCATTCCTCAAAGCCCTTTCATATCCTGTCTGAGTTTGCAGCAATCACAGACAGATGGCCTGTTGTAATTTGCCATACACTCCATTGTCAACAACAGCCACAAGACAAATGGCTTAGATCTTCAGTGGTATTGTGAACTCAAGGTTGTGGCTCTTTTTTTTCCTTCACACATAAACATTGTCTGACGAATGCTCCCTCTCCCCATGTTAAAACTGGGTGTTTGGAGAGATGACTGTAATCTGTTGAATTAATTTTTTAGTAGATAAGCTCCATCCTCCGAGCCTTTCCAGTCTTGCGCTTCTTTTTTTTTTCTCCCCCTCCTTGTTATGAGAAACAGACATGCTGACATCATTTCTGCAGCCACTTGAGCAGCCTGTTTTTTCTCATAATGTATGTGTCCATCATTCAGCACCGCCTATGGCCCTGAGACCACCGACTACGATGTAAGGGTCCTGCTAAGATTCCCACAGAGAGTGAAGAACAAGGGAACTGCTGACTTCATGCCCAACAGGCCACGCCATACCTGGGAGTGGCACAGCTGTCATCAGTAAGTACTTAATAAAAAACAGATTTTATCCAATCAGCTTGTTACGCTTTACTGGCTGCAATATCAGCTGTTGTGGTAACAAGGGAGGCAGTCAGCAAACAAATGTATCAAACATATGGGTCTTTTTTACTCTTAAAGGGGGGATGTCTGCACACAGAGGCTCTATCGATATATCAAGGTTGTTACAATATTATAAAATGTTTGTGTTGACTGTAAGAAATCTTCTTCATGAACTTAGGAATAACAATAATATTGCATGAATTCCACCTAATTTAATCAATAGACTTACATATCATCTCTTTTGATTTGCTTTTCTCTCCATAAATGGCTCTGCAGCTCGACAGCATGTAGAATATCAGAGTAACAAACTGTGATTTCCTTCGAAAATGTGGTGATAAAGATCTGTTTGTATGAGCATTGAATGCGGCTCAAACCTGCATGAACTTGTCCAACAAAAGAGCAGCAGTACTCAGCCTCTGACCAATGGGAGTTGGCCTGTCTATATCTAGCTGGACACCAGTCAAAGAAGACATTTAGACACAGTACATGATTTTGAATGTGAAGCTATATGGATGCAGTTGGCGTTGGTCTGGTGACAACATGCATGACTTTGGTGCTTCCATTTTGAATACTGGCCTCATGTTGGGATTTCAGGTAGTGGAGATTCCATACCAGCACACCCTTGGTGTTCAGCAACAGCAGATAAAGAATCCACACCCAATCTGCTGCTAGAAAGCATACTAGGTGTCATAATGCACTGTAAGATTTGTAAAGACCCTTGCACAGTCATACTGCAAAAAAGAAAAGAAAAAAAAAGACAAGAAAGAATGTTCCCACTACTGAAGTCCACCTACTGAGGCTAGTGCCAGGCTCTGCTTTACTATCCTCATCTTAAAGGAATGTTGACTGGCTGTGAGCAGATTGGCACTATTGTTGCTGTCTGACAACAGTCTGCTTTTACATATTGGTTCCCAGGAGGCGGAAAGCCAAGGCAGTCATTTCAATGGCCTGTGTGATCAGAGTGACAAATCAATTAATGTTCCTTGTCAATCTCTGACACTGGATCACACAGCTACTATGACGGCATGGGTTACCGGGACAAAGTGCGTGTTACAAAAAAGGAAAAAAAAGTCTCTTTAGGGGGATGAAAATCTCAAGCCCAGCTTCTCACTATAAACCTCCCTGCCCTACATTTCTGTTGAATGCGCCGTGTTGTAGACAGTTTTGCTTTTCATTTCATTCTCCCCAAATTTTCCCACCGGAGTATTAGAAGAAGGGAAGGGCATCCTCTTGAGGGATTATGGGCTGTGAAAATGTTGGAATTCTGTATGAGGATGCAGAATTCCACGGAGAACTTAGGTTTTATGCCAATCAGTTGGAGGAAATAAGTGGAAGTCATTAAAATACCCCTCTTTTTTTTTTTTTTTGGTAGAACTTTTCTTTTTTTGATAGAGCCTCAGGCCCTTATGATGCGATTTTATTCAACTATGTGGCCAGTGTGGTCAAAGGTCATGGCTGCTGTTTGTGCAGGTGCTTGGACATATGTTTCATTTCCTTCTTGCACTTTGTTGGGGACAAATGTCAGGCAGCTGCTAAATAGTTCTCAAAGATCTTACTGTGGTTTTCTGTGTTTTACAAGTCTGTGATCTGAGAAACACTCCTAGTCCTGTGGAAAATAACTTATGATGATGATGAAGGATCGGAATGCTTTGTTCTGTATATTACCAGCAGAAGTTATTCTTGTTAAACCCTCTATGTGGCCCACAAATAGTACATTCTCTAAAGTTCACATAGTCGGAGAGAGTGGATCCAAGAATCCAAGGAGGCAGGGGATCCATCCAGACGCTTCATAGTCAACCAGCACCTCCCAGTCGAGATCTTTTTCTCTGCTTCCCACACTCTTTCTTTCGATTACACACACACACACACACACACACACACACACATACATACTATAGATAGTCATCTCAAGACTGCCACTGTAATGAATGTCAGTGTCAGGAACACAAGCTGAACTGTGTTTAAACCTTCCAGGGCCTGCCGAACCCTCCCTGGATTATACAGATATTTGAATAAACAGTCACGTGTGCATTGCCAAAATGCATGTGTGCACATGTGGCCCCATGTAAAATAAGTCTATGAACACATGCAGTCATGCACATGAACAGAACACACGATGAATATGTAGCTACTGTACACAGAAAAGGCAGATAACAACATACGGGTTTTTACCTGAGAGCAGTTTATGTTTGATCGTTTCTGCTATGGAAAGAATGAGTCGTTGAACGATCATTTTCTCCATCAGTGGAAAGTACCCACTTTTCCCTCCAAGTCATCAATCAATCTTTAATGACTGTTCCAGTAAAAGCTGTTGCTGTGTTGAAACATGGGCCATGATGTAAGGCGAAAGGGCAATATTTATTTAGCCTGGCTTTGAGTGACCTCACCTGCTACGACAACTGAAGTCAACACAATTTAAGTGTGGAGCAGTGTAAGAATTAATGATGGACATATTTACAGTATGTTCAATAACTGCGTGTTTAAAAGTGTGTGATCGATGTCAAAGATATGCCCAAAAAGCGTGTTCATGTGCCTCAAATGAGTGGTGTGTGCGTGTTGTTTACCAGTCCTGTGCATAAGTGCATCAAACATAATGGCTGTAAATAGAAAATGATGCTGTCATCCTCCTCTATGCAAATATGCTCGCGTTAACACCTTCCACAATTATGTGCACAATGGGCTTGTAAAAAGTTGACATCATCCTGCTTCCTGGATTTTGGTAATTAAATCTGCAAATCATGTTCATGTACTTAAAACAGACCTTCTTTTCTCTTTCCGTTGAGTCAGAAAGTAATATAGAGAATGTCAACACGATGTCTCGAGTTCCAATTCCCATTACAGGCAGCCACATATCAGGGAAGCGCCTCTCTTCCTGGTCTCTGCAAACAAATGGAGACAAAATGATTACAGAAGAAGAAAAGTCAGACTCGTATCTTTTCAGGAAATGTCTCATACCAGATGACTCAGAGACGCTGATTAGAACATAATACTGAGATGTTACATCATTAATTGTCTATTAGCCTAAATATGGCTTTGTTTATTTCTTCACTGTTACTTGAAGAAGACCATCTGTGGCTGAAACTTCACATCAGCTATGTCCAAATGAAATAAAAGAGGAGTTAATCTTTTTTTCTGTGCATAAGTTGGTCTCTACTCTACCGCTGCACTGTGTGCTGTCGGCATAAACCTGTACATATCAGCTGCAAGCTCTATTTCAAAGTTGGCTGCTTCACCCAGCACATGCATTGCCATCATTCAAACAGATAAAAGAAAAGGCATGTGTAACGTAAGAGGGTGAGATCTGTGTCAGTTGCATGAGTCTCACGCTCACTGTGTGAGTTTTGGTTCATATTCAGACTCAGTTGAGATGATTAGTGACCATGTGCACCCAGGATTTCCTCAAATGCTAAAGCTGTGCAAACAAACAGAAAAAAACCACCCAGCACACATGACTGTGAAACACACACACACACAATCACTAATGTACACACTCACACACAAGCACCTCCGATCTAGCAGACTGATACAAGCTAATTAACAACATTCATACATCATTAGGATGTTAATGTCGTGTCTCAGCAATACTTTATTGTTGCCTTTAATTAGTATCCATTGTCCTTTGATGCTTTATGATGTGTTTCAGTCAAGATGCAACATCACTTCTGAAAATGTTCCCAGATGAGGTCAACAGGTTAGAAAATACAGTCTATAAATGATTGGATGAGCCACATTGAAACAACATGGTAATTTAATAACAATAGGAGCCCCAACTTAATAACCTGATAATAGTTTCTGCTTAGATACTGGTTGGCACACATGCTTTGACGGACAACTTTAACTTGGCTCTGACAGGCACTACCACAGCATGGACGAGTTCAGCCACTATGATTTACTGGAGGTCAGCACTGGCCGTAAAGTGGCAGAGGGACACAAGGCTAGCTTCTGCCTGGAGGACACCACCTGTGACTTTGGTCACCTGAAGCGCTACGCCTGCACTGCTCACACTCAGGTGAAACCACCAATCCAAGCGTACCTCTAAGAAACTTTATTTGACTATTATATCAATATTTTTAAGCAGTTAATTAAAATCACCACGTTTTTTTTACTCGGTGTGCCTTACAAGCATCTCTCTCTCTCCACCGTTCTGCTCCGTCAGGGTCTGAGCCCCGGCTGCTATGATACATACAATGCCGACATTGACTGTCAATGGATCGATATCACAGACATCCAGCCTGGAAACTACATACTGAAGGTAGGAGTTACGTGAGTGCATTGGACATGGCGACATTGTGAACAGCACAGAGCCACATATCCCATCCATCTTACTGTCTATTTTTCATGCATATTTTATTTGGGCAGTAAGATGAACACATACAGTAGAGGATCTATAAATGGAAACCGAAATATACATTCCAAAAATAGTTGCTTAATTTCCATCATCAAATGATGAATAATGTAACATTTTGTTCATTTTTTTTTCCTCCTTCGTTCTTCAGCTTAAATCTCCACCTCACTGGATATATTATTACAGCACCATGATGTGTTTAATTAATTATTAGGTGCATTGTGAATTATAATTCAAGTTTCTGTCTTCATTGACCAGAACCCTCTGGAAGAAGAGATCTTGTATCTCAATGGGACCTACCTGGCTAAAGAAAGGATAAATAAATAAAATAAAATACAGGTCTATGCATAGTTGATAGGGCCTGATAATAAGCCTCATAGCTTGTTCAATTTAAACATGAAGACAACATGAAACAAATGTACTTTGCCCACACAATGCCACATATAGACGCCTTTTATGACTAATCTAATGCTCTCAAAGAAGGTGCAACCTAGGATTGCCATCTGATAATGTTAGAGCCCTTGATATTTGGTGCAACATCAAAATATGTTTTATTTTCAACATATGGAAATCCATATTTATATAGTTCTGGGGCCCCAAGGCCATCAATTATGCACTTTAGTTCCATTTTCAAGGGCGAGTAATGGAAGAAATCGACATCTGCTTGTGCCCTCTAATCACTAGGATATGTGCACTATTCTGTCTGTACTTCTGCCACGTTTCATGCCTCTTAGAGCTATGTTTCTGAAGAATGTAAACAATAATTCTATATATTTTCAGTTTTTTTAATTTTTTTTTATTCTTATATAATTTTAGAGGAATTATTTAGAGGCCCATTAGCTGTTTGTTGAAATGTCATCATTATTCTGTCCTTCATCTCTCAGCTCCAGGTTAATCCCAAGTTCTTGGTGCTGGAATCAGATTTTACCAATAATGTGGTCAGGTGTAATATCCACTACACAGGACGGTTTGTTACCACAACCAATTGCAAGATAGCACAGTAAGTAAGACATACATTTCAAACTTTTATCACACAACAATTGTAATTGATTATTTGTAAGTGTGGCAGTGTTGATTTCTTTGTGATTTTCTCAATGGCTTTCTGCTTGTTTGTTCAAATAAAACTTTTAGAATGGAAAAGAAAAGACAAAATCATTCTTTGTGTCATAATCCCACCCCTGAGATACACTGAATAAAGTGACAGGTTGGCAGCTAACTGTAATATGAAGAACCTCACAGTGTTTTGAATTACTTAGTAATTAATGGGCTCCTTGCTGAAATAATTGATAATGAATGATGTTCTCATTCCCCACTTGAGATTAATAGCTTTTGAAACTTCCATATCTTCAATCGATGGGAGTTCTCTGAGTGTTGCACTTTTAAATAGCACTATTAGAAAGTGTATCATTGCACTCAGAAATGCTATTATAGCCCCTTGAAAAGACATTATATCGACAGTGCATATACATGAAAAAAAGCATCATTACATTAAAGTGCTTCAGCCGGTCTCCTTCAGTTTCAGTGATAAACGGAATCATACATTGCCTTTCCAGAGTTAATGAAAGCTGGCTTTAATTGTTAGATACTGCTGTTAATAAAATAATTACATTAGCATATGCCAGGAGCCCTGTTTCCATAATTAAAGTCTGATGTTTGAAGTTTCTTTATTGGATAATAAATCCACATGTTAATATATGGGTTTATGTACATGCTAATATGGTTATATTGTAATTCCCATTTTCTGCCCCATGTGACAAGATTGGGTTTTGATCTAATACATAACTAATTAAAAACAAAGTATATAATTATCATCACATACAAATTAGATACATTTTAATTTGAAACAAAATGCCACCATGTTAATAAAAATGTGTCTTAATTGTAACAATTGGCTTTAAATAGAATTAGGATGAAACATTTATGCATTTGGAAATGTTTCATTTTGTATTGTGTGTTAAGGAATTTTAGAATGGAGGTATTGCTTATGGCATGCTTTTACATTTCTGTTGTAAAATGACTCCACATGTGAAAAATTTGGTTAAAGGACTAAATGCTTTTTTTTTAAACAAGACTCCCCTTTAACAATGTTAGCCAATCAGAATGATGAGGCATAGCAGGTCTGTCTACCTTTGAGTTTTGGACTTCTACACCATAGTGCTCCTACATTAGGCCCAATTCTTAGGTGTCTGTCTGTCTTTCCAAATCCAATAATAGAAGAACAGAAGCTTAAAGAATGGGTTAAACAGTTTATCAGGTGCAGTCATTAGCATGTCTGACAAACTACACCTACAGTAGTGACTGAGCATTACTTTCAAGGCCAAGGTGAAATCACTGACAACATTATCAGGATTAAAAACAGGCCATTTTACAGCTAGCTGATGTACTGTTTAGTATTTCTTATTCTAAAAGCTATCATACTTCTGTCGGTCAGTCCTCACCTTAAAAACTATTCATGTTTGCATTATGGTCTACCCATTTTTTCTATATATTCTGGTATTACAGTGTGAACAGCACACTGTAAAAATGTATTAAAATTCTTTATGCAGATCAATGCCTTTCACAAGAGAGATGTTTTCTGTGCACATTTGTTTTGTCATTCATGGGGTCAAGATAGTTATTAACTTTGTATCTGTAGTTATTTGTTTTAGCCCCATCACTGTGTACCATTTCATATTGCATTGGAATTCTTTGAATACAATCTCTCATCATTATTTGTTGTCTGTTTACTTTACAGGTCTTGATCAGGCATTGGAAGGCTGCCACGCTTGAGTGACCCTGATTGCTATTCCATTGAAATGTGAATGGAGTCCATTTGTTGTTGGTTCATTGTTGTTTTGTGCTGTCTTGGTATGCTGGGCTCATGGCAAATAAGGGTTCCACTGGCACTGAATATAATGTTGGGGTGCAGTATAGACACCCACATACATGCGTCAATGCATGATGGAAGTTGCACATTGATGTCAAAGTAATGAGTCAACAGTTCATATCCCTACAGTATTTGTTCAAATAATGACATTTCTCATGTTTTAGCTCCTCCAGTCTGGTTTGGTTAATGTTAGGACAGATAATTGACTTTCAAAATAGGTGTTTAATGTATCTACACATTTTTTTTAAAAGTATGCATACCCGCGGCAGAGTGACTCTGTTTGAATTATAAATAAAGCGTGAAATGGTGCCGGTGCTGAAATGAGAGGTTCCGGATAAGTCAGAGTTTAGCTGCAATCCAGCAAATAAAATTAGGGGACAAAGGCTTCCCAGGAGCATTCATCCATGCAGTGTGAGGACAAACAGAGATGCCAAGTGACTCAGAAAAAAATTTGTTAATTTTCTTTCCTCCTCGCTGCCTCATTGGGTCAGGCTGGGATACTGTGATTTTCTCGGCACATTCTCTTTAAGTTGTGTGAACAGCAATAGAAACACAGCAGGTCGTATTTGTATTTGCCAGCTGCATTAAATTACAGATAAACATAAAGACATACTGCCAGCACTGAGCACCGTGCTCCTCTAAAACCTTGCATATTCATGTGTCCTTACACGTCCTTTCTTATTTCAGGAAAACAAGAACAGGAAGCTCAACTGGCAGAAAAAAAAAGGTGCTTTTCAAAAAACAAGACTTACAGCATGTAAGCTGTATGTTTACACTGTCTTGGGGTCTCTTCTTCAAATATCCAACACTGGACAGATGACACATAGGTCATCAATGTCACTTTTTGAAGAATGTATATACCAATATTTCACTGATGCATGACTTCAGTGATGATTATTTTATTGTAACTGATTGTACTTTGTATATCCAGTTTGACCTGTTACTGTAATTTGTGAAATTTAGCTCTTTTTTTTTTCTTTTCTTGACAGTCTGAATTATTCAAAAAGTATGTGTTGATGGAAAAATAACACTATACTGCTACAGACTTAGTATTATAATGCAAACCATCACAGAGCTCTCACTACCTCCCTCTCCAAATGAGCACATAGGTAGACCTTGTTTGCATCCTACACCCCATCCCAGTGTTTGTAATATTCAAAAAGCTATAGTGTTTAAGACTTCAGTCTTGATTTGGTTTTAGAACTATCAGTTTACAGTGCAACCAAAAAAAAACAACAACTGAAGTTTAAATAAAGAAATAATTAAATATTCATGCTGAACACATGACTAGTAATTTTCCACACACACAGACACTGCACACTCCTTACAATATTTAAAACTGACCTGTGGTCTGGGATTGCTATTGTTTTAGTTTTTTATAAGCATTTTTTTTTTTATAATTGTAATTATGCTGGACAATAAAAGCAGCCCCATGTTTCACTACTTGAGCTCTTGAAGATGATTTACTTAATACTGCAACAGGGTGTATGTATGGTGCATAGAGTTAACAATAAAACATAAAGATCATATAAATGAGATAAAAACACAAATAGTAAAGGTGAATGGCAAACATGCATTGTCTCCTCATGTGTACGAAGGATATTTGAAACCATACGATGACCAGTGGACCCCGCTACTAATAATTAATTATAAGTCATTATTTTTTTACCTGTTCTGTTTCATTCTGCACTCTCAATGGTTTATGTTTAAATATGTTTGATCAGAATGCTGTGAATGCAGAATAGGTCTAATCTTTGGTTTCCAGTTTGCCCATAGCACACAGACCTGCTTTATTATCATACTGTAGGCTCATTGGAAAGATGCATCAGTGTTCGATTTTGATATTCCGTGTAATAATACCACAAGAATAGGTGACACTTATGCATTATCTTTGACATGCAGTGATGACATTCGTATTTTAATTTCTATTTATAAACCGTCAACATCTGTCAGAAATGTCATATACAATAAATACATTTACACATTTGCTGTGTGAGCGAAATGGAATGTGAATGCTGTGCACCCCTCTTGCAGGATTGGGTCTTTGTGCTTCATATGAGCCACATCTGCAGATTTACACATAATGCATATCAGTAGAGTCAAAAGGAAATGCGGTGTGACAGGTGTAAAAGGTTAAAGAAACCATCCCCTTCAAAATGATTACCTGTGATATGTTTAATGCATTAAGGCGTTTTCATGGATTCTATATGTAATTGTGTCATGTATGATTCAGATGGAAATCTGACATTTACAAATACGAAAAAAAAACACACACACACTGCATATAAGATGTCTGCAAAGACCAATGGATGCAACATCTGGGTGGTGGTTCCAGTGCATAGATGAACCAATCACTAGTTTTCATGTTATACTGTAGTTGAGTGTCCACAATGTGACAAGCTGAGATATGTGTGGACATCCTAAAAAAATAATATGATTGGACCATATTCCCATCAGTTTTTTGCTTATTAACACAAACCAATCGCAGTATGAATGAAGAATCAGGGAACACATTATGTTGCAACAGAGACAGGAAAAGGGAACTCATAATGTTACCAAATGATACATATCTACACAAATAGTAAGATTATTTGCTTTATCGGGCAAGGAAGGGATTTATTGACTTTAAGCAGATTGTGACGATGATTGGAAAAGAGTTGGCAGTCTTTCACCACACTGCAGACCTGGACAGTCCTTCGAGAGAACCGAAGACAAATGTGGCAGACAAATTCCCAGAAGCCCGGTGAGATGATCAGCCTGAAATGTCCAACCAGTGTTATAAATGTGAAATGGCAAGTCAAAGAGAAAACAGCAGCGGTGCATTCCGCTGCCGTCTATAATCGTAGTGAATGTTCGCGCAAAGTTGCAGGCAAATTCAGGCCATCTACCCAAATACAGAGATGCCTGCATTCGGTGAGACATGGCTCACATCCTCAGGCAGCGACTCGGATATGACAATCAGCTGTTTTGGAGCGCCCGTCAGACTCGACGGGGATACAGAAGCTAAGGAGAAATCAGTGGGCAGTGGAGTCTGTGTTTGTATAAATCTGCAGTGGTGCAGTAATGTCACCACCAAGCAGTCCAAAAGTATGTCTCTGCTTCAACATTGAAGTGTTGTCTTTCGCTGTCCATCCATTTCATCTCCCCAAGTCATTTGTGACAGTGTACATTCACCCAAAAGCAAAATGTGGACACTATTCCGATTCAAGGACTCCACTCCATTTCCTCTGATGCTCCCTCACTTTTATTGGGAGATTTTAATCGTTGCAGACTGACCGAATATGTAAAATAAGACTCTCGACTTGTGTTACGGTTCTCCAAAAGGAGCATGCAAGGCTTCTCCTGGGCTCCCCTTCATTCCTCTGATCACAGCACCATCTATCTATCCCTGTTTATAGACCAGTGCTGAAAGGGGATAATTAGGTGAAGGCATGTTGTCAACGTCTGAAGCAAAGATGGTGTTTCTAAATCACAGGGATGCTTTGACTGCAGAGATTTTGGTCTTTTTTAAAGATTCTGCCTCAAACATTGGTGAATTCAGTGACACTACATGCAGCTAAACACATTTTGTGAGGCCACCGTTCTTCCTATGAGGCAACAGGCTACGACAGCAATAAAGACCTCGCTGATGCACTAAATGCTTTTTCTTTTCGCTTTGATACCATGATTTTGCAGATGAACATAGGGAAATGTGCGACATCTTGCAAAGTCAAACCTCATGTTCATTGCTTATGATGTCAAGGCAGTATTTCAGAGAACCTAAACAAACAAGATCCCAGGGCCAGACTTTATCACAGGAGACTAGTGAGACATTGTTCAGAACAGCTCTGTGAAGATTAGGATGTCTCTGCAGCAGCGAAGGGTTCCAATGTTATGTTTTGGTCCCGTAGCTAAGAGCAAAACCCCGAAGGAACTAAATGACTTAAGACCAATAGCTTTGACATCATTGGTCATGAAGTCATACTCCCTCGAGGTTTCCTAGCACATATGTTCGACTTCTGTTTTTGGACTTTTCATCTGCATTCAATAATATCCAGACACATGTTTTAGCTATAGGAAATTGCTCATTGATCTTAACCCATTTAATCCCATCAGTCACGGTAGAGACCGTTAAAAAAAAAACATTCTTATTTGTAAGGCTTTAAAAATGTTACTGAATGAAGTATCAATGCATTTCCAGTACATACTGAAATAATAAAGTGTCTCAATGAAATGTGTGCAGTGTCACATGTTTAGTGTAAATTGTCACATGACCAGAGCTGTTTACTTCCTGGTTGCACCATGAGAGGTGGATGGCTGCATCAAAACTCTCAAACAAAAGGTTAGTATGTATGTTAACATATGATTAACCTATATAAGTATATAAGGAGGAATGTGTTCAGTCAGAATACGACACATTATCACACTGGTCACAATTGTGACCGAGCATAAAACACACATTTTCACCAGCTTTTGCATGAAATTTTCAAAAAAAATAATGATTGATATAGATATTTTTCGTGTCTGGGAAATATTCAGGATTAAAATGAGTTCATCTTGACGTAACATTTGTGGGCTGGATTGCAGATTCTAAAATGTATTTAAGAATGTACACTCTGCGTCCCTCTAGCGGTCACTCCCTCTCCAATGATATCCAAAACCTTGTCCAAAGCAATGTCTTGAAATTCTATTTTTAATGTTTGATAAGCACTGGTCTTTGCCAGATGCTCCTGAGCCAGCCGTGGCAAGTCTTTTGAGTTTCCAGTCCACGTGAACTCAAAGGGTCACGGACCCAGTCAAACTGCGTAAACCACCATTTTCACGAGGCGAGTAATGATCTGCATTTTCATGAGTTTTGTTTTTCGAATTTTAATTAATTTGTTGATGTGAACAAAGCCAGACGGCACCTCAAGGTTGCTGCGGCACCCTTGTTGTGAAAGGCAGCTCTATACTGATGACTGTAGAGGCCAGTGTGAGGACAGGCGCCTTCTGAAATTTGCTGATGACACAGTAATCCTCCGCCTGCTCCAAAAGGACGAATCTGAGCATGGTCCAGTGCTGGAGGAGTTTGTTAAATGGTGGGATGAAGTTTTCCTCCAACTAAACGCCACAAACACCAAATATATGGTCATTGACTTTAGAAGGAAGCTATCTTCAAATGGTACAATAACCTAAATGCATTGGTACAGTAATTGATAACTTGTGATTTGATGCAAATTCAGATTCAATCTGTGAGAAGGGACGGCAATATGTGTACTTCCTCTGGAAGTTAAATGTTTTTAATCTACGTTGTAGATTAGAAAATTGCGTCATGATTTAGGCCATCCCTAGAATCTGTCCTCACTTTTTCCATGATTGACATTGCAACCTGAATGTCAAAGATAAAAAAAAACACCTCAGCCATATTGTCAAGGTGGCTGGTGAGGTGATTGGTGTCCCACACCTCCCCTTGACTGCTATTTTGACCAGCATGTCCTCTGCAAGGCCACGTCTATATTGGACAGCACATACCTGCTTCACTTCAGCATGCAACGCTTCAGACCGGAGATGTAAGAGTTCATCAATTCAAGTGCAACAGGAGTTAAAACTCATTTGTTTTCTGCTTAATTTGCACATTAAATAATCATTTTTGTTTCATTTTGAACATAAGATAACCCTACTCAAGTATGCACATTTAATTTTAATTTTTTTTTCTTATGTGTTCTATGTATATTTGAATGCTCATTTTGTTTGTAATTTATTGTTTGATTGTATATTTTATTGGGGGGGGGTTCCTTGTGTAGTCCTTTGTTCCTTTGTTGTTGTTGTTTTATCTTGTGCTCCTGACCTGTAAACCAAGTTTCCCATCTGGGATAATAAATGACTGAACTGAAGTAGAGAGAGAGAGAGAGAGAGATGCAGTGCCAAATGATGCGTCCCCCCTCTTTAACTCTCGGATCATAAGGAGCAATAACACAGCACATCTTGCCAGCTGATCAGTAGCGTCAGATTCTCACATGTCACGGCATAATCTGACAAGCTGTTCCGACCGTATGAACACTTCCCTCTGATACATGCTACCAATTGTGCTTTTTCATCCCTCCAGCCCCCTCCTGTTCTACTTTCTTTTATGCTTGCGTTGGCATTGTGCATCATGCATGTTCCATATCTCCATAGAGTATGTATCTGCTGAATTTTGGTCTGTACACCCTTTGGGGTATTTTCATGCGCTCCACTCAGAATCTCACACTGTTTGTATTCACTTGGGAAACACCCTGTAGCATATTTCTGATAAATACATATTGCATATTCATTTTGTTGGAAGAAGTGGTCCTAAATAATTTACAAGGCTCAAACGCTTTGACAGCCATCGCAGCCTATGCCCCATAGAGGAATATGCTTAATGCAGCTACTGATTAATCTGCATTAAACTGAATATATAAAGAAATTCAAAACAGATCTTAAAACAATCCTCTTCATAGATTTTCTATTATGAATCAATGGGAATGTTGTATTTCCCCTTGAATATTGCAGACCTCTTCTCATTCAGAGCATGACCTCTGCAAGCATGCACCTGATCAAAAGAACATGCTGCTGCATAGAATAGTGTACTATTCTGAGATAAAGGAAAGACTACATACGGTGCATGAGGTTGCAACATGATAAGAGCTAATATATTGCATATGTAAATGCTTTGCTTTGGGTAACAAAATATTATGTCCGATCACTGATAAGCAGATCTGTAGGGAGAGTTATTAAAAAAAACAAGACAAGTATTTCCCCTTACAAGCGGCATTTACTCAACCGCCTTTGCTTTACTATGTAAAGCAACAACCGTTTTTGCAGCTGCAAGCTTTCTTATAATTGAGGAAACAGATCAAGTGACATGAAGCAGGACTGATTTGATCCTCCAGCGTTCTCTGTGATGAGATGTCAATGACTACACAAAAACCTTCCGGGAACGGAAGTCATGGTTTTACTGCCGCGGCGAAAAATGGAAATAAATGACGAAACACCTTTTTTTAGGGTTTGAAGCTGTCAGTCACGTCCAAATGAGGGTAGAATATCGTGAAGGGCCTCTGCCTTAACATCCTGGCTTTATCGATGAAGCAGGATGACATTGGGCCTGACTCCACTGGAATCAAGGTGAATGAGGGGGAACCTTTGGGCTGGTTTTTCATAACTCATTTCTATTAGTTTTTTCTAAATTTTTTTTTCTAATTCTATTTTTTTTGTGATTTTGAGTATTTCAAAACATTGTCAGGTTGGGTCAGGTCACAATGATCCCGATTTGAGTAGATAAGAGATTTACAAACCTCTAGTCCCAAGCCATGGATCTGAAATACACACACACACACACATTGCATCACACATTTACTCTTGAAACAAACACAGCATTTCTGTGTCTATGATGTAGCTGCACAGAAGCTAACCTCAGCTAGCCAAGGTATTACTTACATAATATGGACCGGACCATGGCAGCAAAGTAGCTCAGGGGATGCAGACCTTCACTTGCAATCTCTTGCATGAAACAGCTGCACATTGTGTATTTGTATGAAGTAGGGGATTATGTAGGAAAAATACAAGTCAAGGTGGTTTCAGAGTTCACATAATTCCATAGAGGTGGTGGAAAAGTGAGGCAATTGTAGTCAGACAATGAGCCATTCATTCTTAGAAAACCCAATTCAAGCTCCTCAATATTAGCCAGGGGTACTGTCACACAATTGTGCTGACATAGTATAAAAAGTAGCCTGTTCACAAACCTCCAGTAACATCCATTCATCCCTTTTCTGTATCTGCTTATCCTGCGCAGGGTCGCGGGGGGGCTATAGCCTATCCCAGCTGACATTGGGCGAGAGGCGGAGTACTCCCCATGGACAAGTCGCCAGTTCATCCCAGTTCCAGACAACAAGGAGGCCCAAAGGAGCAAGGGGACTAACATCAGCAGTGTGGACATTCATATTTTACTCAAGAATATGTGTCTAAATTACCAGCGCAGCCTGTCAGTCAAGAACAACAATTAAAGCAGAACTGATACAGCACACCGGCAGTGACCATTCCACTGAACAGATTCAACTTCAGTGGAAGAACCCGAAGCAGACGGCTACAGAGAAGCACAGGAAATCTGGGAACCGCCTTCCCCTTAACTGCACCCTTCCCACCCCTGTCCCATTTTAGCCACAACGTATTTATTAGATCATGTAGAGATGACATCATGAGGGAGTGTTTGTGCTCAGATTATAATTGGCTCAGTCTGTCAAACGACTATGTGATGCGCACAGTGTGTATGTTGTGGCATTTGTGCTTGTGCGCTTGTCATTTTTGCTCTCAGCTCCACCCTTGGCCAGCAGTGTTCACTGTGAAAAGGAAGCAGAGTGTGTAAGTCTTCACTGCCAGGTGTAGCCTCTCTACAGTACAACCCATGAGGCCAAGATATGGGATCCTCCTCGAGGTGACAGATAGTACAGAGGGCAACTTGTGTCCCCAGGCAGAACCACAGGGTCTGAGCCCCTAAATGCACAGCATGCATGGCCCACCTGTGTGTGGACATGCCTTGATGCCTGCAATCCTCGTCCCCAGCCAGGGGAGCAGACCAGAAAAGGGAAAGTTTCCCGTGTTCAAGAGAAAGTACCATGTATCTGGCGCACACAGGCGACCGCCTTGTGCATTTCCACCCACTATGTTTGTGTGGAAATAACAGTACAGGAGTTCATTGAGCTATACCTTAACCTTGGACTTTATTATCAGGACATTACTAAGTTGCTTGCAAGTCATCACCGTCACCGAACGACATTTAAACCTAGTTTTGAAATATTGTGGGAGGTTTTGGCGCAGCTGATACACCAGTTTTGAACATGTAATTACTTTAATCTAGGAACAGTCACAACCATCTGGAAAACTCAGTGGCTATAGGTGGATGTACAAAAATGCAAGGAGAATTAATTTGGGCCGAAACGCATGGGCCGCCTGCACTTTCTCCTGAGCACGGGAAACTTAATCATGAGCAAGCTTTTCTCCCATGTCCCTTTAGGGGCTCCGGAGGAATCCCCTTACCTGCTGTTGAATAAGTTAAAAAAAATAAAATAAAAGAGCAATTGCACTCACATTAGGTACATGGAATGTGTGTGCTCTACTTAACGGTGCAGTCAGAAGTCAGAAACTACTTGCAAGAGAACCATCATAGCACCACATTATAGATGTTGCAGCTCTGAGCGAGACGTGCCCAGCAGATAAAGACCAAATTTGTGAGATCCGTGGTGGATACACTTTTTTTTTCTGGAGTGGTCAAAGGTGGCCAGGGGGGGGGGGGGTTGGTATACGGTTTGTTGATTTGTTTGTCTGTCTCTACTCGCCCAATTTTAATGAAACTTGGTGGAAGGATGTAGTGTGGGCCACGGAAAAACCAATTCCAATTTGCAGCAGATCAAATCACAGAGAGCAGCAGTGGTCGAACAAGGTAGACATTGAATGATGAGAGGGAGCAAGTGTTATCAACAACAAAGTAGCAAATGAGAGAAGTAAAACATTACATTCTGATTGTTTCGGGGCCGCTGCATTCTAAAGCTAAAGTAAACACGGCCATGTTGCCAGATGTGTGAATTCAGACAAATCGCATGTCAGAAAACAAATACACACACGCCTGTAGTTTTTTTTTTACACATCCATGACATGGACAAAGCACAGGAGAGAGACAAGAGGCAGCAGTGTTGCTAAGCTGGACTATTGGTCTTTGCATAGTTATGTACTGTCTGAGTCTTCATCCTGTCCTAAGTTGTATTTAAACAGCCTTTTTTGAGGTGCTTTGCCTTGATTATCTGCGTGTAGCACAAGAGCTTAATGATTTTTTTTTTTACTGAATGCAAATGTATACGTTATTTAATAGTTTAGACTCTCTCTTAAGCAGTATTGTTATTGTAATTTACCAGATTTATATATGTAATCTAAACATAAGACCTTCTAGAGTGGAGTGCTCATCTTTCCAACAACCCTCTTCTCCAGCACACTTACAAAGTTTTCATATACATATTTTCTTAGATTTAAACCTTCACCATATCTATAAAAAAGACTTACGATTGACAAAGATTTGATGTTTATGTGAGGATAACTGAATTTGGTGGACAGAGAGAATATAGACTAGACTTTAATTGCCAAAAAGCCCACATCCAGACCTGAGGTCTAATTTCTGCTTAGCCTATACTGTGTGCAGATTCTGTGGCACACAACCAAGGCCACAGGTAATTCATCTTCTGGATCTAGCTCTGCTTTGCAACCTAATTAAATGAATAAAGATGTGAAGGAATCTTCATTTCCGTAGGGATAAACACATTGCTGCATGGGTAAGGTAATAGGAAAGGCTGGCTTTGTAAAGGGAGAATAGAATGAGATGAGAAACCACTGACTGGGAGATAGTGAGTGGCTGGAGTCATTTGAATAGTGAGGGGAAAATCAGTGCTCTGATTTACATGTTAATAATAGCTCATCCTGTGCATACATTACTCTGACCTGACTCAACCATATATCTTAGTTAATAAACTTTTCACTACGTGTGTGAACACTCCACATTTGAAAGCTATGGGTATTATACAAGACAAAGCAGCTCGTGCCATAGACACAAGACACACTCGAGGGTACTCCCTGACAGTTTGAGTATCATCTCCCTTAACACTAAAACATCTGGCTTGTTTTTGAAGTCAGCAGCAACAACAAAAAAGCTCTTTTCTCACCACCCACTCATCAATTTTAAGGAGATATGCAAATGGACAGTTCCTCCGGCATCCCGGGGAGACTTCACGGTTAGAACAACAGGGCAATATATTCTCATTAAGGCCTTCTTCCTTTAAAAGGCGGAAACTGAAGTTGGGATATTCATGTTTATATTCCCAGGCCATTGGAACAAATGAGGGGATTTTGTCGAGGGAAGGCTTCCAGACTTAATCGGGTCCTCCACCTACCCTCCCACACCTCCGCTGGCTCCGTGGGGAGTGTCATTGATGAAGTCAGCCACGAGGAGTGACGGCCCTGCGCCGCTGTGCTCAGCCTCTCGCTCCTCTGACAAGCCCATATTTCACCAGACTCATTCTCCAACCTCCACTGTCACCGTTTCCTTCGCTGTCAGGGGGACGACTCCCATCATCACATCGGTGATTTCACAGGCTAGTGGCGGCAGCACTCCCTCGCTGTAGCTGACTAGCACGGCCCCACTCCAGACAGATGGGTGACCCTTCCCTAGGAGCTGGTTCAGATTCCTCTCATCATATACATGCATGTAAAGGTGATCTAGCTGCATGGTAAATGAATACTGCTTTTATTGCCCATTGTTTGGAGCAGTGTTCAAGCTGTTCACATTGTCTAAAAAGATACAAGTTGAAGACTTATTTAGTTGTTAAAACTGACGAGGAAGACAATAAGAACAGTGCTTAAGTCACACATTCATTAAACATTCCCATAAATACTGTTGTACTTTTTTATTTATTTATTGCTTGTTTGTTTATTATATGAAGTGTTGGTATCTTTTGTTCACATGCTACTTTTTGTATTATATTTTTTAGGATTTTTGTATCAGATTGTCAATTTGGTTCTTTTTCATTTTTTCAACAGAGTAGTTTGAACAAATTTTTCTAAGTAACTTTCATTAACCAAACTACATTTCTCACTAAGCTAGCTTTGCTGTGTTTCAGCCTCTTCCATTGTGAAGTTAATCAGTAGCTAAGCTTTCAAAGTAGCTTTCCCAACACTGTGTGGATATGACTATTTCAAATTACAGCAAACGTTTGATGACTTCAGTGAAATTCTGTGATTTTAATTGCTGTTCCTAATGACGTCTTGCAATGTTATCTGGCAGAGGAGGTGTTTTTAGCTAAGGGCCACCAGCTTCAAGGGCAGTTAGCAATCAGAGATACAAGTGGTCAATTTTGCAAACAATTATGACCATGTTTCATTCATTTTTCCTCCCTTTTACCTTTTACTCTATTTTAAGCCAGCTTGATTATTAACTGCCAAATTTGCTAAACTCCAGGCAGCAGAGCGGAGGTAAATGACTCTCAAACCCCGATTCCAGTCTGTTTCCATGGGTCATTTGGTAAACTCAATATAAACCTCATTATTAGTCTTTGTCAACTGTTTTTCCCCTTAAGCCAAAATAGGAAAAGTCATGACAGGAAGCTTCTATGGCAAAGTGTGCCGTTTGTATTTCAAACTCTGTGTGAATTAACATGTTTTAGAAGAAAGCTCCTCCAACCGAGCCCTCGTCCTCATCTTAGCCCTGTTACGTTTTAACCGTGGGGTGTGTGAGAGGGGTTGTGACCTCAGACAGCAGTTTTATTGGAGACGTATTGGGTGGTGGGACCACAGACCCGTGTGCACATGTGTATCTGCGTGTGATACACACAAGCATAAATGCATGCCTTTGAGTGGATGACAGCATGTCTGTACACCTTTGTCCAGGTGGTAATATGTGTGTGTTTAACAGCATGAAAGGCCACTCTATTTCCACCTCTCCTGAGAAATCAAACCAAAAGACCCTCTGTGCTCAGCCAACTTCAGGTCATAACTTGCCCTTTATATGGACCTCACCTCCTCCTTCCCTCCTCCAACTCCTCTGTTCTCTCGTGTTGCTTTGATTAATGAATAGGAGGAGGTGTAAATGTAGCATTCACACTCACTAAATCCACAATCCAAAATTCAACTACATTATAGTAAGTACATGACATGAGAGCTGTTACAATAGATGGATAAACATTTGATCAAATAGTAAATTGTCGCGGCATCCATACTTGATATTGTTTCCCGATTTAAAAGCCTTTCAACATCATTCAGCTCATTGTCTTGGCATTGAGGCCAACTTTAGCGTTTTGGTTCACCCTCCATGAAACAGCAAGCGGCAGTTTTCATTGAAAAAGCTCTAAATGAAAGCGCTCAAGGCTACCCACTGACAAAGTTAGCTGCTTATACATGGTGGAGTATCTAGCGGCTGGAAAACTAGATTTTTCACGTTGCTGGAGACAAACAACAGAGCAAAAGGAACAGTAAGGTCGTCATCAAGATGACTCCAAATGAATACTAACGTCGCCCTGTATCTGCCAGATGTATTAAAAAGCCATTAATCGTTGTGTTTGATGCTTGTTTCTGCTTAGGTTTTTAGTTTCCATACCCAATTGAGAGACTCAAATAACAGCTTTTGAATGCTAGCAAGATAAAAGATAAGATAAAACATTTGCTTGATACGCTCCTAAATGTCTCCTGTTTTTTTTCTGTAGCAAAACAGTGTCACAAACAGGTCACTGGTTTGTATGGGAATCACAAACCAGGTTAAAATACGGTCCACTGCAAACTTATAATATGGCTCAGATGGCATTTTGGTCAGATCTGCATTATTTTCTAGGTGATTAGATGCATTAGAGGCTGGGCGTTTTCCCACTTATGTTTTACAAGTGGACAAAATTGGCTTTTAAAAGGAAAAAAAACAACATCTGCACAGCCTTGATTTGTTATGAATCAATGACTGCATAGTGTGTAGCTGACAACCGGCCCTCTTTACCTCAAGTCTTTGCTTTCACCACTTGTCAAAAGAGATTCCCGTGTGTGTAGACATACAGTGTTTGTTGGTGGCTGCCGGTGCCTCCTCTGGGTATCTGTATCGCTGTATAATTTCATCCCCCTCTAGGCAGAGTAATTCTGTCACTCTCAAAACACTCGGCGAGGCAGACAGTAGGGAAGAGGACATCTCCAGATAAATCCGTTTAAAGTGTTTTTTGAATCTAATCTATGATGGTCGCCTGCTCACGGGGTGTGAGAGGAGAAATTGTATTTGCCCTCATGTGAATTTAGAGAAATACAATCTCTGGTCTGGCAAGAAGTATTAGTCACTCTAATTATCTCGGATTTCTTAGGCACTAGTATGTACTTTATAAATAGATCACTGTGAGGGTAAAAAAAAAAGAAGAAAAAAAAAGTCATATATTGCCCCTGGTGGACAGTCATTCTGGCTGGCAGGCAGCCAAAGAGCAAAGAATGTACCTCATGTACACTTTGTATTTATTTCCCATTTTATCAGTGTTTAAATGTGGCTGCGGAACCATTTGCTGTGTGTAATGTATTGGAAACAATTTAAAATCACATTTGCGCGATTGACTGCAATGTCTTGATTAAATGGTGCAAATATAACAAAGTACTCAAACAAGAAACAAAGACGCTCTTGCACACAGAAACTAACTTTTATAACTGCAAAAATAACACAAACTTTTATTCATGTTACCTTTTTTTGACAAATAGTCTTGACTGGATATCAGAGATCAAACATGGATGGTGGTGTGGTTACGTGCCATTTACTGTTGTTAAGATGCCTTTAAGTAAGGATTTCAACCTCTTGCCTGCTTAGCACTGAACAGTTTTTAACACTAGGAGGCCATCCCAAATGACCATTCAGTGTGTGTAACTATCAGTGTGATGTAAATTACTACTAAATTATACTACAAATAACAAATTACATCATATTTGGTAGTTGTTGCTGTAATTTGGTGTGTGTGCATATTGATTTCCAGGGTCCACATTCAGTGTAATGGGGGAGGAAGAATGAGGAAGAAAGAGAAGGGACTACCAAAAATGCAGACTGTGGATTGTGAAGGATGACTGAAGGTAATCTGTGCATATTGGAGCCTTTTATTTCATAGTTTCATACTAAAACCAACAGCGCCTCTCTGTGGCCAAATAGCCACACAACAGCTCTTTCAAAAACTGACATCATTTATAAAAGAACACACACTAAATCTACATTTAGTACAAAACATTCACATCTAACAAACCCAGAGGGACCACAGCACATGAGTCACATATTTCACTTTTCTTTCTTTACTTTGCTCACTTCTTTTTTTGCCAAACCATTGACACTGGTTTAATTCCACTGTGATGTAAATCTGATGTTTTCACTGTAAGGTAGATAAGCCAACAAAAAAACCTTCAAGTATATCAAGTATAAGTTGCAAATAAGCTTTAATTTTGCGTTTTTTTTGTTAATCAAATCCAACTGGAGATGAAATTCTGACAAACTTTTTCTTGTCAGCCTTCGACAACATCCTTGTATTTAACAGATAAACTGCACAGAATTATGAAATTATGAAATTCTGCTGAGGTCACATAAAGTGTCATGACTTATGATAAGGTCACAATATTTACATTTGATCTTCGGTTAAACTTTGGTATTAAAATGCACAAGAGATACAATAACATATATGATATAAGATTACATATAAGATCACATGATTACATCCTGAGGAATTTAGTAGTGCATTGTTTTATAAATTAAATAAAATAAATAATACTAAATATTTGAATCTTCATCACAGCTAAAATAATGTGCATCAATATTTGTAAAGAAGAAGAAAATTTGTTAAAATTGCTGAAACTCCAGGTCAACACAAAGAGTACATTAACACACGGCTCTATTAGAGCCTCTAGACTAGTACACTTTAAAAACTAGTTTTAATTCATTCATAATTCAATAGTATGCCCTTTAATACAGGAAGTCAAAAACCTGCTTCCCATAGACGTTCAGAGCTATTTGCCAAATGATAATTTTTGCAAGAAATTACTGACAATTTTTCTTATAAATAAGTGGTTTGACCAAAATATAGAAAATGAATATGTTCAAATATGCAAGTGCCATTTCTGCTTCTTTGTCAACAATGGAGCAGTGAATTCTTTCTCGTCCTGTTTCCCAAACTTTGGCATAAATGACACCTCATTATTCTGACCTGTCTTCCAGAGGTTACACCTGATTATCATTATATTGTGGGCTGGAGTACTGAGTCTGCATGGCTCCAGCAGCTGCATTCATGGTGGCCTGCTGGGCTGCTGCCTGGACATGAGGATTCTTCCAGGCTCCTGTGGCCCATTCTTCCTGAGCTTTGGACATGCTGGCCCCGCTGCCACGGTAGAAATTATGAATCTGAAAGACAATGTGAAACGACAAGCTATTACCAACAAATCCTAATTTGTGGAAAGTAAGCGATTGTAATTCTACCTGTTAATGTTATCTCAAAGGGTAGAGGAGTTGTAAAGCTGAGTGCTCTATAATAAGTACATCTGTTTAGGGGATACATTGTTTGAGGTACAGCAAATGACAATGGAATTCTGGCTTTTGTAATTTTATAACTAAATATGCTGCTTAGTGTGGCAAATCCATTTAACGTCTAATCAGTAGAGCTGAATGGTAGCAATTTAGTTTTCGGTGGTGGGAATTAAATTAAATTAACTAATTTTCAGTAGTTTCAGATATCTGAAATGTAATTCTAGATATTTGAAATAACAATCTCACTAGTTGCAATTTAAAAAATTTAATTCTGACTGGTCAGATTTAAATTTTAAATGACAAGAATTCCATTTCCATATGATTAAATTTTATATATTATATTGCAGATCTCTACAATGAACTTAATCAAAAGTAATCATAGAATTTTTGATAGAAACAATTTATATTTGCACCAGTTAGAATTGAATTGTTGAGATCACAACACTGTGACAAGAGGAAATAGACTTTTAATGGAATTACTCAGAAGTGCAGCAGGTCGAAATCGCATTATGGATGTGTTGACTTGAAATTTTAACACATCAAAATTGAAATTTTAAATATGTGTGAATGAGTCTGAATAGGAGTCAATGGCGAAAGAAAACTAGTCAAATTAAGCATTAGCAAGAAATTAATCCAAGAATTAAAATTTTTGGCTGGTGAGAAATTAATAATAAGAATTGCTACTGATCAAAATTAAACTATGTACATGTTGATATCTACAACTTCTATTACCCCTACAGATATAAAGTCAGAGGCGCTACATCCCCCTTTGTAGAAAAAAAAAGGGTTAAATTCTTACCCTGGTGAGGGCGATGAAGGACAGTGAGGCCACTGCAGTGAACATGATGGTCGGGACCAACATTATCAGAGCAATTAGAATATTATAGCTGAAGAAGGAGATGGTAGCCAACCAACCACTGAAAAGAGACAGATGGCCATTAATACAATTTCATTAAATAAATGGATTAAAAATTAACATAAAATGATTATCTGTTATTGGATTGTCTGGTGTTCATTGTCATGATATTATCTCTTAACGTCTGGAGGTAAAATGCAACTCATTTTGTGGACTTTAAGAACTGAGATATAATATTTAAAAGTTTTATAGCTCATACATGAGGATATCCAACTGCACACGTTGACATTTCTAAACTTTATGGAGGCTGTCATAAAATGAATTTCTGATTATGAGCTGGAGTCAGATGACATTTTGAAGATCTCTTTAACAGCCCCTCAAAATCTAATAACAGGACCATCATTAAAGTTATATGACAGCAATTTCTGCGAACAAGGTATTTAAAGAAATAATACCCAACTGGATTTATTGCTTGAACTCAAAATGTTTCAAGTAGATTCTGTGGTCGTATTAAAACAACTTTTGATTCTAAATGTTAACTTTTACTGTATAACAATTAATTACACACTTAGAAATGCAAAGAATCTCATGTATCTTAGTGTAATGGCATTTAAGAATTTATTTTTCACTTATTTGAGTCCATTTTTTTTTCTCAAAATGAATGAACTAACTAACTATGAATTAACTGTTGTCCTATGCAAATTTATTTTCAAGACCTCAACATAAAAGCAAATCATTTAAATGAAACAAGGATGCAAAATTCTAAGATTCCAAATGTTATTTTCTGAATATTGTGACTGAAATGTAAGTCATTTCAGACAATTTGAGATAAATATATTCCATGCACTTTCAGTCTCTGACTCTTACCATACTCCCCATCCTGGGATGCCTATGCTTTGGATGATGCTGATGCCAACTTGAGCCATGAACACAAAAAAGAAAAGCATGAAGTTGAAGGAGCTGTCATTCCTAGGGAAAAACAAAAAGGTCAAGAAATAATTAAAAGATGCATAAAACATATAATTTTCCATTTGCATGTTATCTTGTGTGATTTAATTCATGATATGTATAAAAATAAATATGAATTGAATATCCTTTAGGTCATTCCCACTGTGTGCCAGGATAACGGAGTCAATGACGTCATAAATGACATAATGTTGCTATTGTTAAATATCTCTGGAATGCTGAATGTGTATTTGTCCAGGAGCTGAGCTGTTTGCTGTTCCGATGATGGCTGCAATGCAATCATACCCCTTTGTAATCCAGCCTTGAACTGCAGTGTCTTCACAGAGACTTTGTCAAATAAATCCACCATTATAAATCTGACACTGAACGTCTTCTGTGATTATTTAACCATTATTCTGTGTAGAAAACAATGATTGTTGTGAGTTGTCTGGCAATTCATAGCACCTTGTTTTTGAGTCAAGGCGAGGCTGTGTTCCTACCTTGTCAGCCAATCAGATTTATAATTTATGTTACTGATAAAGCTATATTTTGAATACCAGTTTTCATATATGACTCACTTGAAGGCCTTGTAGATGGGCCTGAACCAACACACATAAGAGCAGGGAGTGAACATGAGGAGCCAGATAATGGCCAGTCCAAAGTTGGTCACACCACCTCCACCAAACATCCAGGCAAAGCAGCCAATGAGATTCACTGCGAGAGTAGCGCTATTCACTGTAAGACAACAACACAAACAGTGTATTTCAGGTATACATGCTAAAAAAGGTACACATACACATACATGCACATGCAGAAAAAACAACTGGTAAGGGGATATGAAAGCAGCCACAATAACATAATGTGAAATATGTGATTCCAATGCTTGATTCAACAGATGGCTTGTGTTCCCTGAATAGCCTTTTTGTGTGTGACCTTCTCTATCAATTTCCAGTAATGCTATGAGGCTGCAGTTCTGCTCACTTCGTTGCACTTAACTCTAACTGGACCCGTGTGCTTCGATCCCGTCTTTCTTCTCTAAACCAGCAAAGAATCAGCTTCAAATGTTGGTCAATAAAAAAAAAAATGCAGAGTGCTCTACAAGAGAATGATGAGGCCAAGCATAGCTACGACATGACAGCTACTCATGAACAAGTTTCTTAAATACACCACTGAAAAAATACTGTGTGCTTCTAATGATTTTCACAAATGAAATGAACAAAAACATAGAAAAAAATATAACATATAACAAAACGCAGAGTGCACAGATATTGCGGTATATGACTTGTGGAAAATCAAAATGCAATAAATAAAGGCAATAAAAAATTCTAGAGACAAAGAGAAATAATAGCACCACCAAAAGCAGATTGGGTCTTTGAATACCTGCTTATTGTTATTGTTTAGCAGAAAAGAAGACGCCTGGAGAAAGAGAAGGGTTTAGTTGCAGTGATTGACAGCTCTGATACATATTTCTTACTTTGCATGAATGATTATTTCAAATAGAAAACTTTTCACTCCAAAAACAATAAAAAATCAGGCTGTGGTTTGCAGCAGCTATAACAGAGTGGAGCCTGCTTCAATGGACCAAAAACAGTTGCCCTGTATTGACACCCCAGCTTCACCATTAATTAATTTTAAGTTATTTTCACATTACTCTACTCTTAATTGGCTTATTGCCCTATTCTTAACTGCGAGGATTTGTCACTGCACCTATGCAAATGTTCATCCAGCGCGGAGCGAAGCACAACATCATTGTGCTGCTTGTTTATGATGTAATAAACTTTGATGAAAGTGCTTCTGGCAAAAACTGTTAAACACAATTTCAACGTTAACTGCTCCGCTCAAACCACAGCCATCTGGTCAGCGCTATGACTCATTAGCAAATAAACCAGTCAGGATAACAGCCAATAAAAAATCCTTTTAGACCAAGGGAGTCTTGTAAAGCATTGCCCTTCTGTCACATACTTCTTATGAGTTAACAACAGAGGGGATGACTATTTATGGGACCTCTAGGAATCTTGATGATTTTTTAAGGCTTCTGTTATCATATATTTTGTCACATAGCCATGGCAGAAAGATGAAAAAAAAGTCAGTTCCATAGTTTATTTTGTATTCTATATTTGCAAGGATAATGTCACATTCCACTCTTAAATCAATGCAACATCACTTTGAGCCACTCACACATCCACAGGTGGTACATTTTCTTGCACATGCTGCGGTGCTGTTCAGGGATCTCATCAAAGTCCTGGTAGAAGCACGGTTTGAGTGGGATGAATCCCGGCAGTGGGGGGAAGTTGGGCTCTGAGACAAATGATTCCATAAAGGTTAGATTACATTTGGCTTCAAGTTTCAAGTTCTTTTTTGTCACGTGAGCAATAATTACAGTGAAATTGCAGGCATGACATTCTTAGATTTCAGGCTGCCTCTAACATATAACACATAACACAATGTATGAAAATTGTATATATAAAAAAAATAATGTTAGACATATAATAGTGCAGCAGCCAAGTTCATCCCAGGGCTGACAGATAGAGACAAACAACCATTTGCACTCAATTCTATGGCCAATTTTGGAATCATCACTTCACCTATGATGCATGTTTTTGGACTGTGGGAGGAGCCCTTCTTATTGTGAGGCAAGAAGGTTCTGGGTTCAAATCTAGTGTAATATAAAAATGATATATACTATATATACTCTGGTCCATGGGTGAATCACAGTAAAAGAGAGTTGGAAGCAAAATGATTCACCCCGCTGAAGAAGGCGATTTCAACAGGTAAACCCGGGAATATTACAGAACACTGACGCCTTTGTCCATGAGGAATGGGCTACGATTCCTCAGGAACGCTGCCAGAAGCTGGTCTCTGGCTGTGTATCATGTTTGCAGCAGGTCATAGCAGTAAATGGATGCTCTACAAAGTCCTAGAGATGCTTGTCATGAAGGGGTTGAATACGTTTGAGACTGAAATAGTCAGTAAAAGCAGCATTTTGTTTTATATTCGGGGAAAAACTTAAAATATCTGTTGTATTGAGATGTTTAAGCTGTTTGTGTTTGATTTGATTATTGCAAACAGCTGATAAATAGGATTTTACAAACCAAATGTACAACGAGGGTTGAATGTGTGTATGAATATATGTATATAATAAGTCAGAAATGATGGGGGAAATGACGTTAATGCATAGATAAATAGTATCTATAAACATAAGGATGTATGTATATAAATCAAAATTATGGGATGAAGGAAGTCAATAGATAAATATTACTCCTTTTTGACGTGTAAATTGGTTTGTTTATAAGAGTAGGTTTATTGATTTCACTGTGTGTTATGCTTTTCATTTCATTTTCTACTTGCTTTTTTTACCTTTATTTTTATATGTTCGAAATAAACTTTTTAATCAATCAAATGAGGGTTGAATAATTTTGCTTAGAACTGTACAGTAAGCGATATAATAATAAAAAAAGGAGGCATATATTGATTACTGACCTGCCATGTGGATAAAGCGCGGAGCCGGCTGTTCAGATGTCCTCCTTCTTCAGTCTCGTGAGCCTATCAAATAAGAGGAAACGAGGTTATGACTTGCAATGAGGTCATAATTTCATACGCGTGTCACATGTGTGCCAATAGATCGACTTGAACCAGAGCGGCACACTTGATAGTTTATACCCCAACACACATGCAGGGTAAGCTAATCGTTCACAACTACCGGGGGATTTAATATGCGCGTTCTCCAGGCACCGTCTTCCACGCATGGTGAGAAGAATTTATAACGACTGATAAGTGAAATGACCAGAAAATTAACAAGCATTAAACCAGGAGACAGGAAAAGCACGCACACGCGCTCCTTGCAATTACATTCAATCTGCACGGCACTGGATGAATAAGTGAATAAGAAAGATATTTTCTCAGAAAGGTGGTCATCATGGACAGGAATTACAGTCTGCACAAGAAACGTAATCTTCTTACCTCCCCCCAGAGAGAAGCAGCGTCTCTGTTTAACCTGCACAGATCCCTGTAGAAGCTTCAGCTGCGTGGTGGATGGAGAAGCACAGCAAACAGCGCGATTTATCTGGAATGAAACTACTACACTATAATAATACTTTCTTCTGTATAATATACTCAGAGCGATAAATCCTAACTAGCCGGATTCCCGACCAATCACTGTGCTGGAGTCCGCTGTCACTTTGATTCAGACCAATGCGCAGATCCCTCTAATCCGCGACTTCGTCTTGTTGATCCAATCACGGTTTAGCTCTCTGTCCATGGTGCTGAATCCGCCCCGCCCACTGAGGTAAAGAGGGTGGCTTTAAACTGCACATTACCAGCCTGCAGCTGGATGGTGTGGGATAAACTTCTTGCATCTTTAGCTCATCTGAAATTAGTTATGATGTCACTCTTCGTTTTCATTTCACACGTTTGTGTTGTTTTTTTATAGTTTGATATTTTTCTTCACAATGTCACGAGCCCCCAAATAGGCCTACATACTTTGTGGAAATAATAAAATGGCTTAAATTTAAAATAAATAGTGGAAATAATTTTATTTTAAGTAGCCAAGCCGATGGACCAGAACTTGAAAATGACGCTTCAGTTTGTTTCTCACATGAATACTGATTTGACTCCAGCTCTCCAGTAGATGTCGGTGTTTCACTGCAGTGAGAGATTCTTGGAAGGCAAGTATAAGAAACAAGAAAAAATCTCATGGCAAAAAAACACACCTGTTGTCATACATTTACTTGGCTGAGAGGAACATTTTTCGTATATTTACAGACTAAATTGAGTTGTGTTAATTCATCAACAACAAAGAGTCAAACAGCTGGTAGGTGACAGCAGCAGGTCTCAAAGTACACAGATTGAGACTGGTGTGGTAAGCCACATGAGGTCACTCTGAGTTAAGAAATGGGAAACTTCTTTTCTGACTTCATATAAAAATGTCAAGGCCCATGGGTTGTCAATGGCAAAGCATTGATTACACCACATCTAAACTCAAATGCAAATGTCAACCCACAATACAAACATCCTGTTTAGCCAGAATCGGATCAGGTGCTATTCTTGACATTTATGCCTTGTATGTCAAGAATAGACTTCAAATAGAGGATTGACTTTGTTCACAGGAAGCAATCATACACTAAAAAAATCAAGTTAATTAATCAAGTTGTTCACATGGTAATCCACTGACGTGAATGAAAACAGTTCTAAAGTTAGTTATTATAGTGATAATATATAAATAAATAAATAAAACTAAATCAAATAAAAAATGTAATAAAAAATTTCAAATTAAATAATTTTTTTAAAAATAAATTAAAATAAATTAATTGATTAATTAATGAAAATAAATAGTTAAATAAATAAAAAATAAATAAAAAATATATTTATATTATTATTAAGTTATTATAAACAAGGTGCCACTACACAGACAGAAGAGAAAGAACAGGAAGAGGAAATTTGGATTGTAATCGGCTCTCAACAACCTTGTTCTCTGTCATAAACCTTCTGAACATAAAGTTAACAAATAGATTGATATGACTGTTGTTATAAGACAACAGAAGAAAAAAATACTTTTATATGTCTTCTTTTTTCTGTTAAGAAACTTGATTAAGGGCATCAAATTGGTACTTTGGATATTGTTCATGTGTCTGTAAAACTGAATAAAACAGGAGTATAATATTATATGATAAATATATTATTTTTCCTCATCATCATAGTATTGATACATCACGGTGTTGCAATTACCAATTGACTTATATGTATAAATGAATAAAATCCATGTGGTTGAAATGGAAAATATAAGACATGTCAGAAATGTTTTGTGCTCTAAAAATGTATTTTGGGATTTTTCAAATGAAAATAGTGGCAAGATGATGAGATGTTGTTATCTACTTACAACAATTACCTGCACAAAAAAAAAAATTTCAAAGCACATCATCAATAGTCTGTTGCAGATTCTTCTTCCCAGGTTCTAATAATAATTTGAGATGAACAATGAATAAAATATGAAAATGTGTTATTAAGTCTTTTCATCATATGCAAGGTATTCATGCAAATCACAAATGGTATTTCAATATTCTTTATCTATTCAGTGCCTTCACTTCATCTCATGCTACATTAGTTAATTCAGCAGTGCAAAGTAGGAACTTATGTAATAGTCCAATCCTTCATTTTAATGAAGAAATCATAGATTGAAAGTTTGCAGGAAGTGAGTTAAGTTAATATGCTGACTCAATACATGTCTGTATCCTTTTCTCACATTTTCAAAATTGCCCATTTCTCAAGATTTCTCATGCAAATCAGATTCTCACTCCCAACATGTCAAATGCAGCAGATTGGTCGGGTGCAAACTATTGTTTTGCACATGCAGGCCTCCACTTTCAAGATAGATGTTCCCTCTTAGATGTTCTAAATAATGTAAACAAACAGTTCACATATGAGTTATTTGACCGTTATTTCTTCAGGTATGGATCCAGGAATCATCATCACTTTATTAAACATGGTGAGATAGTGTGACATTTGAATGAAAACAGTTCTAAAGTTAGTTATTATAGTGATAATATATAAATAAATAAATGAAAATAAATCAAATAAAAAATTTAATAAAAAATTTCAAATTAAATTAAATTTTAAAAAAATTAAATTAAAAATTAATTAATTGATTAATTAATGAAAATAAATAGTTAAATAAATAAAAATAAATAAAAAATATATTTATATTATTATTAAGTTATTATAAACAAGGTGCCACTACACAGACAGAAGAGAAAGAACAGGAAGAGGAAATTTGGATTGTAATCGGCTCTCAACAACCTTGTTCTCTGTCATAAACCTTCTGAACATAAAGTTAACAAATAGATTGATATGACTGTTGTTATAAGACAACAGAAGAAAAAATACTTTTATATGTCTTCTTTTTTCTGTTAAGAAACTTGATTAAGGGCATCAAATTGGTACTTTTGATATTGTTCATGTGTCTGTAAAACTGAATAAAACAGGAGTATAAAATTATATGATAAATATATTATTTTTCCTCATCATCATAGTATTGATACATCACGGTGTTGCAATTACCAATTGACTTATATGTATAAATGAATAAAATCCATGTGGTTGAAATGGAAAATATAAGACATGTCAGAAATGTTTTGTGCTCTAAAAATGTATTTTGGGATTTTTCAAATGAAAATAGTGGCAAGATGATGAGATGTTGTTATCTACTTACAACAATTACTTGCACAAAAAAAAAATTTCAAAGCACATCATCAATAGTCTGTTGCAGATTCTTCTTCCCAGGTTCTAATAATAATTTGAGATGAACAATGAATAAAATATGAAAATGTGTTATTAAGTCTTTTCATCATATGCAAGGTATTCATGCAAATCACAAATGGTATTTCAATATTCTTTATCTATTCAGTGCCTTCACTTCATCTCATGCTACATTAGTTAATTCAGCAGTGCAAAGTAGGAACTTATGTAATAGTCCAATCCTTCATTTTAATGAAGAAATCATAGATTGAAAGTTTGCAGGAAGTGAGTTAAGTTAATATGCTGACTCAATACATGTCTGTATCCTTTTCTCACATTTTCAAAATTGCCCATTTCTCAAGATTTCTCATGCAAATCAGATTCTCACTCCCAACATGTCAAATGCAGCAGATTGGTCGGGTGCAAACTATTGTTTTGCACATGCAGGCCTCCACTTTCAAGATAGATGTTCCCTCTTAGATGTTCTAAATAATGTAAACAAACAGTTCACATATGAGTTATTTGACCGTTATTTCTTCAGGTATGGATCCAGGAATCATCATCACTTTATTAAACATGGTGAGATAGTGTGACATTTGAATGAAAACAGTTCTAAAGTTAGTTATTATAGTGATAATATATAAATAAATAAATGAAAATAAATCAAATAAAAAATTTAATAAAAAATTTCAAATTAAATTAAATTTTAAAAAAATTAAATTAAAAATTAATTAATTGATTAATTAATGAAAATAAATAGTTAAATAAATAAAAATAAATAAAAAATATATTTATATTATTATTAAGTTATTATAAACAAGGTGCCACTACACAGACAGAAGAGAAAGAACAGGAAGAGGAAATTTGGATTGTAATCGGCTCTCAACAACCTTGTTCTCTGTCATAAACCTTCTGAACATAAAGTTAACAAATAGATTGATATGACTGTTGTTATAAGACAACAGAAGAAAAAATACTTTTATATGTCTTCTTTTTTCTGTTAAGAAACTTGATTAAGGGCATCAAATTGGTACTTTGGATATTGTTCATGTGTCTGTAAAACTGAATAAAACAGGAGTATAATATTATATGATAAATATATTATTTTTCCTCATCATCATAGTATTGATACATCACGGTGTTGCAATTACCAATTGACTTATATGTATAAATGAATAAAATCCATGTGGTTGAAATGGAAAATATAAGACATGTCAGAAATGTTTTGTGCTCTAAAAATGTATTTTGGGATTTTTCAAATGAAAATAGTGGCAAGATGATGAGATGTTGTTATCTACTTACAACAATTACTTGCACAAAAAAAAATTTTTCAAAGCACATCATCAATAGTCTGTTGCAGATTCTTCTTCCCAGGTTCTAATAATAATTTGAAATGAACAATGAATAAAATATGAAAATGTGTTATTAAGTCTTTTCATCATATGCAAGGTATTCATGCAAATCACAAATGGTATTTCAATATTCTTTATCTATTCAGTGCCTTCACTTCATCTCATGCTACATTAGTTAATTCAGCAGTGCAAAGTAGGAACTTATGTAATAGTCCAATCCTTCATTTTAATGAAGAAATCATAGATTGAAAGTTTGCAGGAAGTGAGTTAAGTTAATATGCTGACTCAATACATGTCTGTATCCTTTTCTCACATTTTCAAAATTGCCCATTTCTCAAGATTTCTCATGCAAATCAGATTCTCACTCCCAACATGTCAAATGCAGCAGATTGGTCGGGTGCAAACTATTGTTTTGCACATGCAGGCCTCCACTTTCAAGATAGATGTTCCCTCTTAGATGTTCTAAATAATGTAAACAAACAGTTCACATATGAGTTATTTGACCGTTATTTCTTCAGGTATGGATCCAGGAATCATCATCACTTTATTAAACATGGTGAGATAGTGTGACATTTTGCAACGTTTCCCTAATTATGCAAAACACAATGAATCACTTTCCACAAAAGTTTGAGAAAAGGTGAGGCATGGTGCAGGTATGGATCATGTTCAGCAGACCTGGCTCTTAACCCTTCTGTTGTGTTCTGGTCGAATCTGACCGATTTACAAGTTTTCTCTCTAAAAAATATAGTTTATTTGTTAAATAAGGTTCCATGACTTTGTTCACACATGGCGTCTGAACACAGAAAATAAACTTTGAGAATTCTTATTGAATTTTGGGTGTTTTATTGAACTTGTGTACACCCTTAGTGTTTTAGCTTCCACGGCAACCCCCAGGGAAACCTATCCCCAATAGAATTTTTACCCCATGGGAACCACACTTGTTGGCAATTGTCTAAAACAACCACAACATTGTTCCAATGATATATATACAACTTTATTAGGCCTTGCTCACAGTTCATTCTGGGGCAGCACAATGGCCAAGAGATATGAGCTCAGGTCAATGAGGCCTACAGGCCATAAATAGCAAATGGAAGTTCAAACCTTGTAATGTTCACAAGAACTTTAGTTGGTAAAAACATGAAACACAACATTAGTAGATAATATATGTATTATTATGGATTTATAATCAGCTAGAATGGCGCGATCAGTTTTGACCGGAAACACCAAAGTAGTTAACAGGAAATGAACAAAACAGGAGAGTTATTTTTTTTAAATCAGTGCAGAACAGAAAGCCTACATCAGGATAGTACAATGAAGGCACCATAAAAACTTGAGCAGTTATGGTTTGAACTGGCAGAGACACCTGGGTCAACATACCAGAATAAAATGCATCACAGAGCTGTTTTCTATGAATTAACATGTTCCATTTTACCTTTTTGTAAACTGTTACAATGTGCTGTGCATAGAAAGCTATGAAAGCTGGCTCTTCTCTCTCCCCTAACCTTAACCTGTCACTCCCACAAGTCTCTCCTTTTCTCTCTTCTCTCTATAAATATTAATCAGAAAGCGTTTCAGTCTAGACAAGCTTCTGACAGTTTGTTCTAAGGCCATATCTACATACTGTAGGCCTTAAACAGAAATCTACAGTAAGTCTTGCTTCTTTGTCTGTCTTGCCCACTTTGTCTTTCTTTCTGCGTCTCTATGCTCTCCACAGCAAACAAGGCCACCATTGAGTATTTTCTTTAATACCTTGCAATCTTCAACTGGGATTCTGTTTCAGCATCTGCTTTTAAAGCTAATTAGGACAAGGGTTGCTTCTTTCCAGGGACTAATGGTCCTATGTTCTGTATTTACAGAGCCCACCTTCTTCCCTCCTTCTACAGCTCACCAGCAGTACTTCATTCTGAATAAATTGGAATGAGATGGTCAGATTTCCCCCATGAGCCTCCTCAACAATGTATTGATGCAACACAGTCTTTTCTGGGTCCTCTGTGCTGCATGCGTTGTCGTCATCCTAGATGGGATGTAGATAGAAGGCAGGATATTAGAATAGGGCTGAATAAGACCTTGAGAGAATGATGGTGGGAGCATGAAAAGAAAAGATGGTCAGCAGAAGAGAGGAAATGGAAGGTGAGAGATGGGCTTGACAACTTGGCGTCGACATCTATTGAACATCAGCTGCACAAATATACAGCATTTTATGCTTTGGAGCAAAACGTTTACATTTGATCAATGCAAATTCCTTCACTGCTGCTTCTCTTTGCAGTTTACCCACAAATACTCAAATTGAGATTATTTGTAAGTGATATATTTTCATTATCCACATGGAGGTAGATTTTCTGGGTTCTACATCACACACACACACACACACACATGCAAACACACATTTCACTCCACTTTTTCTGCTTTAAATACATGAATACATTTATTTTATTTTCATCAGTGGGTGCGTAAATGCACTTTAAAAGAGGTAAAAGTAAGTGCCTGTTGTTTGACACTCAATATCCCTGCTTGACGCTCTCAATTGTGGCCCAGCGCCAGCACACTCTAGTGTCATTGTCCTCCAAAAGAAAAACCATTTGCCCAGTCACCCCCTACCCCATGTGCCACTGTTGTTGTGGTTTCTATGGAGACACTTTCCTTCAGATCAAGCATGTGGAGGGCAATCCTCCAGCGGAAGGAGTTTGAATAACATTGTGGAAAGGCAATCATACACTCACTTCATTTACATATCCAAACATGAACCATGGACCATGCTATACAATATTTGTTCACTAAATATTTCACATTAGTTGATTGAACCCATCTGGAAATGGAGCACATATATATATATATATGACTATTATGTTCTTAATCAAATTAAAAGGTCTGGCTAATTCTCAAGCTGAAGAGAACAAATGAAACAAAGTCCCAGTAAAACAATTTTAAAAAATTCTCTGAGAAGAGCAAACGCGTGTTTTTGCAGACAGGGATTGTTCAGCATTCACCATTGCTCCCTTTGTGGTGCTGGCATGAATGATGCATGCGTATGTCTGGGACTGATGTGGTCATTTCTCAGCTCCTCCAGCTGGGGGCGCTGGTCTCTCTGTCTGGGAGCCAACTCCTATGTGCTATTTCCTTATCTATTCAGGAGATGAACTGCTGTCAGATGGAGCAGTGTGTCTCTGACCTTCAGGAAGATGAAAGACAGCCACCTGAGAGGATACTGTACTCAGAATTCAAATACTGGCATGCATAATTAAGCTCAATAGAACAATACAACGGAAAACAGGATAGTTGTATTACTCCATTAACTACTTAAAATGAAAACATTCACCAATCGATTTACAAAAAAAAAATAATAGTGGAACCAAGAAAACAGAACTGCAGCTAGCCATCATTAACATATTTCACTTGGGCTGTAATTGTACCAGTGACTGGCTGCCACACAGTCACATTAATTTCCATATAATCCAGCACTTCATTTCAAACAATAGGAACCACCGCTGTATATATGACAGTGATGGAAAAACAGTCTTTTAAGTCATTGGAATGCCATTTTGGTCAAAATGAAACACAATCATGAATACATTTCAAATAAAGGCAAAGAAAAAATTTATGACACAATTAAAAATATTGTATAATTATCCTTAAGCAACACATACAATTCCAACTTGTGAAAATATATGTATCAGTTTGGCATATGAGCACAAATACTACTGATACCACAAAGAGGAAAAATGAATATCACACCACAAGTCACAATATCTTAAAGGAATGATATGCTCATGTAATGATATGGACCGACTACATACTTGTAATGGTGCTTTACATATAAAGTCTTATAGCAAGGACTGTAATGTACCCCTAGGCATACAGTACCTTCATATATATGTAATAACTATGTTATTACATATACAGGCCACACATGTTCTATTAGCTTAAAAGATTCCAGAAAAGCTTGTAATTTTTTTCCCCATGTTGTAGAGAGCTCCTTAATCTTCTTAAGTGACATGAAATTGTTGGGAAAATGTTGTACATGCTTAAATGCATTATATGAAAAATAAACATTATTTGTTTGTTAAAAGAAAACAATTTTTTTAAGTGGTTTGCTTCGTGACCACACAAGCAGGTACAGATCATTACTGGTATAACACCATGTGCCCGTGCAGCAGGACCCAGAATCTCATGGCTTACTATAAATTGGAGATTTATTTATCTGGAGCGGCAACATCAGACTCACAGAAGGGTGAAGTGGGGAAAATCACAGAGTGAATCATCTCAGTGATTTTGTTTGCCTTGGCCATGAACATGCTCATAAAATCTGCTCTGATCCAAAGGGCCTATCCTGTCGTTCACGGCGCCTGTCTTGGTTATTAAGACTCTGGAGAGGAAATAATGTTCTCACCTCAAAAGATGGCTGAGGCTGCCAAAGGACTGCCAAAGTATCGAACTTTGTGGGCATAGCATGCTGCAGATTCCTCTCAGATCCTTGGGAGAGGAATTCTAGACAAGAATGAGATCTTTCAGTGCATCGGAGTGGATGACCAAAGCTTGAATTGAGGAGAGCGCTGGGAGGAAATGGCAAGCAGTGGAAACTGTTCAACGGGTAAAGTCAAGGCTGCACCAAAGTAAGCTGGTGGGAGAGATGATTTGAGGCAGAGTGTGACTGGGATCTTTTTGAGCTCAAATAGTGCCTGGTTGAGGGAGAGGAGAGCAGCAATAGAGGAGGAGAGGCAATGCAATGACGTGGTGTCAGTAGGACAGCGGAGCACCTGGACTAGGTGAGATAACACACTGGAGAGGAGGGTGACATTGGCCGGGCTGTAGAAAGCTGACCCTCATCGGATCAAGTTCCTTGTTCCTAGTTCCTTTACGACATGCTTCCTGGTCCGTCAGACTCTACACATGAGGCAGAGCTTAGACACCAACATACCTGCTGCACTCCAAATGTGTAGCCCTAGAACATATTTTATCTTACTGCCCCAGTGCACAAAGAGATGTGCAATAAAGATGGTGCCATGGTCAAGTCCTAAAAGTAATTGCAGAAACCATCAGTGCCAGAGCTTGAATGAAGAAAGCAGTCCCACCCCCAAAACAGGCCATCACCTTCCTCAGAGCTACTGTAGGAAGAAGTCAGGAGCCTCAGTTACGTCTGACGTTGGTGTAAATGCAGTCATGGTGGCTGGGGTGCAAGGCACTTCCTGGTTGAAGTTGGATGGAGGGGCTTGGCAGCACAATCCTTGACAAGAGCCCACAGCACATTGGATATAAAAGGAGAAAGGGGGTGAGGATGTGGCAAAGAGTGCCTCAAAATGTGGCAATTAGCTGGCTAGACATTTGGACACAAGGTGAGGACTGACCTGCCTCGGCTGGGTTGTTTAGGAGAGGGTGTATGATGCTGAGAGACCCAAAATACCTGATGATTTCTAGGGCGTCACTGAAAATGTGTCCCAATGCATTGGCATTTATATACAAACTCACTGACCATTCTTCAGTTGATCGAGGAACATTCTTGAAAAGGCACGATTGCACAGGGAACAAATATGTTTAATCTCATTTAATGCAGCTATTTTCACAACGTTTCGTCTCACTGTGTATATGGTGTTTGCAAAAATGGACGTGATCTGGACTCCAGCAAATTTGCACAGTTTTCCTAGCCAATAAATTACAGTCTGTCTGTTGTAGAAAATAGATAAATTGTTTTTGAAGAAAAATAGTGACAACAACCTCTCTCTCGCTGCCAAGAAAAAAATATTAAAAGCTGTTACTTTTTGACTCAAACCAGACAAGTTTACAGTTGTACTATCCTAATTGGTCTCAGTGGGCAGACCATCAAACGTGTAAATAATTTTCACAGCGAGAGGCCTGCATCATCTTAGCTATCCTGGTTTTCCTTCTTTGACTGTGCAAAAAAAAAGCTGTGCTTATGAGTACATTGTTTTTATCTTGTACAAAACTGTTTCAAATATGATAATTACATAACAGTGTTCAATCACAGAGGCACCAATATCAGCCAGCTTTACATGGCTGGTTCTGTCTGTCAGGAATGACAAACTGCGGATGGGGTTTCAACTGTTGCAGCATGCAGCATGTTGGACTGTGGTTTAGGGGAATCAGGTTACTCATAATTAACAACACAGCTTGGAGTAGGTTGTACCATCCACTGCATCAGCTTGTGTGGTTCTGATGGGAAGTCATTTCACTTCTGCTTCCCTGGCTCACAGCCAAAACTCCATCAAATAGTGAAGTGTCAATATTTTATAACAAAATTTATATAGCAATTCCTTATAGATGATTTGTACATTCAGATCTGTGCGCTTGTGTGGCGTGATTTAAGAGCAGCTGGTCGTTTGTGTTCGTCATTTCACAGGAGCTGGGGAGCAAAAAAGAAAAAAGAAAAAAAGCAGCAAGGAAATTAGAGCTTGACCACAATCACAGAGGACACAGCTATGGCATTAGCTTTCCGATGCAATCACATAATCCAATGGCCAAGACATGTGCTTTAATCAGACACCTGGGAAATGCATCCAATTTCATTTTGTCAGCTCAAATCAATCTTATATCATGAATACACTAAGACAAGAAATATCTGACTGGACATATTATTACCAAAGGTAACTCCCTCATATGCATGTCTCCAGGTTGTAGGACATGTATAAAGCCTATTCCACTGTCATATTTTTGTAAAAGTATTGGCTGTATTTTAAAGCAAATATTAACCACTAAAATTCAAATGATGCAAGATGACTCCACAATGGTCTTCAATCATGGACTTTGTTTTATTTTGTCTCAGAAAACGATTTATGAGTGCCCATCACACAGTGTGTGTTGCACGTTGAAACTTCAAATGACAAATCGTCGTTCATAACAGTGTAACACGTCATTGATTTGCATGCATCCGACTGGTCCAGGCCTTTGTGTCTCTCTTTCTTGCTTTGGTGAATCTGGCGATGCTGCTGGTATCGGTGATGCTGAGAGTGCTGCACGAGGCGAGTCTTTGTCTGCTCCGTGAAGGCTGGGCTCCAGCTGGCTCCCGTTATGTGCAAAAGTCAGTGGGTCCCTCAGCACTCAGTGCAGGAGGCGAGCTGGTTGATTGATTGGGATGAACACCGCTAACGCCACCCCCCCTCCACCTCCTCCTCTTCCTCCCCTTGTCTGTTCTTGCTGAGGGAGCACACAAACATATCCATTTTTTAACCAATGCTTTATTACACACAAGCATCCATGCAGGCGTGCATACACGTCCGAGTGTGTGCACAAAACAATGGTGCATGCTCTCACGCACACAAAGAGGGAAACTGGGATACCCTGATAGATTTATAGGAATTAATAAGTGAGGGCTTCGCGTGGTCTCACTGAAACACGTGTGTCTCAATGTCGAGGCGCACACAAACACAACGAGAGTCCCAAAACATTGGGTTCATTCAGGGCGACGCGTTTGCAGTCATTTCAGTTGACCAGATCATTTCCCACACTTCCGTTTTGTTCTGGCAGAGAATGAGGAATTGCCTCCAACGAATTCGTTGAATTCCATTCCGGACAAAGAGAAAAAGGTGCCTTGTGGGGGCAGATCATATTTTAGAGAAATTCGGTGTTGCGCGGCGAATGAATCTTTGTTCGCGCGAAGCATGGAGTTTGGATACAAAGGAGGAACAAGGGTGGTGTGTTAGAATCACCGACAGCTTTCCAGGACTCCGGCGTCGACCCAGCCAGCCCGTGTCTGGTGAATGTGCGTGTGCGCGTAGGTGCGCGCGCAGGCGTGCGCCCCATGCGCGCGCGTTTGTGTGGACCAACAGCCAACACACACTTAACATTCGTTCGCAACATGGCGTTGGAGCGCCGAGAGACACGACGGCTCTTCCCCGACTAATGCAAACCTCCTTGTTGAGACAGGCAGGGGACTGTTACCCAAACAGACCTCAACATTCACAGAGACTCCTTTACGCACCGACGGAGACAATAGCGGATTCCAACATATGCATGTCGCTGTAGCTGGTGGTGTAGACGTCCGCTGCTTACCCCTCTGTTGGAAATCAAAGGCTGTACATGGCGGTGGAGAGTACAATTTGGGTGTTCTGTCTTCTGTCGCTGTTTTGTGGTCCATCCAAGCAAGGTAAAGCTCCCCACATTAATCATCTGCATGGTTTTCAGTGGAGTGCATGTGTGAGGCAGCGGGCCACTCGTTATGCACTAAAGTGCAATCACTCAGGGCATTAAGTGAGTTGTGGTAAAAGAGCTCCTGGGTGAATGTGCACCTTGCTCGGTACGTGTGCAATATCCCTCTGTATTATATGCTCACCTCATGTGGCCTCTGTGGTGCGTATGAGGTTATGATACTTATGGGTGTCCCTCTCGGGACATAATGCCTCGGCGCTACAAAGTTGCAACACATTGCCTCAGCAGCATCCCCGTGTTGTGCCTCGGAGCGGCCAGAGGGCTGTGAACCGGGACGTTTGCCTCATAGTGAAGACTTGTGAGTTTGGCCTGTGAGTCTCATGTGTATTGTTTTTGCCAATAAGGAAACTCCCCCACCGCCCCTAATAGTTTAATTACAGTTTATGTTAATTGCAGTGTGTGGTGCAATTGGCTCGGGAGAGTGGAGTGTGATGATTTGGAGGAATGAGCAATGATTGCGTCAAAGGGAAATATTTATCCGTGCATGAACTCGATAAACCTGACGAGGAACGTGTCTGAGAGCTGGCGGCGCGAGATGCACATTCACGCTTCTATTTCCCCCCCCACATAGTGGAAGTGAGGAGGGAAGTCTGCCCACACAGGTGGGTGAGTGGGTGAAAGAGTGGCTGCAAGATTTACATGACAAAGAGCAGTGCAGAATATCAGTGGAGGATGCACACTTTCTTAAAAAAAAAAGACCAACCTGTCATGCATTTATTTTCTCGAAACTCTCTTTTTTTTTTCTCCTTCCAGAATAGCATGCATAAAAAAGATGTTTTTTTTTTCACATGGAATGGAATCAGAACATTTCTGAAAGGCCGTATGAAATTACTGAAACAAACCAGTGCAGAAGAGGTAAATGAAGAGTGATGTCATGAAGTCAAGTATAGTGCAGTCACTACATTACCCACATCCGTTTTTGAAGATGTTTAGGGAGTGTAAAATGACTTCAATTCAACACATTTTCACCGATCCGTGTATGTAAGACTAGCAAATACTGTCAGCCTGTATGCTTTTCAACTGTGAGACAGCCTGACAGGCAAGGTGGAATGTTCATAGCTGAGCAATGTTTGAATTAAGAATTACCCCATTAATGGGCTGTTATTTATCTATGAAGAGCCTCAGAGAACCAAGGGAGAGCACACACACACAGAGAGAGAGAGAGAGGGAGGGAGAGAGGGAGAGATGGCACTTTACATCAATGGCACTTTACTGAGAATTATCATTTTTGGACTAAGATCTCCAAGAGCTGGCACTCATATTCAGGCTGGGCAAATGGTTTTATTAAAACCACTCTTGAATGCATATACTAGGTGAACTCTAAATTGCCCCTAAGTGTCAGTGAGTGTGAACACTAGTTTGTTTTGAGCTGGCGACTTGTCCAGGGTGTACCCTGTCTCTCACCCAGTGTCAGCTGGGATAGGCTGACTGGTAGTTGCACCCATAGTTATGATTATGCATTCAAATCCATCATAATTTTGTAGATTTAATTGGTGCCCCGAATCCTCCCAGTGATAACAGATCGGTTTAGATTAACGTCTAAATAGAGCCCCTGACAAACACCTGCTGCAGAACTTCACTTCCGTTTCATTTAAATTCTGAACACACCCTCATGAGACAACAGGCCAAACATTACACCTACCTTTGCCATATACCTGTGGAGTCCATCATTTCTTATGTAATACCTTATTGCTGATATTTTGTTGGCTGACTAGCCGATTGAAATATCAAACAATCCTGTTGTCCAATTTTAAAGTAGACCTATACATCTACTGGCAAAAAAATGTCTGCCTAAAGATTTCCGTTGTCTTCCTGTAATATTTTTCTGAGTGCTGTTTGCAGCACACACACAATTCCCTTAACAAATAGAAGACAAATCATTGCACCCATTGCCTTTTGTCTCACTCAACAGTATTTTATCTTTCACTTGTGTCTGGAATTTGTCTGCACTGCTGCTGCAACCCAAGTATGACATGTTCTGCGGTGAGTTTTACCGGTGCAATGATGGGAAATAAGGTAATATTGTGCACAAGGATGAGTGCTGTGTGGTGAAATACCTAGCATGAGTGAATAAATCAGAAACTCTGAACTACTCACTTTATGAGCTTCCTAGCAGACCTCACCCCTTCTGAGATATGCATGATCATTTTACCACAAGTTCCATTATTCATGGTTCAATTATGCATATAAAGGCCTTTAAAGGGAGGCAACTATGCCTCCTTGACTTCCTTCTGATATTAGTGGTAGAAGGTCAGAGGGCACAATTTATATAGAGTTAGATTACCATGCCCCGCAGACTCCTGTAGAGACAGCGTAAGGAATTACTCCCCTTGAGATCCTCTTGACTGGAGAGCGAATGGCACATATGGGGTGGTCATATCACATTGTGATAAAATCTCTAGTAGGAAAATGGCAATTGAGATGGAGGTTCTCTGTGACAAGAGTGAAGAGGAAATCGATTTATTTACACTGTGTGAGAATCATTGAAAGTTATAGGGGCAAACAGCTTTGACACATGGTCTGATCGCTGTCTACAAGGCCTTTCAGTTGATAAAAATTCTCCTATACAATTCCACCAGAGCAGCATAGTGTGACATGCGGTGATTAAGGAGAAAAGCACTTCGCATTAATTTCGTTCCCCTGTTAACACTCATAACGCTACCTTATATAGACAAGCTAATTAACAATAGTTTGCACTGTAAGCTTTAAAAGCAAATTAAAGGGGACAAACGGCAACGCACTGGTTTTTGAATAGTAGAACACACTAACCCAGCAGAGTGAATAATGTGATTGTCATTTAAAGTACAGGTAAAGCAGCTTTTGCTCACATGCTCTTGACATGTCTTTTTGGCTTGCTTTCTTTGTCTTCCTCCTTATGATTTCAGCTCTAAGAAGGATTAAAGTCATTTCTTTTATTGTGAAACTGATGAGAACTCTACAACTGAACATCTAGTGTTCAAGGCTAAAGAAACAAAACAGTTATTCATCTTATGTTCTTAAGTCAGACATGGTCACCTCATTTCCTTATTTCGTACAAAGTTAATATTGTGACTGAACACCCAAGGAAAATTAGCCCACTAGTTGGAGTCCACCTCTGCTGAGTTGACCCAGCACACTGTTGGTGGGAGGGAAATGTTTTTTTTTTTGAGTCAACCATTTATTCCACACGCTGCACCAGGGTACTCTGGGGCGAAGTTCATTCTCTAGCTTAAATTTCATGGAGATGTAAAGTTACACAAGGGGTTATATTTGCAGCTTGGGGTCAGAGGATATCCAGATATCCTGAAACTAGTGAAGCTGAAGTGTTACAAACATTGAATCACATAAAGTCAGGAGAAGTTCCTTTAAAAAAGAAAATCGTAAACTTCAGTTTGAAGCACAACCAATTGGTTATCTCTGTCTCAGAAGTTGAAGATCACACACTCCAGTAAAACTGAACGACATTCTGCACGACGCCTCATCTGTGCTACACTGAATTGCGCGACACGCAGCGGTAATTTCTTCTCATGACTCATTTCAGAATTGTTGCAATTTCTCTCCATGTTTTCCTTTAATGTTTACTTTCCTTATGTCCAAGCCGGGGCTGTTAAAACACTAGATTAGTGTCAAGCAGAGCAGACCAAACGTGAAATGTGTGCGTTTGATAAATAATTGAACAAGACGCTACGTAACGCAAACCTGTGAGATTAAAAAAACAGTCATTACATTTTTGCCGTCATAGCGGCTTGAAATTTCCTTCCAAAATGCAAAAAAAAAGTTGTCATTAAAGAGCGTTTGTTCATCACGTTCTTCTGCCTAAAATTGTGTAACATTTATAGCAGAAACAAAGCAACATCAGAAGGGAGGCTTTTTTCCCCACACCACATCTATAATGAAAGTCCAACATTCTCATGTCTTGGCCTCGGTTTGGTCGTACAGATATTGAGAAAAAAGTTCAGTCTGTCTTTGTCTTAGTATATGCTTGATTCCCTTCCCCAGACACCCGTATGCATTTTCTCTCATACAGTAAATTTCATACTGGACAGGAACAGATTGACTCTAAAGTCTTCTTTAAAGCTTAGTTTTGGGTTCGTGCACTAGATTTCTTCCTGCCAACTGCTTTTGTACACCAGTGATGTAGTTGTCTCACTCCCTATTAACTCTGTTGTACCAAAATCGATCGCAATTCACCTAGAGGGCGCTCATGAAGGAGTCCTAAATGAATGGCAGTGAAAGGAGCTACTTACTCCTAGACAAAAAAGTCCAAATTGTATCTTAGTTTGTACAAATATAGTATCGATTATATGTCAGAAGTGAAATGATCTTACAAGGAAGGCGATTTTGCCCACAAACTGCTAGCGTTCTGCTAATGAATGACGATTGTTCAGGTAAGGATTTACGGCTGATTGCGACCCGACACCTTTCCTCGAAGTCTCCCGGAGTCTACAGACGTATTTGAAATGAAGTCGAATGAATATCTAAAGGACGACCAGGAGGACCTTTGTTTTCGACTGCCAAATGTAGATCCTGCTAATGTAAGAGTGGGCTATTAATGCCGTGAAGTGGCTTGTGGTGCTACCAGAGAGCGCTACCAATGCTACTCCTTAAATAACGATATTTCACAACAATTGAAGCAGCAAAAATAAATATCTAATGGACTTATATTTATTGTATCAACCCATTATATGGAAATTATAATGGAAGTTGACAGAGAAACATTTTTTTTCCCCATAAATGTTTAATTTTGGGGCTTCAGCTCCGCAGAGCCCCTTTCATTTTGGACTACCTCGCAAACGCTCCCTACACACCCGGAGGTTCTGAGAGTGGCATATCTCTGCAAATATTATATGCTGGACAAACTGATGTAGAAATAAGCACAGCAACAAAAAACAACAACACATGGAGCTGAAGAAACAGCTGCGGTGGCAAGTTTAACTTCCTTAACCACCGCAGGGAAATGCATTCGATGCTGGCCTCCATCTTTAGGTCCCCTAAGAGTTGTCGTCCAGGTCTCCTCCTGAACTCTGTCATGCTTAGAGCATGTCCAGGTTGTTGTGTCTACCCCCGTGGTGCCAGCTGTTCACCCGCCTGCATACTGGCAGCTACATAAAATTAAACATTGAATTTGTACAGGGGCTTATGTTGTCCACGGAAAGACTTGTCTGTGTCTTTGTGAATACACTCACTTAATGACTTAATGTGGTTTGATTTACAATCGAATTGACAAGTTGAATGTCGTATTTATGTTATTTGTGTATTTAATGACTATTTTCTGGTGTTATTTGCGCTCAAACTTATTGCACTGGTCCAGTGATTCTGTAAACATACATACACAGGCCTTGTGAGCTCAGTGGGGAAAAGCTCTGCAGATACAGTAGCAGTGCCTGCGGAGAATTTCTCAGTACACATTAGCAGTAAATTAAGTATCTGCATGTGTGTGTGCGTGTTTGTGTTTACTGAGGTGCATTCCCCCCCCCCCCCCTCCCGTGCTTCCCTGCTTGCTTGTGTATAAGTGTGGGCGTGTCAGCAGCGATTTGTGAGTGCATCTTGATCCCCTCCCCTGAGAGTCTATGCTAAATTAGGATGCATATTATTTAAAGATGCCCTGGGCTGAGTTTCAGCTGGGTATATTTGTACTGGGAATGTGTTGATTTTTATGGGGCCCTTTGTGCGCCAGTTCATGCTACCAGATAGGCCGTCTTCATGCCACACAAGGAGAGGAAGACTTGAGCCCAATTTGGCTGCGGTGTATTCAAATGATTTGCTCTTCGTGGATGTTCAAAGTGTTGTGTTGGATTTATTTTGTCAGACATCTTCAGGATCCATGAATAGCAAAGCATCTGTCTGAAAATAAAACCTTGTGATCAAATGAATTAATGTTTGCCTAATATTTAGACTTTACTTTCATCTCTTTCATCTCATTTTCTGGCTTTTCTAAATCCAATATGAATATTTCCGGGGTTGCTGATAAAGTAATGGCTTTTTGGCTTTCACTTGTGGGTTTCAGTCATGGAAAAAGTTCCATTTTGACTCCCTTTAATCACAACAGGAGGGTTACAGAGAGAGCTGCAACGCTTTGCATGGTATTTGGAAGTTGATCCACGAGACAAACCCAAGTTATGTCATGTATGAAAATCTGCAGGGGATAATGTTCTGGATGTCTGACCAATTTCCATCTATGTGTTTCGTCCAAACTTAGCGTAGTTTAAACATCTTGCAGAAATCATTCTTCGGAGTGAAATTTTCCATATTGCAGCTTGCAAAACACCTCTTTCGTGTCACAAGTGAATGCATTCAGTGTGCCTTTATCAACAATATCTCTGCAATATGCTGATATGGTCCTCCCTGCTGTCTGCCTGGTCACATAAGAGCAGAGGAGTTACTCACAGAAGGTGCTGGAGGTTTAGCATCAAAATGATGGTCTAATGATGAGTGCATACTGTATAGGGAAAAGCGGTTCATCAAATTCACATGCATATAAAAAGAGGCCAAAGGTAGATGACAAAGCGGTAGACTGTACCTTCACGCCTGGGTAATAATTGTGTGTACAGTATAGTGAATACCAACACCCTTCAGGTCGCTTTCAAATGAAATGCTCGAAGATCTGTGGTGGAAAATGTCTTTAATGAGCATCATAATACGTGAAGCCTGCTCAATGCAGTATGCCTTTCATCAGTGCATGGACCAAGTAGTGTCACATAACAGTGTCATTCATCATCCTGTCCTTGTGGGATATGCTCAACCCTGATCCTGCACATTAGGCTGATTGTGTATGTGTAGTTCACTTCAAAAAGCGCAAGTTTTCCATATGTATGTCCGTTGTCTTGGGTTTCTCTGGACATACCATTACATTGCATTCAGTTCCATGTATGCGTCACCCATCTGAATTCCTGTACGTTCGTTTTGCGAATGAACACATTCTGATTTAGATCTTCCAATGTTGTTCCCATGTTAGTTTTATTGCTTGCTTTGTTGACTCATGTAAGTGGGCCTGGGAGTTGACATGGCCATGTGGAGGCCCCATGCTGCTGGGAGGCCCTGCATGCAGGGACACTGCTCTGTGATTGGAGGAAGCCAGACTGGGATGAGTGAGCACTGTACATAGAGCAGGAGGCATGAGGAACTGCACTGGTACGCTCCCTCTTGCATGATCTGTCCCTCTTTCTCTGTTCCGGGTCCTGTTCGACTTCTTGCAAACACGTTCATTGGGACACAGGAGCCATATTTGTCTCACCACAGTCCCTCTTTTTCTTTCAACGCTTTCATGCCATATGTTGTTCTGCCGGATTTTGAAGGAAGCTCCACACAGTTGTCTGTCAGAAACAAAAGTGCAGATGTGACCTGTTTGAGTGAATCTCCCAGGGCTGGTCAAGCTTGTGGTAACAGCAGATTTATTCAGTGCCGCTGTGAGGGTTAAAAAAGGGGTTTTGGTTTTTATGGGTGGGCACACACCCCGCCCCACACGCCCCATCCTCCCGACCTGCACAAACGCTCCCCTCCTGACCTGCCACATTTAATTTGCATACAATAGTGCTTTAACAACAATCACTCTGGATTGCAGTTTCATCCTAACACGTAGTGAAACATGCATATACTGTAGGATAAGAAATGGCACCAGGAAAGTGCACACATATGCTTTCACGACGTGGACAGATGAAAGCTAGCCGTTAGCCTAATAACTTTAAGTGGCTTCCAAGTTGTCTGAAATTATTTGGGCCGATTTAATATGCCAGCTTTCCGACAGTGAAAGTGAGTGTGTGTGTGTGTGTGTTTGTGGTTAAAATGACCGGGTGTGAGAAGAGCCATGCTGTATCGTCATGGGAGGAAACACAGCTATAATGGTTAACACCTGACGCAGCAGCTGTTCAGATTGTGGAGTGACTCACAGGCAGCCTCACTGTGGGTTCAGTCAAATGTTGGGCCCACTGCTCAACGAGTAAACAGTGAGTTTGAATTTGCCACCAGACCAATTTGACTCATGAAGAGGGTTCAATTTGTAGCATGCTTTAGACCAAGGTTATTCAATTAATATTGCAAGAGGTCCAGTAAAGACGACCTTCCTCCTCTGCTGAGGTCCGAACAGTTAGGCACCTACAAATATGGACTTGTGCTTTTTGTTAGACTGAGTCAGTTTTATATTGCAATTTTATTCAATAAAAAAAGGCAATAAACAGTGCAATGAACTCTTTAGCACTAAATTTGCAATAGCTAAATAAATAAATGTTCCATTCAGTCCATGAAAACATAACATCCTCAAAGGAGATCTAAATAAAGTGCTCTTTCAGGTTGAACTGAGCATTTACGATCCCTGAAAGATGGAAGCACAAACACCTTACCATGAAACAGAAATAAAATCTCACAACTCACATTCATATGTTCAGTCGCATGCATTTGTCTCTCCTTCCAAAAATTCAGTGGGAGGAATGGGCTTCAGCCTTTCCGGCTCGCGGTGCTGATGAGATGAGGACGCCCTGAGAAAGTTGATGAGTTCCATCACTGTATTCATAACCTCATAACCGTAACTCTTCCGCAAGGGTGGAGCACAGAACCGTCTGATGGATAATACAGTGATATGAGGAGAGGTCTGGGTTGCCGTCTTTCATTCAAGTCACTGCTCCTTTTTCTGTGCCTATGATGGAGGGAGCACCATCAGTGTTGATGGACGCAACATTTCCCTGGTTGATTCCTCTCTGTAATAGCATTTCTTTAATGGCCAGACATATGTCCTCGCCTCTGGTGTGTGTTGTAATTGCTGTGGCACCAAGGATATCCTCACTGAAGTGTTTTTCTATCTGCATGGTAAAATCTGATGCACACCAAAAGCTGGGCATTGTCACTTATTTCAGTTGATTTGTTGACTGCTTATGCAAGGTGTACTCTGAATAGGAGTGTTGAGCTGTGACTGTGCATCCTGTGCCAATAATTCAACTCTTCTTGTGGCTGTTGCAGCTGAAAGAGGGATTTGTTTATTTTTTTTCCTCTCAATTCATGTCTTTCTTTTCCATCCAGAAGTGTTCCAGACATCGCATCTATACACTCCTTTACTGTCTGTACAGAATAATGAATAATGAAGAACGTGGTGACGGGAGACATGTGCATGTTTTTCTTGAGAGGCCACTTGAATAGGCAGTCTATGTTATTTTATTATGGATTTTTATATAACGTGTAATTGTTGCAACTGGCTGCTACCTTGGCTTTATTCTAATGAATATCTAGAGGAGAATCAGGAGGACCTTCGTTCTTGACAGCCAAATGTAGATCTTGCTAATGTAATCGCAGAGATATTCCACCGACTATTAATGCCGTAAAGTGGCTTGTGGTGCTACCAGAGCAGTGCTACTACTTAAGTAACGGTATTTCACAACAACTGAAGCAGCAAAAGAAATATCTAATGGGGATAATGTATTGTATCAACCCATTATATCGAAAACATAATGAAAGTTGACAGAAAAACTTTTTTTCCCCCATAAACATTTAATTTTGGGGCTTCAGCTCCTTAGAGCTCCTACCTCGCAAACATACCCAGACGTTCTGAGAGTGGCATATCTCTGTATATACTAGAATATCTCTGGTAGAACCCAGTAGTCACAGGACCTAACTGAGTAGGCCGTGTTGTGCCTTTTTAAAATCCCTTTGAAGATAAAAGGTAAAAATAGGCTCACTGTATTTTTCTCAGGAGGTCAAAAGGCTTTGCGGTCCAGATAGAAGCGTCTCGTAATTTGGACCGCGATCCACTAATTGGCGATCCATGCTTGAGACTCCCGATGGGGCTTTGAGGCAACATTCTTAACGTGGCAAGCAAGAGATGAATCCTTGCAAATGATCCTAAATATTCAGACACTACTGAGGTGCATCTCTTTAGTGAAAATGCCTGTTTCTAAGGCATTTCTACCTGCATAACAAAACCTGAGAGCTCCCATCCAACGGCTGGGTTTATTACTAGCTGCCTCTCCGCTCCGTCTGTCACAACTGTGGATACAAAATATCGATTTATTTTCACGCTGGGTAGTTTTTGGCCACAAGCACATGTAAGTGATTAGGCTATTTTTTTCACCTTGTTGCTGTCGATGTAAGGTAATTGAATTAGCAAACAAAAGCAGCTAAAACAGCAAGCGAGGACTCGGCGAGCTTGATTTGGGGTTAGGTTTGTGGTATACAGACCAACCACACACACACACACACACGCACTAACACACTAACACGGTTTTCCTGTTGAACACTGCCAAGTGCTATCAGTCAGACCATCTGTCCCTGTCCACTCAGCCTGTATGTTGGTTTCGGTGCATAGCGATTTTTCTGAGACGAGTTTTGCCTACCCTTACAATATAATACACTGCTAACATCATTCAGGACTCACAGCAATTATCCACCGCTGCTGTGTCAATTTAGCAGGATGCACAAGGCAATCTGGTTATCACTGCTTTTGAGTGCTTTAGTAGTCGCTCTTCAGAAAAGCCTCTGTAATCACATTTCGCTCTTTTAGCTGAGTCTCAAGGCTTCCCTAATCTTATCTGCAGAGTTCAGTCCTCCATTCCATTCTGTAAATTCAGGGTGTCTTTCTTTGTCTTTTATCCTCCTTTTCCATTTCTTACCTTGTATTCTTCTCCACCTTTTTTTAAACTCTGTGGCTTCTTTTAGCCTACTTGGTACTTGCTCATACAACACTATATAGCTCCTATTCTGGATTTTTGGCATGCTAACATTGTAATTCTATGGATTGTAATGTCTGTCTGTTGGTCACTCCACTGCTTTCATCCAGAATGAAGTTTCTCAACAACTGTTGGATTGCCAGCAGATTTTTTTTTTTTTACAGACATTCAGGTTCCCAGAGGATTAAGCTCATACTTACTTTGGGGATCCATTGCTGAGCTTCAGCTATTTCCTGCAATGCCACTAGTAGACTGGAAATTTTGTATTTTGTTAAATATCTGGACTACTACATGGATGGATTGCTATTGAAATAAATACAAATATCCAATTTCCCCTCAGAATGAGCTAGGGTTGTAACTTAATCTCTCGAGCACCATACACAGGTCAAACGCTTAATTTGTTAAATATTTCACAATGTAATTTATGACTGGATACCTGCAAAATTGATTCCTATTAACCTTAGCTGTGTGTTTAGTGCTAAGACACTACAGCTACAAGCAAAACTGGATTATTGAGAACACGTTAGCATGCCAATGTTAGCATAGGTCAAAGCACAACTGAACAGCCACATAGAGCTCGCTAGCACAGCTGTCGACTCTTAGTCTTGTTTAAATGCCGTATATGCTAATAACTGTGATGGATACACAAACAATCGAAAACACTTGACTCTGACAAAGGTGTATAATTGTGGTATGAATAGACTAGACTGGTTAAATCTATTGTTGTGACAATTGTCTTGAAATTATAGCAGCAGCAACACAGCAAAACCTCCATAAAAACAGCAGCAAATAATAATGTTGTAAGAAAATTGAGTTCATTACATGAAGCACCAGTTTTTGGACTCGGATTATTTTTGTGCGTATCTGTAGTTTGTATCTGTAGGCCTTAGGTATGGGATAGCTTCACTTCAGAAGCTGTGTGAACCTGAGCTGTGTCCTCAGGGGTGTCCTGTCAGTGCTGGAGTCACTCTCCTAAAAAACAAAACAAAAAAACAAGAGCGCTCGGAAAGGGCAAACCTCCGCCAAGGCCCAACAATCATCTAGATCATCACCAATATTTTATCACCTCTAGGATATGCAAGGGTCCATCTTTGGTGAAAATTTCATGCAAATCTGTCCATTAATTTTTGTGTAATCCTGCTAAAAAAATAGTCAAACAAACAGACAAAAAAACCCAAAACAAACTAATGATATAACCTCCTTGGCAGAGGTATAAAAAAAAAAAAACTGAAATCAGTTTGGGCTGATTACAGGTGAATGTGAGCAAACTAACATAAAAATTGCCAAAGTTTAATTTGCGGCTAAAAATGTACAAAATGTAAACATAACCGAGTTTAAGAAACCAATTATGTGATGCACATTTTTAGGGCCCCTACAAAGCATGATTGAAATTGAATTAAATTCTGTCCAGTGGTTCGTTGTTTGGGTCATTCTTCTCCTTCTCCTCCTTTCCCCCCCCCAAACATTCTGTGAACTGGTGATCCAGGAACGACTACAAACTTTGTGTCCAAGGACACAGATGGCCCCGCTGCTATAGGAACCTGCTGATGTGGACAGGCCATACCCTTCATCATAGATGAATGGGAGCAAATTGACATGAAAATAACCTTAGTTCAAATGTGCCTAGCAATGTAAAAGTAAGCAAATGTGTGAAATTGAATTGAATCCTGTCCAGCGGTTTTTGCGGAAATGTGGTTAGACTGTTCCCCATTACGTACGTACGTGTCGACGGACAAGGTTAACCCTGTGTGCCGCCTTTAGTGGGGCCCTATAAGCAGTGCCCCCCCCCAACTTCTACGTTTCCCCTGCCTTTTCTTAGTTTTTCAACTCGGTTTCTTTTTCCCCTTGTGTATTCTGTTTCTCCTCTCTTTCTTTTCTTTTTTTAGGCGGACTATCAGTTCCATTGATGCATGTATTATTTCTCCACCTGTTGTATTGAGGTACATCATACCACCACTTTATTCGGGCTTCTTCCGTCTTACTGTTAGAAAGCTATCATGCATCCAGATAAGGACTTAAAGTTGTTACTGAATGACCGAAGAGGCACCGTCTCATCTCTGCGTGATATGTTTGCCTCTTTGTTTCCGTTTTTGTTAGTCCCCAGTTTTCCGGTGGACTTCTTTCATCCCCTCTCTCTCTCTCTTTGGAAACCGCTGTGGTTTCTCTCCTGAGAATAAGCTATGAACCGCTTGGCACCCTGCCATCACTATCCATTCACTACAGCTCAGCGAGATCGCAAAACCACTACTACATCTCAAAGTGCACCCTGTCCTTCCCAACAGCTCCCATTTGTACAGTAAAATAGCAAAATGGCCACTTCTCAGATCTCCCCTCTTCACCACATTGTGCCCCCATGAAGTACTGACAGTTATTGTGTGTGTGTGTGTGTGTGTGTGCATGTGTCTGTGTGAGGCTTTGTGCATGCATTTTAGCTTGAGAATGTGTGTGTAAATGTGTGTGTGTGTGTGTGTGTGCTGTGCATGGCCACAAATCTAGGGCATGCTGAGGTGCAAATATGTGTGTGATATTAAGTGTTTTATTCCCAGATGAAATATCCACTGCTTGAAATATGTGATGCTTACCTTGCCTCGTTTTTCAGAGGATGAATAGGTCATGTCGGTCCTATAGGCTCTGAAAACGCTACGTTGACTTTTTATAATAATTTGAAATGAAACGTATCTTAGACACGTGTTTCATTTCAAATGACATATTTACTTTCAGACAGGTTAATATGTTGCACACTTGCTAAAAGTAAATACGTTTTATCCTGTTTTCTTTTCCTTTGTTTGCATGTTCCTCATCACACCTCTCCTTGTGTTTAGCGAGATGCAATGGATTCTTTATCCAATGGAGGTTGATTCCCACCTCTCACCAACGGAAACCATTTGCCAGCTCAGCAGCAGTAAGCTGGGAAATGGTTGTTAATGTTTTAATGACTGAATGAGTCCTAATTTGTTGAATTGGCAGAAAGGAGCTACTGAGGCGATCTGTGTGTCGGTGAGTGTTGGTGTGCTGGAACGCGGGTGTTCCTGTTCCAACAAGATTGTGACTGTGTTTTGATGTTCTTCACATGTGTGCCTGGGTCTCTGTTTCTGGGTTCATGTCTCCATGGAAGGTGTGTTTATGTGTGCGTCCTGTGTAGCCTCTCTCATCATTGCCCAGCCACTTCATCAGGAAGTGATGGTGGCGAGTCAAGCATAATTGAATCAAGAACATTTTTTTCCAATTAACTTAATTAATGCAACGCTGGAGAAAATAAGCAGAAACCCTCCCGTGTGTGTGTGTGTGTGTATGTGGGCATATGAGTGTGACTCAGTAGGGTTTCTAAGCTGAATTCACAGAGAGGTCTGTTATCTGACCTCTAGTTGCTTGTAATAATCAATCGGTGCGTCACACTGTAATGTGTGCCAAGGACTTCACCTCATGTACTTTTACCAGGAAATGTGTCCAAGAGATCCTGTAGAGCCTATTACATGTTTATAATGTCGTCATCAAACAATTCATCAAATTAAAATAAAGGTTTGAATTTAAATGCTCTACAAATGGTTATGAAACATTGCTCAATGTGGTGCAACTTTTTAAAAAAAACATGCAAATGGACAAAACACTTCAAAATCACTTGGAAAACACAGGGAAAATGTTGCAAACTCACACAACACAAGCAAATACATGAACACACTGCCAACACACACAACACAGTTATGTGGGTACTTGTCAAAGCTACTTTCCATGCCTGTCCGTAACATGAATATAAATATTAAAAAGAAAGCACTCAGAGAGCGCAAACCTCCGCCGGGGCGCCTCAGTTTCTCCATTATTTCATTCCACCTAAAAGCAACCCCATGACAGTTTTCCCCTCATAATACGATTCCTTCATCCTGAAAACCTGCCCCCAGACTTTAGAATAACATTGGTGTCTTTATTCGTTCGGTATTCTGTATATTCAAGAAAAGCAGGTATTTCACTAATGGCAGTTTTCCTCAGGATCTGTAGCTCCAACATTTGATGATTTCTTCTGTGGCACATTACTTGCGCTTCCAACCCATTGTGTGGTAATCCCTCAAGTATCTTAGGTGTAACCACCAAAAACTGTCCAAAAAAACCTGTCGTCTTGCCATGCTCAAAAAAGAAAGTATAAAAAAATATTGACTCCACCCATTTATCCATTTTAAAATATCCAATTAAAAAAAAAAACACAGGTTATTCCTTTCTACATGCCCAACCCTTCTACCAAGTTTCATCAGAATCAATCAGGTACAGTAGTTAATGTGTAATAGACCAAAATCCTGACTTCAGCCTTTATAAGGTTCATGAATGCATTTGCTTGTGTTGTGTGTAGTTGCAGTGCGTTTTTTGCGTCTCCTTCTGTGCGTGTGCGATCAAATTGATGAAGATGCTTTGTCTATTTGCCTGTATTTTCTGAGCTGATGCCTCTATATGACCTACATAAGAAGATCAATACTATGAGCGAGAAGGTTCTTAATGCTGGGTCCAATTCCTACAATTAGAATTGTTTTCGTGGCGTAGTGCTGAGAATGAATTCAGGTGCCTCACAGCCTGAGGAAAGAAGCTGCTTAGTAGTCTGGTGTTACAGCGCAGAGACTTCCACCAGACAGCAGAAGCACAACTGTATCATAATGTAATATGTTATCTTATCCTCTATATACTGAGAAATGTCTTTATATGTTTATGAAGACAAAACATTAATAGGGAATGTTGATAATTGGACAGGGAAGTTAAAGTATCTTAGCTATATGCTGTATGCAAAGATAAAGATGGTATACAATAGGGGTATAGCGTATAGGAATGCAGTGTTGCTCTGGTGATTAAAAATTGTGTTTCACACCACTTACCGCTATAAATAGAGGGAAAATACAGCATGATTGCCACTGTGTGGGTAAGATTCAGATATACAGTGCAAAGATAGGAAATAAAGAAAATTGCAACTGTGGGAAAACATCTGAATGAAGAATACCCTGTATATATCCTTGTATGTTACATTGAATAAAATACCCATCTCTGTAAAAGGAGAGTTTAGAATAAAAATGATACAGTTCTGGCATGGTAAAAGTGCTGTAGTTAAGCGGCAGCATCATAAACAATAGTTTATGGAGTGCTCCGCTGCTCATTTCACCAGCTCATCAACCTCGCACTCTATAACTTCCCCTCTGTCCCGCTGATTTTAAAGTCCTGCCGCTGACATACAAATCCCCTCATGCCACAGCAACCATTTCATTTTCAGAGCTCCTCCTCCTCGTCCTCCTCCTCCTCCTCCTCCCCCCCCAGAGTCTCGGCTCCTCTCTGACCCTAAATTACCCTGCCTATGGAATGCACTACCCCTATCCATCTGGGCTGCCAACACAATTGATTCTATTGAAGCTATGCTATAAAATGATAAATTGCCAAAGGCTGGAATTGATACGGTAGGCAGAAATAGCAAAAATGATCAATGACACATATGTATGAATAATTGGACCAATGAAGAAGAAAAGTGCAATGTTTGACTTGTAGTTTAGCTGTGATAGTGTTCAGAGAGCAATGAAAGGTTTCCTGCAGAGAGGTGCAGTGAGTTACTGTACATATTATGTTCAAGTTAGAGTTTCAAACGCACCAGAAAGTGAAGATTTATGGAGCGAGGAAGAACACATTAAATTTTGGAACTGATCCAGATTTGTCAATTACACTTGCACTATTTCACAGATTATCATGAAACTGGGGGGGGGGAGAGAGAGGGGGCATGGTCCCAAAAGAGGAACCACTGATTTTTGGACTAGATCCGGATAAAGGGGAGAAGATCCATGTTTTTTTGTTGTTGTTTTTTTTAAACTTTCTTTAACATTGTAAAAACCCTAAAGGCAGCCATTTAACTCAAAAAGCCATTGAGAGATTTGTGTGAAACGTTTATTAAAGATAGGCATCAGGGGTCGGAACAGATGGTTAAAATTTGGGAAGAAAAAAAAACAAACAGGAAATGCTGACCTACCTGAAACAGCTGTTTTCCCTATGTTTTCATGGCGAAGTACCCGAAATACAGGTGTCGCATACAAGGAGAAGGGAACGCTGTTGTTTAGCATAAAGACTTGACTTAAACTTAAATGCTGTAGGTGCAGCACATGGTTAACAAACTTTTCTTTTCTTTTTGTCCAACACAGAAAAGCCTGTTTCAGTGGAGCTGAGCTGCGGGGCTGGCCCCAGCCATGTATTCTTGGAGCCAGGTTTGCCCCTCTTGCTGGACTGCAACCTTGGGTCCAGCGATGCACCTTTCAATGTCACCTGGCTTCAGGATGGCCAGCCTCTGCCTCTGGAGGGGGGTGACTTCCTGCAGTATTTGGCCAATGGATCCCTCCTCTTGCTGCCCACCTCAAAGGATGGACACCCTTCTCAGGGTATGGAAGGCGGCTACAGCTGTGTGAGCGCCAGCGCCCTCGGAGCCCTGACCAGCCGGACTGTCAATGTTCTCCTCGCAAGTAAGTGTCAAGCAGATACGTTTTCAAGTCCTGCAGGGCTTTCACATATCCATCTATGAATCCCAGGTATCATATTTGTTTTGATTAGTGTACTGTGCCAAAAATGTATTCAAATCAATGCTTGCACACTTCAAATGTATGGCTGGAGTTACCTGAAAGCATAAAATTGCATATAGGTGTATTATGAGTGGTTAATTCTGTCCTCTTTAGCCCCAAAAGACTTACTTGGTGTGTACTGCCTTTAACCCAATGTATGCTGGTTAGGCCCGAATCTCTCAGTGTAATGGGGTTTGGAAATACTTTGCTAAATAAAGTAGATCTGAAATGAATGGTACTTTACTCTGCACAATTGTGATAGTGTTCTAGTATTCTAGCTTTTGCTTCTGTGTTAGTAAATGACATATGTTTGGGATTTTACATCCGAGTTGGGCAAAATAGGATTTGGGCTATTCTGAACTTTTTGTACGGTTTTATGACAATTTATTGATCTTAATTTTGATAAAGTGCTAAGGTGGAGCTCCGAAAGTAATCTTGATTTGATTAGATTGAAGTATGAAACAATAACAAAGGATAAAAGGTGAGGCAGCTCATGTAGAGAACGTGAAGAAAAAAACCCATTGTCACAGATGTTGTTTTGTGTCTGTATGTGGTGGAGTAGTCAAAATGTTGAAAGTGCAGGAAGAGTAAGGTTGCAGCATCACCCATATAATGGAAAGAATATTGGTTCGATTCAGTCAGTGCTTCAGTGCTTTAAATGGTTCAGATGGGAACACACACACACACACACACACACACACACACACACACACACACACACACACACACACACACACACACACACACACACACACACACACACACACACACACACACACACACACACACACACACAGACAGAGAGAGAGAGAGAGAGAGAGAGAGAGACATGTGATTCGTCAGATTTGCCGAAGGAATTTCTTCGCATGGGTAGAGATGATCTTAGTATCCCTCTGCCTCAGATGATAGGAGACTTATCCTCTGGTTGAGTGCTAAGTGTCCTGGCCACAGGTACACAATTTAACAACATTCTGTTAAAGAAGGCACAGAGTAAAGGAGGAACAGTGGGTGGAAATGAAAGAAGTGAATAGGAAGATGTGTATTTGGAGGATGAAAGGACGGGCTGTAGCTATTAAATCACCCCTTCAAGGGAGCCTCTGTCTCTCAAACTCTTAAGTGGTAGTCTTCATTTAGTCATTAGCTTTGTGTCAAATGAGACTGTATCCTTTGTGGATACCCCTGCCTTTGTCAGCTGTCACATGCCTATTTATGAGGATCCCTTGTTTGAGGAACAATACGGAATAAAAGGGGAGGGAGGGGGGGAAGGTTAGATGAATGGTGGGGAGGTGGAAATAGCTGAAGAGAGTTTGTGGTGATGGTGAAAAGGAGGGCTTCAGACACCATTAAGAACGACCTTCCGTTTGCGTGCGTGTCTCCATGCGTGTGTGCGGTTTTTGAATTAAATCGGTGGCTCTGAAATAGATGAAACAGATTCGGGAGGCTGAAACCCAACTGCCTCAACACTGACAGTGAGAGGAGATTCACATTTTCTGCTGTGTGTTCGCCGGCAGAAAGGACGACCGAGGAGAGAGTACAGCAGAGATCACATCTGTGAAAACACATTACGAAATCCACCTGCTTCAGTTTGCCCGTTGCAGTATATAATGCATGTGACCTCGTCTAAAAGCATGCAGATGTATTGGATAGGGAGAAAGAGAGTGCTCCCTCTTTAAACGCTGATAAAACACGTAAATAGGACTCCAGTATGTCAGTCTGTAACTCACTTTTATCTTGGCCAAATGCCAGAAGCGGCGTGCAGCGCGTGCATCGACAAATATATCCATAGGTAAATTATTATTCTGGAAAAGGAAGCAGCTTTTGCTGTTAATTAGACCAATTAACCTTACTCATTATGACACAGCTGAGGTGAATGTCGATATTTCCTGATTCCTACCAGCTTTGGCATAAGCATGAAGCACGCTCTCTCTCCTCCATACTAATAAGCTGCATGTAGTTTGGAGTTTTCTCATTCACAAAACAGAACGTGGTTTTAATACGTTCTTCAGGTGGCCCAATAGTGCATAAAAATCTTTATCAAGCTCCCAAAATGTACAAGCCATGCACCCCCTGTCTATGAAAGGATCAAACGGGGTAGAAGACAGTCACTTTTCAAGATGAGAATCGGTGGAATTGGTATTGTAAGAGATTTTCCACGCTGAAACTTTTAACTTAACCAAAAGGGTGACATGCGTTTTGTAAATTACTTACTTTTGTCACCACTGCTGTTTGCCGAGTCATGTCAAATGTGACAGTATTGAGCACCTTTATAAAGTTAAAAAGGCAGCATATACTGCTGTTGAAGCTGGGGGAATGATTGATGGGCGTTCACACACTGTAAATCTTCTCGTTATAAATTTATATTAAGGAACTGGCAGCAGCTTCACTGGCAAAGTACTGTATTTTATTTTATCTTTTTTTTTTTTTTTACAATTTCTTACTGTATTTTAGAATTACATGATATTACTAGAAACAAATACACAGTTCATCACAGGGCTGGTCACAGTTTTGTCAGTAACTTACTGTATATTTACACTATCTAAACTGTATTTGAATATGCAGTATGTATCCTACATTTAATGGTAATGAAAGAGTATTACTGTGATGCAACGACTAAAATGGCAAATGGCCTGTACTTAAATAGGACCTTTCTATAGTCTGACTGCATTCACAGCACAAGCCAGCATTTACCCATTGACACACAGAGGGTACCATGTAAGGAAAGCTGCCACCTGCTCCTGGGGAACATGGAGATTGCAGGGGTCAGGAATCGAGACATCGACCTTCCAATAAGTGGATGGCTGCTCTACCTCCTGAGCTGCCCTTCCAAATTCCTGAACTAATAAAATGAGTAATAGATAAATAGAATAAAAATAATACATACTAAGAATTACGAATGCATTTTGACAAGGATAATGGAAGGCCATTTCCTAACATTTTCACGCCTTTAGGGAGAACTAGGAATTTTTTGTCCAAGGACACAGATTAATTTAATCAATTTTCGGCTTTTTGGCAGATGAAGCTCTGCTGTCTTTTGCGTTTACAATCAAGTACTGCACCTTCACTGAACTCACATGCAACACCATCAATCATATGTTCAAATCTGTTTTTTGAACAGATCTGTTAAGTCCAAATGTCTGAAACCATTTATGACAGGGTCCCAACAAAGCATATGTGAAATTTCATTGAATACTGTCCAGTGGTGTTTTTAGGATATATGCATTGACCATCCCCCTTATTAATCCTCTTACATAAAGCACAGAGAAGGGCTAATATGTGCCCCCTAAGTCAGGGGCATAATAACAATTATGATTAATGTTTCTCAGTGGTTGCCTCAGGTTGCAGCATCCGTTTCATTTGTAAATTATAGTTCCCACACTTTTCTTTCACCTTCCTATGATACTCTGCTGTTTCCAGTCGAGTTTAAAGCACATGTGAGTAAATGATGGTATTCTCTTTTAAGTACTGTAATCAAATTTGATTTCTCCCTGCATTGCAGTTTACAACACGTCACTGAATGGTATTAACGGCTGAATACTGTTCAGATATCGCTGTAAATTTACATCAAAGATTTACAGCGCACTGTTAGTCAGCCTGAAAGCTGGGTAGCCAAAAGGTCATGGGTGGAATTATCTGCTTGCACAGGGGGAGGGGAAAAAAGATGCAATCTGATAGCTGTGGGGCCAAAGAGTGGGGCATAGATAGAGGGACGGACAAAGACAGAGAATAACTCTGGATGAAGTCAAGAGCAGGGGAGAGAGAGAGAGAGAGAGTGAGAGAGAGAGAAAGAGAGAGAAGCAACAGAAAACGACAAATGAGAAAGAACAAAAAAAACTTCTTGAGTCGCACATGGAAGGTTTACAAACTTCACTTTAAGCATTCCCTATAGGAGCTGCCTAAAAATGTTTTAAATACACATTAAGAGCTTGTTAATTGAAAACTGTGAAACATTTATGAACCTGTAGCTTTAAGCTTGTCCATTGCTGAGGGTCTTACTCTGAAAAGTCGCCCCAGTTTGCCATCACAAATCCAGGAACAGTGTCAACTCGGAAACATCACAGAGTGTGTGTTCGGCACGTTGCCAGACGGACCTGCCATGGAATTTCATTGCAGGGGACTCTCATGGAATCATGGGAAAAGACTAACGATGACTCATGATTATGCTTTAATAGAGCTGAGGAGGAAGCTGAGCCACTCACTCATCATTGGTCCATAACAGCATGGCACAAAGCTTCTCCCCCACCCCCCCCGCCCTTGTTTGCGTTAAGGTCAGCTAATGTGCTCTGTTGCAGATCAGCCCCCCCACTCACTCATGCACATAAATGTACACAGTGATCCAGTCCCAGCAGTCTATGTACAGGCATCAAGGCGCACACACACACAACAGTAAACACTACAAATAGTAGTACAAATAGCTGCACTCAAGTTTACACACATGTACAGAGTTACACACAGGCAGCGAGTCTGGCACCCTGTCACAAACTCTCTGGCAGTGTTACAGGTGGCTGTTTACATGAGAGCATCATGCTGTGTAATGGGTGGAAGTGGCAGGGGTTAATTATCAACTCCTGCATGTTGCAAAGCTCGCCATGCAGCAGTCACAGCTGAGATGAATCACCTGTTCTTTGCTACTATGAGCGAGCGAGTTTGTTTTTTCCTCTGTGTGCTCATTGAGAAACGTTGTTCCCAATGTAATAGGAAAACACAGATGGTCAGTTTGTTGCTGCCACGAGCAGCAGTTGGTGTGTTACGGGTAATCTCGCATAGAACGCCCTGTTTCTCAAGCCGTTTGTCAGGATGTTACGGGTTTGGAAATGTTTCGAGTTTGAAAACACCTTCTGTTGAAAATGGCGCCTCGTTTTGATTTGAACTTAAAAAAGAAAGGCGTTTGGGAGGTAGTGTGAGGTGTCTTAGTTGTGTTTGTGTAAAGTCAAATGACATTCCACTGCGTCTCCACTATTATGTAGTGTTTTAGCCATGCTAGCCGCTGCTGTATGGATGCAATTTTAGTCTGTTGGCTGGTTGAATGGTCAGAGTCCCACTTAAGTCCTGACTGAAATAGTTTGAAAGCTATTTAATGGATTGCCAATATAAAATTTTGCAGAGATATTAATGGTACCCAGAGGATGAATCCTACCGATTCCCCGACCAGTGAGGTAGAACATGAGCACATTTACGGTTTTGTGTTTTCTGTCTCTGCAAATATTGGGTGTGTTATGATGAATTTCAGCACTAGCCTTGTAGACATTGTCAGGTCAAAGTGTTATGTTACTAAAATGCATACTTTGTCCAGTGTTCCGGTTTATGACCAAAAACTTCACAAGATAGTGACATTCCCATCAGCCCCAGAGCAATTTGTCCTAAAGAGCACACTTGATACTGGCAATAATTGCTGATTCAAGTCTTTGGCAAAGTAGAGGTTTGGTGTCATGCTGGTCTAAAATTTAATTAAAACTGGGCTTTTTTTGAAGCAATTTAAATTTTATCTTAATTTCTTTATATTGATAAAACAATATCACTTCTACCAGCATGTCGTTATATTAGGAAGCATTTATTTCCTCTGATTATTATTATTTAGTAAAATTTTTAATGAACAGGAAAATTACATAATACAGTAATTTGCATGAGACTAATGTAGGCTTTCTGCCATTACTCAAACTGCCTTTTTCTTGCTAAGTTGGAATTGGAATCTCCTTCGTTTTTGTCACTTTTCTCCTTTTTGCTGCCTTTGTTTGCCTTCTTTGTCTTCTTTCTCTGTGTTCTTCTTTGATCCACCCCCGACTCTTTGCTCAGTCAGAGCTACAGGCGAAGTGGCTGGTGCAGCCAACCAGTTGTGCTCTTAGGGTCAGAGGTTAGAGGCCCTCAACCGGTGCTCACTGCTGCCTCCTGGTGCTCAGTATAATCAACAGACTCTCTCTCTCTCTCTCTCTCTCTCTGTGTGTGTGTTTGTATGTGAGGTGTGAATGTGTTGTGGAAATTAATCAAGCCTTATCAAGCCGAGCCTGATTGAATCACCAAATCGGGATATTCAAGGGCATTTAAATGATCTGTGAAAGTCTTCAATTAAATTGCTAAATTTAAAATGGTTTAGTTAGAATCCCTAAAATGCTTCAAAGTAATTGTTCAGTTATTGCAATTCTGAAACAGAGACTAAATTCTGAACTTGCATGGGGCTGCAGGATATTGTAAAAAATAACATTGAGATATCTTTTGTCTCCTGTGATATAGATGAAAAAAAAACACATGCAGTGTGTTAGTCTTCCCTCCTACTTCTACCACAGGTGGTTCAGCCCTCTGGCACCCCTCCATTTTTAGTTTGATGTACGTGATTGTGACACAAACATGGACAGGAGGGGAGAGAACAGGTATTTTGTTGATAGGCTTTAAATATGGAGGTGTGTCTTATTTTTTTTTATTATTGAAATATGTACAGTGCGCTTATTCTGTGTGTTAAAACATCAAATTATAGCATGATGTCTTTTGAATTGATTTGCCTTATTAATATTGCCAATAGCTGCACAGCTTACTAAGCTTGCTAGCTTATGGCAGCCTTTAGCCAAGGATAGCTACAGAAAAGAGTATACAGTGAGCAGCTGTTGATGGTTACTGTGGTCATATGGCTGCTCTCCCAATTGTTTCAAGTGCCCTTGGGCAATTTTACGAATTGCACCTTTAAGACTTGCATGGACTAAATATAGAACTTTCCTCATGTGACCAAATGGGCTTTGCAGACCATTTTAATTTAGTGTACTTCACATGTGTTCTTTTGCCATCCATGTGGACTTTGATTGAAATGGAGATGTAAACCAATTTTGCACCGGTACCACAAAATACCTACAAGTAGATGACATCACACGCAGATTTCAGATCTTTAAATAAGGTGATATACACAAGCATCGGGTTTGACGCGTCTGTCCACTGGGAGATCACCAGTTCCTGCTTTGATAAAACCTCCTAACCACTATCACCTCTATACCCTCAGGTCTGTCTGAGTTCCACCAGCAGCCATCAGCCCAAACAGTGCCCACTGGCGGAGCTGCCCGCTTTGAGTGCCAGACTGAGGGAGTACCTACACCCGTAATTACTTGGGAAAAGGACAAAGTGGCTGTCCCCGAGGAGCCAAGGTGACCCTTCAGTCTGTTGTTGTCATCTTTCTTCTTCTTTTTGTGAAATTTTCTCATCTGTCTTCCTTCTCTTGCAGTATATCAACGAATGTGTGATGTGATTACTCAGGTTTGTTTGAGGATTTCTGTGGTTTCAACCCAATTATTTTGAACGTTATTCTGTCTTGTTGTGAATTTTTTTTTACCTGATACTTTTCCCTCTATATGTTCCTTGGTTAATAATGAAATGAATGACATGATAAGTCTTTTCTGTTGCGTATGAGATGATATTAGATGATACCAAGTTTAGTGAAATACTTTATCCGGGGAAAAAACACACATATGTACGACGAGAGTAATTAATTTCATGCAAATGAGTTGGAGTTGTTTCGGAAAAGCTCACATTCTTACTGAGTCCCATAGCTGATCAGAAGTGGAAGCACTTGCTTCAATGACCTTGTTTATAAAGCTCATATTGTTTGGCTTCATATTCTATGCACCAGGAAAACTGCTGCAAATATAAAATGCTTTTTTCATCTGAATAAGTTGCTCTGGATTTCCAAGGTGAAAAAATGTACTTACACGATTTTCCTTTCATCACTTAACACTACACTGATGTTAGTGGAAGTTTGAACTTGTCAGTCACTCACAATGGGCAGAAAGCAGGATTGGAAATTTTCCACAAATCCACAGATTTCCATGTATTTTTGATTTAATTTTTTTTGTCAAATGGAAAATTTGGAAGGGTGTAGAGGCCGGTATCTTAGTTTTATTATGAATGCTATTCCTGGGGCCTAATATGAAATGGAGCAGGTGACAAACCAAAAGAGTAAGTTAGAGAGATGTCAACCAGGGTATCTTCTTAAATTAAAGACAGCTGGACTCGACAGTGTACTCAGTTTTTAGTTTAATCCTTTTGAATTACAAATGTCTTCTATATTAATCTTTTCAACATTTTACTGTGCTGGGTACAAATTACATTTCCTGACCTTTCCTCACTAAACCGGTGGATGGTATACAATGTATAATAAAATAATATAGTAAGTAAGTAGCATAGCACACTAGATTTGTTTTTCTCCTCACAAGAAAAGAAACTTTTGTAAAGTTCTGTATCTCTGCGCCATACAGTCACAAGCTTCAGCAAGAGTGAAGTATATGTGAAGAGCCAGTGGTTGCTAAACAATGTACTTTGACTTTTAAAAGACATTGGAAAACTTAATTATACAAACAAAGGAAGCTTATTTCTCGTTTTTGTGTTCCAGTAATTGTGTAGGTTTGGAGTGGAGTAGATACAATTTAGAACTATTTTCAAAGAAGATAATCAGGATTTAACAAACTATTAAATGAAATAACCTTGAGTTGAAAAGAAGCCCCTCACTGTGGACTGTTTGTGCTCTTACAGATAAAGAAAAAACATTTTCAAAATGCTAACCTGCTTTCACATCCTGGACTCGTCTCACTCTCTGTCAGTTGTCTCTCACAAATGGTCTCTTTTTCCGGGCCACTTAACAATATTGACATTTCTCTGTGGCTTTGCTGGCCCCGGCGCCTTTGACATTTTTTTCCCACCCATATTGACTAAGTGCTAATAGCTGCTGTAGCCCTGCAAGACCCACAAACAGCTTGTTGCTTATACGGTCTTATTGGTGGGATGTGGTTCTCCCACCAAAGGCACTGTTAATGGCCTCTGACAACACAAAGATGATCTAAGGGACGGCTGATACATCCCTGCCTTCTTTTTCTCGGTTTACTTTCTGTGCAGTTCCTCCCTATTGGCTTCTCTGCCATCTTTTACTTTTTCATTTTGCTATCGTTCCCTTTCTAACTCAATTTCTGTCACTCTACTATTGTCATTTTCTCCCTATTGCTCCCTGTCTCCCTCTCATTATCTCTTTTTTGTTCTTTCCCCCCCCCCCTTCCACTGCCTAGTTATGCTCCTTCTCTTTCTTTCTCAACCCCTCTCCATTCACTTCCTCTCTCATCCTTCTGAACAGGCTACTGGTCACAATTGGTGGGATTGATAGGCTATGATAACGCTAATAAAAGGTTGTGAGATGGCATTGCACTACCAAGGCCCAAGGGGCCTGGCTCACAGGACAGGAACCTGACATGAAGGAGATAGACAGAAGCAGAATAGGATTAAATAGAAATAATACTGTAAATATCAGTGCAAACAGATACAAAAAAGTCATCTTTATTTTCATTTACTGATTTTTTTTTGTGGTTTTATGAAGCCTGCGGGCTAGAAATAAAATTTCATCTATATATCACTGTATTTAAAACTCATACTTTAAAACTCAACTGGATCCCCATGTAGTTGATCAGCTGGATGTTGAAGGTTAAAGGGCACCATGTCATTTATTTACTTGTTTTCCTCCCTGGCTGAGTCATCGTCTCACTCTCTCTCTCTCTCTCTGTCTCTTGGCCACCTCTCCTCTCATTGCTCTCTTTGCAACAGGTTCATTTCCCTTCCTAACGGTGTTCTCCAGATTCTTGAGGTGACCAAGGAGGATGAGGGCGCCTACCGCTGCGTCGCATCCAACTCCGCCAGGAAGGACATCAGTCATGAAGCCGAGCTCACTGTCACCACAGGTGAGGTCTGTTGCAGATCTTTGTAGTGTTAGAATAGGCAGCAGGGCCCTGCTGGGAGCTGCCAGACCAATTTAAAAAATGTACTGTGAGGACTGGATGCTTGGCATCTATTGGGTCTCCAGCGCTAATGAAATGACACATAACTTCATATTGTGTCTTTTTAGGTTGTAGCTATAGTGACTACTCCACTCAAAACCTGAAAAAAACTGTTTCTTGCAAAAGGTTCTGCCTACTAAACTAGTAAAACTTTTTTTTGCGAATATCATTTCCATTATTTGATAATATCAGGCTGCTAAAATACTTAATGATCCCCATCAGGGATAAAACATATATAATACCATCTTTTGAGTAATCATTTGTTTATAATATGCTTTTTTCCTCCCCACAAAGTGAACAGTAAAGGTCAAATATCCAATTGAAGAAACAAACTAAACATATTTTGAGTGGTTGCAGACTCTAAATGCATTATAATGGAATTCTTTACAATTCAATGGATTCTGTTCTCATTAATAATACATTTGTAAATATTTATTATGTTTCCTATGACTGTAGTAACTTATGCTGTATAGGAATAGCTGATGCTACACACATCTAGTTAAAGGGGAACATACAGGACAATATCTAGATCAATCTCGATGTTTGCACTAATAGAACCATGTAGAGAACCAGTTGTCATTGGTGTTATTGTGTATTATGAGATGGCTTATTACTACTATACTTGAGTACCGGTATTTAACTCAGAATTAAAGATTCCTCAAATCAATTTATTGAGAACAATTAGGAAAAAGGCCAGTGTTTCAGAGCTGAATTGCTTTTGTAGGATTTGTGTAGGATTTATTGGCATCTCATGCTGTGGTTGCAGAATACTACAAACTGAACAGCCCTCGTTTCACCAACTCCTTTGGTGGTCGCTACAAACGTATAAAACACAAAAGGCCCTCACAGTCAGTGTTTGGTTTGTCCATTCTGGGCTAATGTAGAAACATGGTGGCCCAAAAATGGCAGACTTGGTGGAAGAGAACCTGCTCCCCCATAGATAAAAAAAAAAAGCCTAATTTTAAAGGTAACAAAAACACTAAAGCATATTATGAATATTTTCTTCCATATCTTCCCCTAATGTCTTCACACTGGACATTTTAATGAAAACCAAAATGAAGCAGTGACTTATTGCAAAACATTTTCTGCAGATCTTGGCAAGGATATTTTCAAATGCCTTTTTAATTTGCCTGTTAGAAATTCATTGACCTTTGCCATTTGTCTTCGCTGCAAATTATCTCCATACATTTCCTTCTCCATTCCTCATTCGACCCACGTTAAGCTGGGGTTGTGTATTCAAATCAAATACCGTACATTGGCTGTCCTTCAGACTCAATTTGCTAAGACAGATCAAGAAGCTTTTATTCCCTGAGAATTGACTGACACTTGTTACGTATGCTTACCGGCATTGAACTCTCACTTTTAATTCAGCTTCAGGTACACACTTTATTACACTCACAAGCAAGTAAGTCAGTGCTGTGGGGAAAACATTTAGATATGGCTGTATGTAGCAATCACTTAACTGTCTCCTCACTCGTGTAGCACAAAAAAAACAGGAACTTGTGTCAGAAGTGGTCATTTTTCATAGGCTTTGTTTTCTGTAATTTACCTCAATTTTACTCTTACTAAAAAATCATCTAAACATCACACACATCAATTCAGTATCATATGGCAACAAGCATAGGATAAGTGTTACATGATGGTGTAGTTATGCTCCAGTCAATGAAACTAGAGGCCGACAAATTAAATAAGAAATGCTGTTTACAGAATAAAGGCATATCTTGCAGTTTACTGTATGTACACTGACTATTTTTTACATCGGCAACACCCTTCTCTCTTTGATCAAAGTCCCAGGGTGAATGCAACCTACCAGGACTTGCATTCCTGGATTACATGGCTCTGAATAGTAATGTGAGGTGTGATTTCACCATTAGACCACCAACATTATGGCCCTGTTGTATAACGTGCCTGTGGCCAGCAAGCTAAGGATCAGTCAACTGTAATTGGCTCCTCTGTGGAAACCATTGTGTGCTTTTGAGTCACAGCCTTTGTGTCCTTTTAAAGAAGGATGAAAGGCAAGAGAGAGAGGGAGAAGCCAGACAGATGAGGCCAAAGCAACTGCATCAGATACAGTACTTGGATTTAAAAAAAAAATATTTACACCATCTTCGTTTCACTGTTTTTCAGTTTCACTTTCAATCATTAAGTTTAAACTTCATGACATGTCACTATAAATACTGCACACAAGAGGGGGAGCACCCTCTCTTTTTTTTGCGTTCTAATTTTTAAATAGTTTACAGGCATTTTGGAAATTCGTTGCAGAAATATATGCAGTGTATTTTAATGGATTTTAACACCAGTAATGAGAAGGAGAGTGATGCTCCAGTCACGCTTTCCTGAGCTCACTGCTGTCGTAGAATCCTAGGAAACTACTTAAGGCGCTATTGAAAGCCATTCCATATAACAGATGTCAGATCGAATGTCATCACTTCACTCATTTACACTTCAGAGTTCCATGAATAGAATACCTCAACACGCAGTCCCAGCTTTGACAGCTTGCTGTTGAAGTGATCATGTCCGCATACTTACCTTGACAGGATGTAGAAAATATGAAACGTTCCGCTGCTTTAAACCTGCAGTTTCTAGTTTCTTCCATTTCCTCTTTACCTTTGCGCCACACCCACATCCATATCCTCGTAAAGTTAAGACCCCTATGAGGAGGCACCCGGCAGCACATCCCTCACAAAGGCAGACTGACCTACTTAAAAACCTTATGCATAACCAAGGGCTGCTGTATGTAATCTCAGTGATTTATCTATAATGTGTTTACACAATGCCAAGCCTGTTTCCCGGAGATCATTAAAATCGCGTGTTGCTGAGACTGTCTCGGCTGAGCAAAATTGAAGGGAAGTAAGGCCTTCTCTCACTCTAGCATCCTTAGTCACTGATGAATGAGGATACATTGTAAAATCTAATAAGCTGAGTTATTTAAAAATGTAATGCAAACTCATTGCCTCGGATAAATTAAGAAAAGTAAACTTGAGATTTTGAGTGTGCAATACGTAGACCAACTTCTTTATTTTCTGCGTGTGAAAGACTGAACTCATGATGCCATGGTGTTGTATAACTAATCATTTTCCATAGAAATTTTTCTAAAGACCTAATTACTGCTTGACTGATAATTATTCAGAGCACATTTAAACACAGGTTACTTGGGCTCATGGCCTCAAACACATTGTCTCAAGGTATGCTGGGAAACTCCACCCGCCTGTCCCCAACACGCTACAGTATCTATGTACCCATTGTGCAAAACCACAGTAGCTGTTTCAACTGTCATCAAACATTTATTTTCATAATGGCAAAAAATGTCACCTACCCAACATTGAACAGGACAGCTGCAGAACAATAAACAAGTATATGTGAATCTATTCTGGTGTGTGCTATTGTCACAACTGTTAAGAGCATTACATGTAACAGATCTGAATGTGAATTAAAGATTTTAGAAGTACTTGAGTACCAAATACCTGAGTAGAGTTTTACAAAACAAAAGTACCATTTATCCAACTTTTCTCACATAACAAAAGGGCTGTTTCCCATGAAAAGTAGTGGAGTACAAGCAGAAAGTGGTCTGAACAGAAAACAGGCTATTCAAGTAAAGTAGCTCTAATTTTTGGGGTACTTAAGTACAAGAGTAATATACTTAGTTACATTGTGGGATGTAACCAAGCACTGAAAAAAGCAAAAGTTCCCAGTACTTGGTTTGGTTGACAGTTTTCTTGATGCCAAAGTAACTAAAATAAAAATAGTGTTATTAACAAGTTGATAATAACTGAGTTAGGCCAACTCAGTATTTCTAATTAAATTCAATCTTACATTTTACAGTGGTACACACTCAGCATCCTTAGTCAGGAAAAAAATGTGCGCCAGTAATTGAGGGTATTCTTTCAACTGACTTATTGGTTAAACTTTTCTTTAAAACATAACATAACTCTCCATTACAGTGTGATACAGGGTATACTGAAGTGATTTGCACAAAACTTTGTTCAGGGTTGGACCATGGGTCAGACAAGACACAGAAAAGCTTAGGATTGTTCGGCCTTGGCAGAGATATGCGCGCTAGCTTCATTCTAGTTACATTTCACTTCACATTATAAATGACTCAGAGCCTGTTACCTCAACCAGACACCAATCAGCCAACTATAGGGATAGTTTGTATGATGAAGAGGCTTCTGTGTTAGCGAGCAAGTCTATCTCAAGCAAATGATCAAGTCACTGAAAACTCCTCAGAAGTCATCCTCAAAAGTATGAAAATACAAACTTCTCTCTGAAGGATATGCGAGCAAAATCTTAGTGTTGAATCAGAACGTAGATGTGGGATCACCAGTTAGCAGCCGCCGAATGAAATCCGGACCACAAAGCCTTTTGTCATAATGGAAAAAAAAGATAAGATTGTCAGGTTTTTATTTTGTCACCAAAGGGATTTTGAACAGGTACAGCAGCCAGCTTATGACTGCTGGGTCCTCCTGCTATTGGATTGCTACTATTGGCTGCTACAAACATTGCACGCTGTTATGTTTCCCCAGAAACAAAACTTGGAAGAGGGGCGGCGCTAGTAAGGAAACTAAAGAAAACACTGCATGTGTCAACAAAATAAAGAGGGTCAAATTAAAGATGGAAAGGTGGCAGTGGGAAATATAACTCCCCAACCCCACTGATTCTATCAAGATGATAGACTAACCAAAGAATTGGCCCCAAACCAAAAGAAATCAAAATTGGGAGTCACTGGGAAGAGGGTAACAAAAATGATATGAAATGGAAGCCGGCCAAAAGAGGAATCCCTCCACATAGTTTTAAATAAAGAAAAGAAAAACCCTCCCAACACAGACTCAAACTCAAATTCCCACTCAAAAACAGAAATGCAGAAAGCCAACTGATGATGTCGACTCTCTGGAGACACTCAACCAATCAGCCAGGCTGATTGCCATCAGCTGAGGGAGAATCACAGGTGCAGCCAATAGCTCCTGATGAGGAAGGGTGTTTGAAGCCTGCGACCTAGATTTTAGGATTCCTCTGACCATAGCAGCGCTACATTCAGCCACAACATGCACGAAAGATTGCATTATCCACAATTAGAAACGGTGAAAAAGTCTTCCGAGATGACTGGACAGAAAAGTACAAGAGCAAGAGTTCTACGAGGCCGGTGTGCCTAAATTTGCATTTGAGTCTGTTGTGGTTGTCAAAAATGCAATTATTAAGTTCCTTTATGAAAGCTAGACATGTACACTTGGAAGAAAAAAGGAGGTGGAAGACAAATGCGCTTAAAGCTAAGCCTGAATGATCTACGCCGGTCCTCTTTCATTCCCTCGCAGCACAACAAGCATATGAGTGTTCGCTAAGAATATAGTGGATTTGAGGAAAACATGGATATCTGTAATAAAGGAGTGAGAAAAAAAATTGCAAACCCCCCTTTCAGCCACAACATATTCCTCAACTGCTTCATATTGGCTATTGGTAGCTACCATAAAATGCACACACTGACACCCACTTCCAACAACTTTCCAGTTACAATACACAAATGTATCTAGTATTATTTGCTGCTCCATGATACCAAAGTATCCACTTTTGTTGTTATAGGCTCCACAGAAACCCTGAACAAAGTTATGATTGTTGCACCACCTCAAAATGCTACAGTCGTGCTCGGCCGTCCCGCTGTGATGGAGTGTATGGCACAAGGCCAGCCGAAGCCACTGGTGTCCTGGAGCAGACAAGGTAACACAGATACTCACTCTCTTCTGTTAGCGCTTCTCATTCTGTCAGTATTTGTCTTTTCTACCGGGTCTGTTACACTTTCATTACACATGTCGCACTCTCTATCAATCTCTCACTTGCATACCAGTAGCTTATTATTTTACAAATAAAATCTGACTCTTGGGCACTAATTCTCTTTTGCTCTATTTTGCGGTGAGTCGGGGTTTACATGAAATGATTTGTCACAGTGTTGCTGTCAAACCTCCACAGGTTTTACATGCATACACACACAATCGCACTCATGATATTGATTCGAGTGATGTCACATGAAACACCATCACTACTGTATGTAGATGGCGATCATTATCTTAAGAGGATCTGACAACCTAATTCAAATGTGGACAAATCAAATAAATGTCTTTATAATGAGTAAAGACTGATTTTACACACCCTATCATTGTGCCAATGCAGGCACCTCAGTCATCCCGGTCTAAAAAGTCACAGAGCCACCTGTTGGTCATCCTGTGGGATTACAAGTCCAATACCATTCTTCTCAAAGTGCTGTTTCTCTCTTTTCTTCAGTCAACTGAAAGCCTGACAAATGATCTCCATTTTTCTCATTGTCAATCTCTTTTATCCACCGGTATGATCTGAGACTGTCCTGCTGGTCTTTGTTTCTTTTCCTCTTTGATCAGATGGAAAACCCATTTCTACTGATGTGGCCGTCCTCACAACAAACCTGGTCATTAAAGACACGAGGCGTCACCATGCCGGCGTCTACGTCTGCCGGGCCAACAAGCCCAAGACTAGAGAGTTTGTCATTGCTACTGCTGAGCTGATTGTGCCGGGTAGGAGTTATGTACTATATATGCAAGACTTTTTTAATTGAGTCTAGTCTAGAACACAGCTTCTCCCTAAGGTGCCAAGTAATTGAAGCTGATGGTACTGTGATGAAAAACTGAAAACCTAACTTTTTTATCCGTACAGAGAAGTTTGGCTGTTGTTTAATCTTGTTTCTTATGCCATTAGTCCATTTTAGCAACAGGTAGATTATTACCTTTTGGATTGGCCCTTGCTGAACACGGCAACCATGGACTCTTAACATTACAGCCTGGTCTGCCTGCAGATGTTTGTTGCATCACTCTCTCCTTTTTTCCCCACCATATTTCTACTATTGCTTTCTAAAATGGGCATGCAGGTCCCTCCATAATTGGAGAAGTGTGATACAGAGAGACGGAAACAAACAGAGAGGAAGAGGGCTCTCGCCTTTCACAATGTTGGTAATGGTAGATTAGGAAGAGAATGAGGGAAAGATGAATAAATTAGACAATAATCATGCCATTTTGAAAAAAAAGGTGCAATGAAAACAAATAAATATAATGTCAATTTTTACTTTACAAGCCCCCAAAAAAATCTTTTTTTTTCTCAAGAATCAGAGTGAAAGATGATGATTAGCAGCTCACTGGATCTAATGACTAGCAGATTCGGTCATTTTCAGCATAATCAATCAAGGTGAAAGTGAACTGACTCCAGGTCTGTTCAAGGCGACATCCAAAAATACACCTGTTGCTTTGATATTCCTCTGCTGGCAACTGCAACCCACAGGCTAATGTTTAAGTGTGTGATGTGCAGGTTTAGCTAGTTGTCCCAATCACATTTGATTGGATAAATTGATGTTCATTACTAAAATGATCTTTTTAGATTACACAGGTGAAAGATAAATGTTTGCAAATAACAGGGTGTTTTGTGCTTTGTGGCCATTTATCAGGCAACAAAGGGTGCATTATGGGAAGTGTAGGATTAATCTAAAAGTTATGCTGTCATTGCTTGCACTCCATTTAGTCATCCATTTACGTTGTCTGAGTTTTGTTTCCTACATCCAACAGCCCCCCCAGTGATTCTCCAGCCCCCAGAGACAGCGTCTCTCTCCCGGGGAAACACGGCCAGGTTTGTGTGCAACAGCTCAGGGGAGCCTCCTCCGGTGTTGCTCTGGCTTAAGAACGGCCAGCCCATCAAGTCATTCCGACGGGTGAAGAGCCAAAGCCCTGGAGTCCTGCTCATTAACCAGCTGGCAATGGAGGATGCAGGCTACTACCAGTGCATAGCAGACAATGGGCTGGGCACGGCCTGTGCCACTGCCAAGCTGACAGTCATTGTGAGGGAAGGTCTGCCCAGTCCTCCTCGCCACCTGTCCGCCATGCCCTACTCCAGCACGACTGCCCTGCTTACCTGGGAGAAGCCTGAATACAACTCAGACCAAATCATTGGTTACTCTGTGCACTGCCAGCGTGCAGCAGGTGTGTCTCTGTGTCTGTGTTGCATGTGCACACTTTGTTAAAAACACTTATTTTAATTAGTAAATTCCCATCTTTTTCAGGATCAGATAATGTGGAGTACCAGTTTGCAATGAACAATGACACCACAGAGTACCACGTGAAAGAGCTCCTCCCGCATACTGCCTACACATTCTTTGTGGTGGCTTACTCTCCCATGGGCGCCAGTCGGCCGTCTCTGCCCGTTACTGTGGAGATGTTGGAGGATGGTGAGTAAGAAAAACTAACACAAAGGTAAAATGAGGCTAGCCTTCGATGCTTCACTCGCTCACAAAGCAAGTATCCTTACCATGCCAACCATGTAGCTCCTTCTGGATTTTAAGGGCTTACAAATAATGAGCATCATTCATTCATGACGTATAATTGTTCCTGTTTTTACGCATTTCTACTTCATTATTTTCAACTTTACATTGATTTTTTTTATTCCTGTTTAATGTTCTTTCTGTTGTTTTTAGCACTTTGTGCATGAAAACTTTTTGTTGTAAAGAACTTTGAGCAACATTTCTTATTTTATACAAATAAAGGTTATTATTATTATTATTATTATTATTATTATTATTATTAAATGTAGTAACTCAGTGGAGACAAATTGTTGCTTCAAAATCTTATTTGATGTTTATTTATTGTGGAGACACCACATGCATACGTCACTCATTGGCCAATTATTTGACAAAACACACAGACTTTGTAAATATGTCTAAAGTGTAAATTAGTTATAGACTTGAGTATATTTGTCGAGGACCTGTGCTGCACTGCCCTTAAATGTGCATCATCATACAGTTCAATATGTCCTTTGTTCCCTCTTGCAGTGCCAAGTGCACCTCCTCAGCTGTCAATAGCCAGCACCTCCCCTACAGACATCAGGCTGATGTGGCATCCATTGTCCTCACAGCACAGTCGAGGAGCTGTCACCCGCTACCGCATTGAATATAGTACTCTGGATCAAGGTGAGTAACCCCTGCTGGCACTGAAAGCAAATAATTAGTGCTTATAGGGAATAATTCAGGAGATCTACCTATTTTTCATGTTACCTATGTTTCATTGAAGTTTGCTTTATATGAGTTTTAACATTCCTGTTCAGTCTCTGAAAATACTTCATAAAGTGCAGAAGGTCAGAAATGTATATGATGGGGTCAAGAATATTTAGACGGTGCAAAGTCTGAACACCCATCTCTCCAGAATCTAACCCACAGAGATAGTTATTCATGTGTGTATTGTGTGTTCCCACTTTAGACAGTGTGTTCTCAGTTGAAGTTGGTGGCAATGAGACTCAATTCACACTCAGAGAGCTGCAGCCCAACCAGACGTACCGGATGAGGATCGCAGCTGGAACGGGCGTTGGTTTTGGCATTCCTTCTGAGTGGGCCCAGCACCAAACGTTAGCACATTACAACCACAGTGACCACAGCATGGGTAAGGAAGACACCAGACCGAGCTCTCGCTAGCATTTCTTCTTTCCAAAAATTCCAGTTTTGTTTTTCCTTTGTTTGGTATAATTCATACAAGGAATTTAACAAGTTTAAATAACTGGAGATACTTTCTGCCGAGGATTTTTGTGCGTATTCTCAGCAGAAAATCAAACACCTTCTCAGTGGGTGTTGATGTGATTCATGGACAGGATCTCAAGGCACAGTCGGGGTGAAGAGAGTGTCCAGTTTTCGGGAGCTTAGAATTGCGTCTCTGCTCTTTGCTGACATGCTTTCTGTGTGTGAAGCAACTGGCACGAGAGTCTGCACCTCCAAATCTGAGGCCATGTCTCTCTGCCAGAAATTGATGAACTGCTCCCTCCGGAGATGGACAGGCAGTTTGGTGCAGCATCAGCAGTGATGCAGGCGTTATATCAGACCGTTGTTGAGAGCTGAGCCGGAGGGCAAAGCATTTACCAGTCAGTCTACATCCAACCCTCACCTATGGTCATGAGCCCTGAGCAGTGACTGAAATAATGAGATTGCGGATACAAGTGGCCAAAGTGAGCTTACTTCGTAGGGTGGGTGGGATCAGCCGTAGAGATTGGGTGAGGATTTGGAGGTTTTCTGGGCATGTCCAACTGGGGTAGACCCAGAACTTGCTGGAGAGATTACATATCTCATCTGGCCTGGGAATACCTCAGGAATTCTCAGGATCAGTGTTGCTGGGAAGAGCTGCATGGATGATGGAAGGGATGGATGGATGGATGGATGAATGGAAGGGATGCATGGATGATGGATGGATGGATGGATGGATGGGTGGATTAAATATCTGTCAAAAATGTGCTTTTAACTTGAGCTTCACTGGTGGTCAGTGTTTATGCTATCAAGTGGAATTATTGGTCTTTTTTTCTTTTTCAGTAATCTTTGCCCCAAATGAGCTGAAAGTCAGAGCCCGAGTGAACACGCTCAATGTGACGTGGCATCCCTCACCCAATCACACATTGGTCTCTGGCTACAAGCTGTCTTGTCGTGAGGTGGAGACCGACGAATCATCCAATGGAGAAAGGACAACACAGACCCACACAATCAGACTGCGTAAGAAGGCCAGATATCATCTGCTCACTGGACTGGGTAAGTCTTTGACAGAGGTCAAATGAAACATCCATTACATTTTTCTAACCTTGCATTTATCTACCTTTAACTAAATATTAAATAGTTAACTAAAAAAGTTTTTGAACAGCTTTGTTCAGTTCTGAGTAAAAGACAAAAAAAACAATGTTTTATCATGATCATGCCCTTGCGAGGCATCGTGTTTTCATTCACAGACTGCTTCACAATTCAAATTTTATTTAATTCAAAATTGCTGTCTGAAGTATTTGAATGCAGGCTGCAACAAAGTTGCCATTTGTGCTTTTCAGGTGACGGGTACGGCATCTGGAGAGACATTAAATTGATTTAATTAATGAGATCATTGTCAGGGCCTAATGCCAATACTTAATTATCTTGTTTTATTAAGAGGCTGCATTGGTTTACTTCTTAATTAAAAGATGTGTGGCTGGAAAATCCTAGTTTTTATTTGGATCTTTTTATCTTTCAGTCTCTGACCGGCAGTACGAGGTGAGGGTTTGGGCATTCAACAAGCAGGTCGATGGAGCCGCTGCTGTGTGGAAGGGAAGGACAGAGAAGGCATATGGCAGAAGTAAGATTTGCATGCATATATAAATAAACGAGGGTCTAATGAAAAATGACCCCACATTTTTTGGGGCAAAATAGCAAATTATACTGACGTTTTCCAAGAGTCATGCCAAGTGTGTGTGTGTGTGTGTGTGTGTGTGTGTGTGTGTGTGTGTGTGTGTGTGTGTTCAGCACTGTCGCCACCCATGCGCCCCCCTCCATTGCCCCCAAGTAGCATCCAAGCTATGGCCAACAGTTCTACATCCATCTGGCTGCGTTGGGAGAAACCACGGTTCAGCAACGTACGAATCATCAACTACACAGTTCGCTGCAGCCCAGCGGGAACCACCAATGCATCCTTGGTCTCCTATTACACTAGGTCAGAAACCAGCACTTGAAACTTAATCATGTCTGTAATGCATATCATACATATCATTTTTATAGTTCACGCTCAACATTTGAACAATATGGCTTCCTGCAAAAGTCCATTTGAATTAATGTTTAGATCAGAAAGCCTGGTTTAACAGTTTGCGTGTGAACGCAACTTCAGCAGTGAAACCTAAACTGCAGTCGGTTTGTGTCATTAAAACTCTTCACCAAATAAAGACTTTCAGTGTATCTTGTCAGCCTAACAATGTTTCTTTTAGCACATTTTTAGAGCACCTTGGAAATCTTTTTTTACATAAAATAAATACTTTAATTTCAAACATTAAACGAATCAATGCATTTTTCTTCAGGGATTAAATTTTAAATACTCCCCTCACATCTTCACCATTCATAGTGTATCATAGTCATAGTGTATTTCTTGGGTCAAAGAGGTGGATAGATACTAAGGCATCATACAGTAAACGACGGTAAAGTAGATTCCAAATTAGAGACAACAATATAAAAGGTAATGCATATATCCAGAGTGGTCCAGTAAATAAAAATGTTGTTTTGTCAGCACACAATAGAGGACAAACATTACACACTCAGGTCCCTGTGTTTGTGTGTTGCAGCTCTGCTCAGGAGATCCTCCTTGGGACGTTGAAGCCCTTCACCCGCTATGAGCTGGCGGTGCAGTCTAATGGAGTGGATGTGGTGGGACCCTTCAGCGGCACAGTGGAGGAGTCTACTCTGCCTGACCGTGAGTCTCTGCTGTGCCCCGATCAATGCAGTCAGTCAAGTTTCTATTGTGTTTAAGACTCAACGATTAAAAGTGTCTGAAGATTTCCCACTCTGTGCACTTAGTCTTTTTTTTTTTTCCACTCACTTGATACGGATGAATGAAAACACTCTTTTCCCTCGGAGCCTTTGTGGCGTCCTTGAGCAAGTAACTCCTCTAAGCAGCTCAAGAGGAACTACAATATGCCAAAAAAAAAAAGAAAAAAAAAAGGAATGTAGTTATACTGGGCAGCTTCAGTACTAGGTGAAAATGAATGGGATCATTTTTCTTGAAGAAGAGGAGGAGGATGGAGGGTCAGTGAACTGTTTTTGTTTGAATAAAGGCGTGAGAAAAACGTAAGAACCTAAATGATAAAGCATTGGTTTCTCTCAAATTCGTTCAGCTCAAAATACAATCATTAGAGATCGAACATTTTACTCTGTCTTTAATACATGACACTTTTTTTTTCATCGTATCTGATGAAAATGTATCAGCTAATGTCCCTTATGATTAATTCATTGCCACTTGCTCTCTTCTTCTTCACCTTGCCGTTTTGGTCTTGCTCGCATGGCAGACGTGGCTGCAGCTGCTGTTATGTATGCATGTGCAGGTGTACTTGAGTGTGTGCTCACACGTGTGTGACTCATTGTGTTGGCCAAGTGGCCCATGGACTTGGAAATTAGTTGGCTGGCATCGACGGCAGATAACTGACCATAATTAAACACCCAGGTGTAGCAGTGCCACCCATGTTGGCCAGCAGCTCTGTCTGTTAGCCAAGTAAGGGTGGTGAGCGGAGAGTCGGCCGCTTTTAATGACATTATTACCACCAGTCACCCCATCATGCTCTCCACTGCCATGTATCGTCACCTGAGCCCCAGTCCACTCCCCCATTACCCTGCTTGTCCCCTTCCTCCTGTACCCAGGTGGCATGGACACAAGGACGCAGATGGTCTTCACACAACATGTCATGTCCCCCACCAAGACAGAGTACATTCTGCAGCTGTGAGGCCTAATTTCTGGCCACTAATTACTGACCCAGTCCTCCTCTCTCCTTCAGGGCCCTCCACACCTCCAGAGGAGCTGCAGCTGAGCGCTCTGGACTCATCCTCCGTGCTTGTCAGCTGGCGCCCTCCGCTGGAGCCTAACGGTATCATCATCAGCTACAACATCATGTACAGCGGCAACCTCAGCCGGCCGGAGCATTTATGGGAAAACCTCTCTCAAGATGGTGGGTGACGGCTGGCGTGACCTCCTCACTGCACTGAGCATATTTAATTACTGAGCTTCTGACTTTCATGTGTACTTAATTTATCGATATAAGGTGTTTAATAAAAAATCTATTTGTAAGTGGTCCTTGTCAAATGTTTCTCTGTCTCTCTCTTTCTCAGGTAGCATTACGAGTGCGGAGGTCCAGGGTTTGTCCAGTGGCACCCGTTACTTTTTTAAATTGGGGGCCTCTACTGAGGTGGGGCCAGGGCCTTATTCACCTGTAAAGGATGTTCACATCCCCCTTCAAAAATATGGTAAGTTTATGGATGACAGTTCAAGTACGATGAAATAGTAAATGGTAAACTGTAGTTAACAGTTATAGTGGATTATTGTGTCAATTAGATTTTAAGATTTGTCAAACGTGAGAAAACAGCAGCATCCACCACTAACTGACAAGAGAGGGGGTGAGACAGAGGCAAGATGAACTCTCAGTGTCAGGATGGCGTAAGGATGCAAGATGCTTAACTAATGAGATATTAATTATCAGTTTACTAGCGGCCAAAGCTATTTCTGTGGCTGAGGGGTGAGATGGTAGAAAGTGAAGACATGGTGATGGTGAAGTGACATCTCTCGCTGTGATTATCAGAGAGTGATTACAGTGAGGTAAAGGGTCTCATTAGCATTAAATAGGCTGTCATCATCAAACTTCATTGAATCCACATGCATCTCAGCTTTTCAGGAGCTTTGGAGCTTTTTATTAACTTCCTTCCCGACAATCCAGCAACAAAAAAAATGCCTTAGGTTGTCTAGTCTCACATGATACTGTTGCATTTGCACTTAAAAATGAGTGCACTGCAGCCTCGTGAAGACAGTTATTATGTGGGTGTATTAGGATTAAATGAGTTTCTCTTTGTTTAATTGTTGTTGGATTTGTGTTTTGTAGATTTTTCCTATTTCTTTTTTTAAATGTTTTTATTCAATTTACCAAATTCTATGACTTGACTTAAGTTTTTTTAATACATTTTTTTTAGATACATTTTTGATCAACTTCATTTAGCAACTTAAAAAGCCTTTTTTAAATGCAGTACTGCACACTAGAATTTTCTAACTGAATATGTAAAAAAAATATTCAAAATCAAATTGTTGAACTTGCTTTTAAAGAAGGAAAGAGGAAAATTCAAGCCACATAAAGTCAGATACATCGTGGTTATTGATGTATCTATATTTCAACGTGAAGTTTTCAGGAGTGATTACTTTTCACAAAAGTTCATTCAGATGCCTGAAAGTCTTATGGAAACTTTAGCTTACATATACAGAAACACACAGACGCACATTCACACCCATGCTCACACAGCACTACACAAAGAAGCTTTCCTTCTAAAGTGGGTAATTTGTCCCTGCCAACAGGGAAAGCATAGCACGGCAGGACACTTATTATTTTTAGGATAATATGAAGTGTGGATATCAAAGGGCCGGCCTCATCAGCGACCCCCAGGGGAGAGCTTTGAATTACTGCTCTTTGTACTCTGCAGAATTGCTGTGAAAAGCACTTTCTTTACTCTCATGTCAGTATGTGTTTAAGCATGCAGCCTCATTATACACTTTTTAATTTAATCAGTCAGCATTTTAGCTTTGCTTGTAATTATTAAATGCCGCTTTTGTCTTCAAACAGTGGGAGACATAAATACAGAGCTGTTAACTACCCTGTGAACTACAGGATTATCCAACTTGCCCATCATTGTCCCCTGCAACAACCTTAAAAACAGTCCCATCAGTAATGAAAACTGTATTTTAAGCATCTAAACATTTTATTTCACTCTCACACTAAGAAGAATATTGTTGCCTACATGCTATCCAGCATGCTATAGTACTTATTCACATTGTCCTTTTTTTTTCCCTTTACCCACCTAAATCTATAAATGGTGGGAATGAATTGCCAAAACGATCATATATTTGGAACATCTGAACATGAATCGTCTGATATCGGAAGATTAATTGCAGTTTTATGTCTTTTTAAAAAAAAAAATCCAAACCCTTAATAAAAAGACAGAGTGACAGGTTTATTTTGTTCACACAGGCCATAATAGTGTTGCCAGTTGCAGTGTGAATGGAATTGATGTGGCTGGTGGGTGGATGAGAGCTCCTGCCATCTGTTTCCTCTCCTCACTATGTCCAGACTGCCAAAGAGACCCAGCATAAATGAATATCAATGAAGGCCTACTCTCCATTGTTGAATGTTGCCTCGTATTTCTTCACTGCTGTTACTTTGTCTTAAATTGAGGAACTGATACTGAATTTGTTTACATGAGGGCCGAGCCAAATAATATTTCAAACTAGATATGTTATATTCAATAGATAGAATGTAATATATGTCATATTTTGCCATTTTTGTTTGCATTAATTCTCTCTTTTTTTCTAATTTTCCATTTTGCCTGATATTTTAACAGAGCTGGACATCCATGCAGTGACTGGCATCATAGTGGGCGTGTGTCTGGGACTGATATGTATCCTGCTCTGCATGTGTTTAAGCTTTCGTAATGGCAAATCTAGGTAGGATAACCTCTAGACTTCTAGCACTCGTACAGCACTTATGTCATTTTATTTCGTTTGCTTACTTGGAACAGCTATTGTCATACAGATAAAATGCCAGAAAAAACAACCAAAGTTAATGTGTGGTCTATAGTGTCCAACTCCTATACTATCCGTCTCATCTCCGCTCCAAATAGGGAGGTGTCTGGGGGCCTGGACTCCACAGCTGTGGCCCCTCATTACAGAAGAGGAGGCAGTCCGGTTCCCTCTAATGTGCCAGAGAGCAGCGATAGCCACGAGCTGGAGACACTGATGCCCCCAAGTAGCCAAGAGTCGGGTCAGCCACTAGAAGAGGCCTCAGAGGAGCAGAGCTTGATAGCAAGTGTTAATCCAGGGGAAGGGGAGGACGGCCCTGCACCTGAACCCAAGGTCAAAACCTGCAGTGGGGGAGCTCTTTACCAGATGGGCCTTGGATACTGTAATATTTTCTTTCTCTATCAAAGAAGGATAATAGTTGTAATTTTGATGCCTCTACTGTGTTGTTGTTCTTGCAGGCTGCTTGGAATGGCTCAGTGAGCCACAACTGGGCCAACAGAATCACTAGATACAGAGACACCATAACAGAAGACTCCCCAGCACTCATTAGTGGAGCTCTCAACATGCTTATAACTGATAATGGCACGGTAAATGAATAAACTAATACAATGACTAACCTTTTCAGCCTGTGTCCTAACTTCAGCTTTAGCCTCACAGAGTCAAATGTCATCTCCAGGGGACGGTTTGCTAGAAACCCCAAAGTTCCGGCTGCTGTGCTCGTCAAGCCTTCAGTTCTTGCACGGCACATTTTCAATTATATCGTGGAAGTTCTGCCTCATAGTAATTTAAGTTAAGCTCCGTCAACAATGGGTCCTTGATTTTAAAAATAGTTTAACAAAAGCAAGGTTCTCATTTCTTGTTGGTGAATGTATAGATTATACGTGCTAAAATTAAAACCATTACTGGCAACATAAGCTTAGACTGAGGCTAAAATTGCATGTTCTAAGAAAAAACGTCAGCATGTCCAGCAGGCATGGCATGGAAATATAGAGTCAGCATTGTTCTTGGAGTAAGTAAGGCTATTTAGTCTTATACAACAAAAGTATGATGGGGGGAAAATGTAAGAATAAACTGTGATCTTTTCTAAAATCACCCAGTTAAATGTTAGGACGAGTTTACATACTTGTTCATACGTGTTTATTATTAGCCGTACAAGATACAAAGCTGTTAGGATGAGTACTACACAATGTATTTAGCAAAATGAATGCATTTTCAGTTAACAGTATTGACTGTACACTTACTTACTTAACAATTGTTGAATGTTTGAATTGCCTGAGCAGATATACAACAGGACAACCCAAAGTAACAGTGAAATTGTTTTGCTGCAGGACTCAGAGGGTCGCCTGTGTACATCCCTGTGCAGTAACCGTGTCGAGGCAGAAGTCATCGTTCATTCAGAGCTGTCAGACTCGGGGAGGGAGAAAGTGGAGAAGTGCAGCGAAAGGGAGAATGATTCCAACACCACCAGAGGACCCTCATTATCAGAGGACAGATATTCTCCTTTGAGCCAGCCAAGCCCAGCAGGAGAGGAGGACACACTTGAAAAACTATCACTGGCCCAAAGCCCATTGAGTCTTCCCTCAATTAAGTTGGTGGCTAATCATAATGGGGAGCTGCAAGACAAAGGAGACAAGCCAAACTCAAACTTGGCGCCACAGCAGGACACGGGGCTCACCAATGGCTTCCACTCCCCAAAGGCTGTGCGTTCTGTGCTGAGGTCAGAGCATCTAGAAAACGGGGACTCCAGACGCTGCCCGTCGGCACCAGGGAAGGCCATGTCTTCTGGGCTGTCCCCTGCCCCCTTTGTCAGCTCCGGCCTTGTCCACTCTACCTCTGCAGCACACACTTATCTGTGCCCATAGCCTTTGAATGTGGGGCATCGACCCTTACACATACACAAAGACATCAGATGGATTTTCTTTCTTTTACATACCCAGGAAGAATTCATAAGGATTATTTTTTATGCACTTCATTATTGGATTCCTTTCTCTTCTTCTCTAAGTTTTCATGGGTCCCTTGAATCCATTGATTCATACGTGTGTATGTATACTATATATACAGTATATTTTTTAGTGGTAGAGCACGGTTAATGGGTATGCATTCTGTTGCATTGCAACCATATTTTCCTCTGGTTTTCTTTCCTGTCCAATAGAGAAGAAAAGAAGGATTTATTTGAACCAAACAGATGGAAGTTGATTGAAGGAGGCTATTCCCACTACTGTATGTCGTGCATTGGCTCTGTTCAACTCAGGACAGAGAAATCCTGGGATAATCTGTACACTAGAGAGACAGGCTATCATCATGAATGGGAAGATGGGAAGTGCAGCTCAGTGCGTCTATCTGGGCTTTGGATGCGACTTCACTGAGCGGCACTGAGGAATAAGCCTTAACAAGTATCTGCACACTCTGAGAGTGCAGAACACCTGTGTATCTCGCCAGCCTTCTGCTGTCTCAGGGTCCACACACACACACACACACACACACACACACTTTGAAACATACACAGCTAAAGTATAGCAGATTGCATGGTATTTTGCAGTCACCCGTAAACTCATATTTATGCACACACATTTCCTGACTGTAGTGTGGAGGTCTCAGGTGCCTAATTATTATAGGTACATTTATAATCTCTGTATATTTCTATAGATGATTATATTCAGTACAAATATGAAAACACATGTCAACACGATGGAAAACAAACTCTTAAAATGTAAAACGATGTGGAGTATGCAGATCTGGTGCACATGAAGGATTCTTTTTATATTCATATCCATGGGGTGTCATTTTATAAACCAGGGACTCTCAGTTCTCAAAAGTCAAACGTGTTTTTGCTCTAATTCCTACAGTGGATATGTCATTCTGCAAAGAAAGTGTTTGCATGTTGATGTTAGTTTGATTATGTTGGGGAAATGTTACAACAGCCCATCTGCAGATCACTCTTCTGGTTTTACACCCATTTAGGGATGCACCAATGTGAGATTGTGCCATCAGTTGGCATTTTAAACTCAATATAAGCATTTTGATGTGAAATGCTTGCCATATTTCTAATTGGAGCCAAATTGAACTTGACTCTCCTGTTTGAGAAAAAAAATCTGCAATGCTCTATTCTTCTACAAAATAAGCTAATTTGAAAGTTTTGCATTTATCAGACAGGAAAGGATTTTTTTTTTACATTGGCTCCTAACTTCTTAACATATTCCTTAAGCATTTGATCAGCTTGCTTTCCATAATTGACTGAAATGTGAAGCTGAGTGAGTCACTGTTGGTTTTAGCAGTGTAAAAGGGGAAGTGGTGCGCCCTTTCTCCTTATCAACAACACTACCTCATCTTTTTTCAGGACGATTTCCAGTGTGGGTTTTATTAGTTTTGTGTAAATGGCACCTTTTTAATATCTCTTTCTTAACTTGTCTGATTTTACAGCCTTCTGTATTTGCAGAAGTAATCATCTGACACTGACTGTACCTTCATTTGCTATCTCAAAGACATTTGTCTCGCTTTAGTGCATTGCAGCTTCCTCTCAGATTTCTAAAATACTGAATCACTCTGTGTTATGTTACCATTTAATCTTAACAGAAAAATATAAAATCTCATTGTCTGTGATACAGAGCATCCTCATCAAGCAATTTCACCCAATTGCCGTTTTGGACCTGGTTCCAGCCATCTACTATAGACTAGGGAAATACTAGCTCCTACAATCTGACACTTGTGCTACCTGCAGTCAGTGAGTGTTACTGCTGCCGTTCTCTCGTCATTCACAGATCCTGTGTTGGATGTTTTATGGATCACAGTTTAAACTACAAGGGCACTCATGCCTCTGCCAAGTTCGAGCAATCCTACTAAAGTCTGTTTAGCTCTCCTCGCCCCTGCCCCACCCTTTTTTATGGAAATCACTTTAGTAGTTTTTGATTAATTGGGGAAAATGTTGAAAAACGCCCTATTTTGCAATATTATGTAAAGATTCAAAGAAAAAATCTTGGATCTCTCCTGTATCCAGATCAGCACCAAACTTTAATGGGGTGTTTTTTCCTGGCCCATTTTTTAGTGATAATTTTGTAGTTCTTTCTGCATAATCCTGCTGACAAACCAACCAATGAAAACATAACCTCATTGGTTGAAGTCATGATACTTAATGATGCGTTCACGATAATGCCGAGCAATGCTTATTACACAGTTCTGAAACACGAGTCAATGTTGTAAGTGCATTTTTTAAATAAACCGTTCAAACTTATTTCTCCATCAGCTAATGAGCTAAGCGAACAAGCTAATTGATCTGTTAGCAGAGACGTTCATGTTGCCTCTTCAATAACAAAAAAGTATGAGAGATGCTCTGGAAACTATTTTAACTGATTGGTGTTAGCCCAGCATGGACAGATACTCAAGCCCTGTGAGTAGTCACTATTGCCTCCCAGCTTCACACACTGCAGGTGTCCGCAGGCAGCAGAAGTGTTAACAACAGCATTAACATTTTTCTCTGTAACAGGCTGGAATCGACAGGTTTTCTCATGAGAAGGAGGGTTAGTGAGTTAGCTGGTTCCTTTTGGTCCTGCATATTGAAAAGAGTATGTTTAACGCTATATTCCAACTCATTTGACTCATAAAGGGTGTGGGATATACTGCAGATATTGTTTCGTCATGGCTTGCATCTGTGTGATGGGGATCAGTTCATTACTGTGACGACGATAGTGACGATGGCGATAGTCCACTTCAAATATGGACAGAGTTAAGCATAGCCCTGTTGCACAAGATGGCTCACCTTTTATCCTCATCTTTTCTTCTGTGTGTTGTTTTTCTCATGTCCGTGCACGTGTCAAAATCTCACCAGCTCAACTCTTATCTCATCGGCAAAGAAAAATGTAAATTAAACGTCATGACGACTTAAAAACTTAATTGCAGTTTCTCTAAAAATGTACGCCATTCTTGATTTTCTGAACAAAATGCATGGTTAGTACTTCAAAGAGACTTTTTTTTTTTTGCCTTGCCTTGCCATGTATGTACTTATATAAGGACAGAAGTGAATGTGTTTTAAGCAAACTTGGGTCAGATATAGTGGGATTCATGAAATACATTCTTATCAGACTGAAAGAAACCTGTGTTATTTGGCAAAACATACTTAAATTGTACACAAAGAACAATTCAACAGCAAACTTGCCTGTTTTAGGATGCTACTGTTGCTCCATCACTCTAATCATCAATCTAAAGTGACAGGAGTGTTTTATTTTTATTTTACATGACATCACAGTTATGTCGGAGCAGGTTTTCTTCTGCTGTTAAAAGTAAAACGCCTCATTGATTTGAGTTACAATTTAAAGAACTGTCAAATGTAATAATGTGTAATGGGCTGTGCAGCCAAAAGTATGTTTGTATATTTTCTGATACTGTTCTATATCAATACGTTTTTCTTACCATCCTCAAACTGTTATATAACCTGAGTCCAGATGGAAGCTTAGTATTCTCAAAAGCATTCCAGTTCGATCATTTAAACATGCCTCTCTCAGTCCAGGTCAGCCGCCATTACCACCCATGCTCCCTGAAGAAGACACATGCTAAAGCTGCAGACTGCGTTCCTGCTGCTCTGAGACGTTTCATCCAGACCTCCACCGCAGGTCTCTCTCTCCAACATAGTGTCACAGCAGGTTGTCAAATAGTCACCAAATATAATTTATAGGTGGACACATATACTTTTTTTTTTGTGACTCTCTTTCGTACCTGCACCACTTTACTTTCACTGACTGACACACAGTCCTGGACTCTCACACTCAATCTGGGGTTCAATTCCCATCTATGATTAGATTAAGCAGCCCTGTCTCCAAGAAATTCTGTTTACGTACAATTAATTGTGCAAATATTACTTTATTTTATAGAGGAAACGTAATCACTGCCATTGATTAAGTAATGAGACGATGTTTATCTGACTGGATGAAACACAACATTGATGTGCCACACTGGAGTCGCCGGGAGGTCGTGGGGTCATGACTACAAACACACTGCAAAAAAAAAAAAAAAAGAGTAGCTAAAATACAAGAAATAAACACTGAGTTTGAGGAGAAAATGGATTCATACTCATGAAATTATCTGCCCATGCAGCAAGACAAGAAATCTTTAAATAAGTTGGCTCAGTCTAAAATAACTAACTATATAACTAAACTGTCTAAAATAAATAACTTTTAAAACAAGATAATTAATCTCATGTTTCCAGATCTACGACTTGAAATCTTGGGAACAGTTTGCAGTGCAGAAGCCTCCGTTTGAGTCTAGGTTTGGGCAGCAAAAGAAGGAGGCAGGGATGGGGTTTAGGAAAAGAATTTGAATTTGCCAAATTTAATTCATGCTGTCACCAAAAACAGAAAAACTGATTTGTGCCTATATGTATGCCACACCTATTGATGAAATGTCTTCAATATTACATAACCTACCATGATACTGCATATTGTCCACTCACTACACCATTTGCAGACACTGAAGCCTTAGTCTAAGAGTTTACTAAACAGCTTGGAAATGACCAAGTGGGAGGAATTCACTCTGTCGCGATCAGTAGAATAGTTTTTCAAGTAAGTGGTCTGTCACTGTGGCAACTGATGTGGAATTATTGTGACAATTTAAATGTTTTTAAGTAATATTTTTTTTTACGCTGTCTCTCACCCAACCCCTGTCGAACCTTTGACCCTGCAATGCATTCAAAAACGTTCAGTAAAAAAAGTTGTTGTCACTGCAGCCAGACCACAGATATTTGGTAAAAAAAAGGTGGACATGAAGTGCAAATAATTTGCTGTGATGCTTTTACGCCCAGTAAGTTAATTGACTGCACCACTGCATCAATTACTTCTGATGGGCATTTAACACATTGGGAAATCATTTAATTTGTGCCATTGAATGCCATTATTCAGTTATAAATTATCACATTTGTGATGCAGCTTATTGCACATTTAAATTCTGGGTTTCATGCTCTTTTCCCCCACAAATATTTCATTTAAATTACACCAGTTTGATTGTGTTTTAAGACTTGATGCAGTAATGGATTTTTATGGCCTGTGGAACAGACACAGATGAAGAGACTTAACATCAAACCTGCCTCCAGTACAAAGGATCTATGCTCTCCTTGTAGTATTGTAGCTCTATTAACTCTAAACCACTACCTTTTAGACATATATTGGTTTTCATTTTGGTCGTCTCTTTGTTGGCAATCCTGTTTTATTTTTTTTATTTTGATAATTCTGTTTATTTCATCCTCCTTTGAAATGGTTTTATTTAACACTATACCTCATCTTGATAACTTGTTGATCTGATTCAGATTTTTTTTTTGATACTCTGTGCATTTTATCATGAGTTGACATATGAGTAACTATCTTGTTGTTTGATAGTCAGGTTTTTTCATTTTTTTCATAGAAGACAGGATCAGCTATTTCATTTTACCTCCGTGTGAGTTTGTACTCATTGCAGTGACCTGGATGATGAAATTTAGTGGTGAGGGGGTGGAAACAAATGAGGGGAGGAGGACACACCAGTTGAAGAAATCTTAATTGACTTTTAGATTGTTATTCTGCAATTCTAGATATGGCCAAGCTTCTTATATAGTTTAAAGCACGGGTTCATTCGAATTGTACTCACGCTTCAAGCAAAAGAGGTGGAGAAAAAGCAAAAATGTGTCTGTTTCTGCTGAATAACAGCCTAAGAGTCACTTTTTCGTAGAATTCCACCTTAATACAATCCAGGCAACTGAAGTTCTAGGCAGGGAGAAGGGCTAAAGGGACATCCTCCTCAGGAAGGTCATTCTTCTCGGTGCAGACAGCCATTATGAAATTTCAGTCGTCTCTTCTCTACTCAGGTGCCCCATCTCATGGCAGCATGTCTGATTCAGATGCATATTCTGTCAAACAAAGCCTCATTTTGTCCTTTTGCAAAGTAACTACAAAACACGTGTATGCATATATTTTGTTTTGTACAAAATCACTGTATTTCGTGTCTCTGGCTCTTCTCTGTACTTTCTGGTGCTTTCTGGTGAGCGGCTCTGTCCAGTGATGTCACATTGTTGTGCTTCTTTGTACATTTTTCACCTTAGTTTTCTGTGGACCAGCTCAGCTGTGCCTCTCAGAATGTTGTAAGCACAGACTCAGACTCTGTGGTCATGTCATACCAGCAATGCCCTGCAGCTACTCGGATACCTTTTTAATCATTGTGGCTTAACAAAACCTCATTCATGTCAAAAGACGTGACTGTAGAAGCAAATTTTAGGAGCACTTAATAGATTAGCACTTTTTTGTGGGCCATTAACGACTTTGGACTGTCATCTTTACATTTCTAGAAGTGCAATTTTCTTAAACTGTAAAACAATAGATGGATTACTCACTGTTAGTCATGGTGATCATGGCGACGATTTGTGATAGAAACATTGTTTGTTTAGGGGACTCATCACAGGATAGGTAGTACTTGTGGTTTGTAGAAATATTTCCACTGTGTTACCATGCATATGTGAAAAACTCACAGGATCTCTCAAGATGTCTGTGGAGACTACTCTTCTGTAAATAAAAATCTAAAGAAAGAAAGGGGTGTGATTTTTTTTTTTTTTTTTAATCTTGAATATACATTATCAGCCTACTTCTTATTTTGTTTATCAGTAAATCCAATTTAGGTCTGTGTCACTGCTTTTCCTGTCATTTCTATACTCAGAAATTACATTTTAGATGCCAGGGAGCTGGGCGTCTTAGGTTATCTCTTGCCATAATATAATTATTTTGACCATTATGTAATATCTCAGGATGGGATATTTTGGGCTGTGCTGGGTTATATATATTCACTGATTAAAATTAATGTCACAATGATGTAGTGTATGGTTATGGGAAGTTAAATTGCTCATGTTATGACCACTGTAGAGTATTTAAGCAATTTAAGACTTGTGCTGGTCTATAGTGAAAAAAGGTTTGTTGAATTTTTTTATAGTATAAACTTGACTTGAAGACGCTGCTACTTGTATTTGAGTTACATATATAACTTTGAAGCCACTTAATGCAATAGTTGGACATTTTGGGAGACATATTTAACTGTATTCTTGCACCAGACTACATTGATCAAAATGTCCAAGCTTGTCAGTGTTAGCTGAGTTAAGAACTTTTATTTATTCTTATACTATATTTCTAAATCAGAACATATTTTATGCTAATATGATACTCAGAGGACACTTATTTCCTGCACTTAATTGCATTTGAATGTTGTCATTTATAATATATGACAATCAAGAATAATATAGTGTGTAAATATGATGTATTTGTATATGAAAATACAGAAAAAATAGAGTTACTTTCTTTGAGACTTCCTCAGTTACACTGAAGGATCATTCATTATATGTGAAATATGATTTCTCCACACCCCAAGCTAAAGTTAAATAAATCCTACAAAGCAATGATTAGATTTCTATCTTCCTCAGTTGCTTTGTGCCCCACCCTTTTCACCCCATCATAGCCTCTGGGTAATTTTGAGTCAAGGTGTTCTTTTACACACCACTAGGGAGCAGTGTCATTCTTCTAAATGATCCCTATGAAGAAGCATAGTGACGTCGTACCAATCTCATTAGCAGAGACTACTGACTGGGTATCATATGTGATGCTCTGACCTCACACCTGCCCTGGCTGTAGAATTATGCAAATGTATAGATCCATGTATGTTCCCTTCTTTATTTCATCACACTGATTTCCCCTAAAAAATTAAATCCCATGCCATCAATTTCAAAGAGAGTCGTGTGTGTGTGTGTGTGTGTGTGTGTGTGTGTTTGCATGGGGGATTGGGTGCCTCTATGTGTATGTGCACAGGGAAGACAGGCTGACTGGGAAAAAAGACAGAGAAGAAGATGATGGAGATAAAAAAAAAAGGTGAGATGAGGGCACAGAGCTGAGACATGAGCATTGAGGAGACATCACATGGCAGAATCCCCTGAGGAGTTAGATAAAAGCCTTCACTGAGCGATAGAGGGGTCAGGCTCACTGTCTTCAGCCACTTATCACTGCTAATCAGAGGGCAAGGCTCGTCTGTCAAGGTCTGAGGAAACGCATATGCACAAATATCACGCTACATGCATTCTCATATTTTGCTGTACTGGCCCATTTGTTTGAATGTACAGCTTTGTTTTGCTTCTTTCTTTTTTTTGTCCTCCAGCAGCGGAGTGGTCCCTGTTGTGGTCTAGATCAGCATCCCTCATATTTCATTGGAGAGGCATGCGAGTGGAGCACAGAGAGTCGGGTAGAGCCTGTGGGGAAATAACTGCGAGGGGGCTCTCCAATCAGCCCATTCATTCCACTTCTTACTGCTCCTGCCACGACACTACTACAGTCTCCACCCTTCAGTGCCAACTCTGCTTGTTTCCCTGGTGAATTGTTTGTGCTCTCTGACAGTTCAAAGCTTAGAGCAGAAGACCTCCTGAATCGGCAAGTATTTATAAATCAGCTGTGCTCGTGGAAAGGATTCGGTCTGCTATCTATAGATAGCCACAGTATATAAAAGAAAGGTCAGGTTCAAAACTCCAGGAGGAGAAAACTACCTGTTTATGAGTACAAAATATCTGTAGCATGACATTTCAACCATGGTGACCGACTTCATTAGATGTCTCTTGGATGTTTTATAGTCCTTGTCAAACAATCAAACATTGTGAGCATCCAGTTTCCACATCTTAAAACAGTTCTACAGTTGTCTTCCCTGCACTGTGCTGCACTGCATCGCGTCCTTTTTGTTCAAAGTAAGTGTTACGTCCATTGGATTTGAAATGGCACAGTTTATTCATCTTTAGATACTGGCCCACTCATTTTCATTCTCACACACTAAAAGCATTATTCTGACTGCATCTTCTTTTCTTTGACAGAGACAGAGGTTACAGGTCAAACATATACCATCTTTCCTACGGCTTGTGCTACTACTACTAATACTACTGCTGTGTGTACACTTGATACTTGAGCCATTTCCCTTTCTTCATATGAAGTGAAGTAGTATTCTGACCACAGTTGCGGTTGTCTACATACACATCCTTGTTTCTGTGTATGTCAGAATCTGCATTTGAAGAAAGAGAGCACTCTTTCCATATATTCCCTTTGCTATTCTCTGAAATTACTGTCAAATGTAATCCTAATTATAGACAGCGATGGGGGAGGGGTTAATTTCAAAATGTAATATATACCATAATAATAGTGTGGCAGTGTGGTCATTGGTGTCAGGGAGAGGGGGGCTAATTACTCCAGGCGTATTTGCTCCCTCTCCCTCATATTGCTGAAAAAAACTGTATTTTTTAAGTTGATTGTTGTATCTGTGCCAATAGAGACTGTTCCAAACGTCATTCAAGGTGCCGTCACTGAGACGAACCCACACACACTGTGGTAGCAAGAGAGATAACTGCTACAAATAGTTTCTTTCATTTGAATTGCTGTCAGAATGCTGAATTACTTTAATTATATTACTGTCCGTGTAGAGTAATGTGTTACTAATTACTCACTTTATGCAGTACTTTCACCAAAAAAAGACTAGATTCTCAGTCAGAAAAACCTCTGACAGATCGACAGACTCAACACAAGACATGATGGGATTGCAAGTGAACGGCAACAATGTGCTAAGTATCTAGGTTTTTAGCATGCAGTATTCTAGAGATATTCAGTAGACCACACAGGACATTGTCAGGCCCAGTAGATGAAACCAGGTGGTAATGCATTACTTGACATGGTAAATGTAATGAAGCTCTAGCGAACGTTCAGTCAGGAAGACTAAACCTTTGCACACTGGGGTTATACTTTATTTCTCATGCTGTTCTGTTATTCATAACTCGCATGTATGTGCAATCTTATTTTCCTGCTATCACAGTCTGGGGCAGTCAGTTGAGTGATCCTCTGTTTGCTTTACCCAGTCTCATCTATCCAGTCGCACAGTGACACACCGTCATTGTCAGCCAATCATCTTGCTGCTGTTTTGCACACCCTTCACCTCCCCATCACTGCCTGGTCTTCAAGATTCTCCAACATCATCATTCATCAGCCTCACCAGGTTCATCAGCCACCACCACCAGTTTCTGGACTACAAGGGGGGATATATATCCTGCTGTTGCTCAGGACAGACACCCTTCGATCTCAATCTCCATGAAGAGTCTTTGGGCAAAAGACTTTCTGTCATACACATTGTCACATATCATTTGATGTAATAAACATTTACTTCAACCACTAGTCTCATGTTATGCATTATATTTTTTATACAGTGAAAATGTAAAAAGTTAGTGTAACACCTTACATGTATAATGCATTGCCCCCAACACTGCTTACAGCTAAGACATTACTCAATGTCAACCCCACTGCAGCGTCAAACCTGCCAATTAAATATTCCCCAAACTAAACAGACACAGCCTGAGGAGAAAGAGAATAAAGGAGGATAAGGCAGAAGATAAGTGAATGAAGTCAGGGAGAGGGGGATTTGAGAGGAGGATGAGTCTGGAGGAAGTTAGTTGCTTCATTTGGATCGCATATCTGTGGAATTATGTTAAATCCTTTGTGCTTTACAGGACACTTTAATATGCCTCATAAAGTACAGTAGCTGTAAAAGGTGAGCTCACGGGGGATATGGCTGGGAGAAAAACCAGGGAATTGTCAGCAACAGCTGTGGACTGTTTGTTTGCTCTATCTTCTTCTCTCCCCCAGGTTTGTGTGTGTCTGCTCTCCCTTCACTGTTGGCTGGCCACAAGAGGATCCCAAGAGGGAGAGTCGCTTTAAAACTCACTGTAAACCAATTTTCTATATTACAACTATGGACAGTGAGACACGTATTTGAGGTGAAGAAATGGTGCATTCTGGACTGCCTTGTCCAGACAAATCAGGGGATTAGATATATCCTCGCAGTCACAAGGATTCAACTTCCAATGTTTTACCAGCCTTATCATTCAATTCCCCTTCCTACTTGCACCCAAATCACGCAGGTCCATTGCTGATAAGGGGATGTCTTGAATCTGGTAATGGTCTGACAGGATGCCTGTCTGGCATGCTCTCTTTAAACTGGGAGAGCAATGAATTGATCCAGCTATAGTTTTGAGCCAGCCATGCCAATGAAAACCTTCAGCCTTAGGCAGTGCATGAGGATTCAAGCCTGCATATTGCCTGCCAGTGAAGGCTTGCTTAGAGTAAAGTGCTGGCTCCTGGCCATCACTCATCCGACAAGGATTTGACTTGCTGTTACATTATATTCACGTCTGACCTTGTGTCAAAGCTGCAGGAGCACAAATTTCTGCATATATTTCCAGGTCTAGCAGAGTCATAAAAAAAAGGCTTTTATGCACTCTTGCAATGCAACCTTATGCATTTCTGCTGTGAGCAACAGCAGCTAAATTTATGTTTATGTAACTCTCTCTGACATATGTGACTAGTAAACTATGTAGTGCACTGAAACAACTCACTATTCGCATTTTTCCCCTGTTTTTAATGTTCGATTGTTGCTGCATGTCTCTCTCTCATGAAGGCAAAGGAAATACAACAGAAGTAACTGGTATTGTTGCATTGTTGCTGCAAGTGACGGACAGTACTGTTGAAATGTGAACAGCATTTATGGATGTGTGGTGCATAAAGTGCTAGTAACTTCAATGCTAAAAGAAATCACAAGATCCAAGTCCCAGTGCACAAATTGAGAGCAGAGCAGCATGACTATCTGTCTCAACACAACACACTATCTTCTTACCATGTGGCTGTGCTGCATTATAGACAAAGATGGAGAGTGAGCAATTCTTTGTCAGGCTTGTGTGGCAGTGTTTGGTAGTGCAGCCCTGCTAGCTGGGCCTGATGCTACAGACTTATTTCCACATCAGTGAATGGTACAAACTGAATCTCAGTGGGCTGGGTGACCCACTTTTCAGCTCTCCAAGTAAGCATTGTGCGTTACACAACATACAGCACTTGGCCATTATCTAGATTCCTTCACATGCCAGCCATGTCGCATCACGAACGTCATTACAAATAATTTCTTATATGTCTTACATAGGCTATTGCTGCAGTTTTATCGTGCCAGCCCTTATGAAGAAGCTCGGCTGCTGCTGTTGGCTGAATTTGAAATCAGTGTCAAGAGTTGGCTCATTGGTCACCTCATGTTATTCCATCGATGTCACGTCCAGCTACAGTTGGTTGCACTTTCAAGGAACTTATCCTGTTATCCTAAAATTCCTACTGCAAGTACTATCAGACTTAATTTTTTAGGTAAAATTTAAATTATATTTTATGGTAGGTTTATGTTTGAACATGTGATTCTGAAAAGACAGGACAGGGTGAATGAAAGAATGAATGGCTAAGCTGATTAAGGGATAGTCACGCACATATATATATTATATTGACTATAAACCTTTGAATACAAAAGCAACTTCATTAAATCAGATGAGAAATGCAACATTGTTATTCAGAAGAATTACAGCCCATATATCCCTCTGCCAATTAGTTTGCTGTATAGCTAGGAGAATAAGGTACACAGAAAAATCTCCACACACATTTGCAGATCTCCTCCACAGCAGAAGTGTAGCAGAAGTCACATAAATAAAGACAGCTAAGTGAGAGTTGTATCTGATGACTTGTCTGTATTTCCAGCTCTTGGAGCAAAATACTTTCAGCCATTAATATCTATGCATGTATTTCCAGATTTGTCTACACCTTTATAGATATTTCTACAAATTTACAATCTTAATTAACACATTTACAAATCTTGATTTTAGATTTGAAATGGTTTTAGTCTTAGTTTCTTATTTTGAAGGCTTAATGTCACGGTTTTGTGTTACTGCTTCGTATTCTATGCTGTGTTTTTTGCTTTGCACCTCCTGTCATTACTTTTCCTATTTATTTTGCCCTGTTATACCCTCTGTCCTTGTCTCATGTTCTGTGTTTGCATTTTTGTACTTTCCTCTCATGTCTGTTGGAGACATGCATCTTGTTCTCCCCTTTAAGTTTTCTGCTTGCTCTTCACAGTGATTGTCTGATTGTTTCCACCTGCCTCCAATTGTCTCCTCCTCCCTGAGTCACCTGTTTGTCATTCCCTCGATATCCCAATGTATTTCCTTGTGTTCCTAGTGTATGTACCAAGTTATTTAGGTTTTCTGACTTTTCTTTGATTTACATGCACCTAACTTAAGACCTGTATTTTGGATCTTGCCCTTACCTTATCCATCAGAGTTTCTTTGCTGAATTGGACTGATCTGTTTTGACCCTTCATTGTTTTAAGGAATTCAATATCAAATCTCTGAACTGCACCCTAGTGTCTCTGTCTCATGTCTGCACTTGGGTCCACATATGCTGTGTCCCCAAATCACATACATGCGTTAGTATACTCAAATATAGTATACTGCATGCATACTTACTTGAGTAGTGCGGATACTGCCGCAGTGTACTTATCGGAAATGACAGGTGCAACATTTGAGTATGAACAAGTTGAGTATGAAAGTATGCGATTTGGGACACAGCAATAGATTCTAAATACACATTTGTAGATTCTTTTTCTTTTGGTTCCCTGTCAAGCTGTAAGCTTATTGGTCAAAGAAAAAAAGGGAGGTGGGGTGGTAGAAGGAAGTGAGAAGAAGAAAGGCCCAGAGTAAGAGTGAATGAAAGCAATTAATTAAAGAAAAAATAATGAAATAGATGATAAATTGTGGCTATCATATCTAATAATATTTTGTACATAATATTTACATAATTGTACATAATTGTAAATGTGACACTTTGGGACTCTGGATAACTAACATTCCATTTATTTCTGGAGCAAAATAATCAGCAGATTGCATAATAGGCCTACATGACCAACACATGGCAAAGCAGCTGTATTAGTAGTGTTCAAATAGGAAACAGCATGAGGTAACTGATGTGGTATCTAGAAGATACAAGACAGATAACAGGCAGGAACAGGTAGGAAACTGGTAAATACACGAAAACACCATACAGCAAGCTGCAGCAAAACATGGACATACAAGCTCCTCTTTTTGCATACTGACACTGGTGATGACAAGCTGCAGCTGGGCAGTCAGAGGATATGTCCTGTATCAAAGTCAATCAAACTGACACAAAGAAAAAAAAAAGAATTTTGTATTTTTCAGATCATCCTGCCACCGTTTTTCCACCATCGAGTAAATGTTGGGTTCTTGCAGCACTGAGCAGCTCATCAATCACAACGTTTTTATCACTATAATCATTCTTCCTGTCTACGCTGACCATGAAGTGATTATTATCTAACATCCTCAACAAGAGGTCCCTCTTCCCTCTGTGCATAAATGCATTCTGACACTGAGCAGAAGCTAATATGAACTACAAATCAAGAGGGTGTCTTCCAAAATTAAAATCTTTTTTGTACAAATTACTCGTTTTGTGTTACTGTTCCTCGACTGAAGCTCAGCAAGGAAAAACTGTCCAGGGGAACACATGGAGCGATATTGTAATTGTAGAATCCATTAAATAACTGGAGTGACACTGCTTGTCTCACTGCTGTTTGCTGAGAAATAGTGTGACATATATTCCCTGCAGCCTGTCATATTTCACCTGTGGTTTTTTTGCACACATTCTACAAACAACATGGTGCGTTGATCAGCTTTAAAGGTGTTGATAGGTGTACTTTTTGTTTAACCCTCTGCCAGAACTAGGCTAGCTGTTTTGCTCTGTTTCCAGCCTTTATGCTAAGCTAAGCTAACCACCAGTAGCTTCATATAAATTATGCATATGAGAAGGGGATCAATCAGAAGACTGGCACCATTGCTACCATCTTTGGACTCTCTGCAAAAAAAGCAATTAAATGTACAGTACCAGTCAAAAATTTGGACACAGTTTCCCATTCAAGTGGATAGGAAGGTATGTCCAAACTATTGACTGGTACTGTAGTTATGTTCTAAAATGTCAAACTATTATTTTGCATTTTTAAGGTGGTATCTCTGATCTTTTTATCCATAAACTGACATTTTGAAATTATGTTTTCTTCAGGATAAAAACAGACTTCATTTGAATGACAAATGTAAAAGGACAGATTATTCATGTACAGCATTGCAGGGCAATCAGCATGAATATAGAGACAGATTGTAGGTCTTTCAATGAAATTTTCCATGAAATATAAGAACATGTATAATACAACAGCCAATATGGATACTATGCCTTTCAATGAAGGGTATTGAGTGGAGGACAAAGGGAGGCGCTGAAGACCAGTGAATAAAATAAGTAAACCATTGTTGGTTATTGAGAATGTAATCATCATTAAATATAAAAGCCAAAAAAAAAAATCCAATAGTGAGTGACATCAGAGTCGCAGCAAAAGTGCATTTGAATGTGTCTGAACTTAGATTGAATTACATTATTGGAAATTGCATCCTGGTTTTCAAAAAAAGGAAGAAAAAAAAAACCTAGAATGCTCCAATCCCCCACCCTGCCAGTAATTGTGTTCACATTTTTTAATTATCTTCTCTTATCTATTCCTGAGCCAATTATGAAAGTCACAGGAGCATGTTTCCTCACCGTGTAATCAGAGACCCAAAGCAGGTAGTCAAGAGAGGAAAACATACACAAATAAGATGAATGTAGCAGAGGAAGGGGCAACACTCACCCATGTGCTCAAAGAGGGGAGGAAAAACACTCCCGTCACTCATCCTACAGTAGAGCTGTAGAGCTGTGAGATGCATCCACATTGCCTTCTGCAACCTTGACCTCTGATTTGCATATTGTCAACTCCTCCAGGAATTTTTAGCCATCATCTGCTGCACATTTCAAAGGACTAACTGATGATGGGCAATTATGATCTCTGAAGATGAGCCGGTTCAGATAATTTGGTGCGATGCCAACCACATTGTTGACCTTGTGGTCCTATGTTAGAGTGTGGACTGCACGTTTTTGATCACACACATAGGCAGCTTTGTCTTACTGCTTATACTTTGTGTTAAAATACTAAACAAAGGCCTGGATGAATTCGAAGGGCAGCTAATTGAGCATGTGACAAGAGAATAAAAAATCAGCAAAGCTTAATAAGAGGATATGTGTACATTATCAGGATTAAGTGCATCTGTGTGATAATGGAATGCAGCCAGCTGTTGTGCCTGTATGAGTTACAGCCCCACAGACATGGAGGGTCCAACCTGGATTTTCCTGTGTCCTTCAAACCAGAGGGCTGTTTATTCTTCAGGCTAAGATTGATGTAGATCACCTTGGGGGAGGGATAAGTCATTCAAAACAATTCGTTTTTAAAGCCAGCTCGAAGAACCAAAGCTGTGTAGCCTCTAGTCATACATTTACAAACCTGATATAAAACTTGAGGGAAGGGAAACTTCTTTATGGATTCATCATATATTACAAATATATGATATACAGTATATATTTTTTATTCTGGACTTGAATTTCAACACATTTTGATGTTTCAAGGATTTTATGACATTTGTGATAAACAAAACTTTAATCATCGGTGTTATCATCAATCATCTGAATGCTTAAGCTGTAGTTGCGTCTCATGTTATCCTGCCAAACAAACATGTACTTTTGCTGTATATTCCAGTTGATTTAATTAATTAATTACCCAAATAGGTTGAAAATGATCATGAAAAACTAGTTTATATACAACCCCCATTTCCAAAAAAGTTAGGATGCTGTGTAAAATGTAAATAAATACAGTATCCAATGATTTGCAAATCACTGAAAGCCTATATGTCCCTACTTTTTTGAAATGTGTTGCTGGCATCAAATTCAAAATGGGCATATCATTTTCAAAAAAACAATTAAATTTCTCATTTTCAACATTTGATATGTTGTCTTTGTGCATTTTCAATTAAATCTGGAATTTCAATGTTTTGCAAATCATCACATTCTGTTTCTATTTACAGTTTTCAGAGCGTCCCAACCTTTTTGGACACGGGGTTGTATTAGAAATGCCACATTTGTACAGTACACCAGACCATTTAGATTTTTTTCATAGTATGAAAGCCACAGGTAGAGGCATATTTGCTTAATTGTCCTTGGCATGATCACTAGTTTCTAGTTAGTTCAAGATAATGCAATACAACACATTTGTCAGATGTAAAAATGACCTACCACTGTGTGCATCAACACCTGTGATAATGCATCTTGATTTTTCATTGCAGGAAAAGCACACATGAAATAAATTCCTTGAACAATGGTCAAGTGTTCCAGTAACTCTTGACAGGGAGCCAGTAGAATAACAGGAAAATTGAACTCACTCATTTAACGGAACGATGCCTGTGCTTTTCCTGCGATGACGAGCCAAAATGACTGTAAAATGTCTTTTGAATAAGCCACTCACTGTCACTGTTGCATAGTGACTAGTGAATGAGTTAATGGTGGAGTGATTTCGAACACAGTACTGGTCTTCCGCTCACTTCAAAGTTGTTTGGAGCTGTGGTGAAAACTGGTCAGAGCATAAATGTGTAGGCCTATATCCTCTCAATTCCTCATTTCCTCCATTCTCAGTTCCTGGAATTAAATGTGCTGCGATTGTCATTTGTTAATTAACAACTATATCATGCTGTTTTGTTTTCTTGAGTACAGAGTCCAGCTGGATTCCCCTTTCACACTGTCCAGTATAACCATGAAGTTGTGCACACTCTGCATATATATGTATATGTATAGTGTCATTTGAATTTGTCCTCTCTCCCTAGCTAATCTGGCTAAGCATAATTACAGCTCTGTGTGTCCCAGTGGATCCTGCTCCTCATCCTGCCACTATTTGAACACCATAGTTGTGTAGCATTATCTAACGCCACCCTAGAGGTGCAAGGTGGGATATTATGGTCATTAGATGCGGCGCAGGATTGCTGCAGCGACCTCAGTAACGGCATGCAGGACACCGTTGCTGCCATTTTGACCCTGACGGATGGGATGTTGAACTGGAGCATGACACTGAGCAGTCAAGCGTTAGCATGTCGTTCGCACAAACAATGCTGTAATTGCTCCTACTGGTTGACAGTTTTATAGCAATCACACATGATGACGAGGGAGGGGAAGACATCATTTATTTCCTTCAGTGATACAGTCATCTGGGTGTAGCTTTCTGTTGATGGCGCACAGTTTCATTTTGCAGCTTTTGATTAAAAGGAAAGGCCTGCATCTAGAATCTGGTCAGTGGATCGCTCAATGGCAAGTATATCACAGTGATTTGACAAATCATTTCATTTTAAAGGCTGGAGGTCTCCTATCTGTGCCAACTATCTTTTTTTCTTCTTCTTTTTTTAAAAATCACTCAATCGGGGCCCTGAAACAGTAAATATCTGCAATCTCTTGTTTGCTCCAGAACTCTGGGTTCCCTGCATCATTTGTGTGGTGCCCCTAAGTTGCTTGCATAATACTTTAGCTAAGAGGGATTAAAATTCCAAAGAGTTTTCCCCCCTGTTTGTGGCTGTTTCTTTGCATGAAGAATATTGCTGAACTGCAATGTGTTTATGCTCCTCTCTGCACTGGGCCACTGATACACTGCAACACACAAAAAAGGCCTTATACGTATGTCATAAATCACCTGCACGATTTCAAAGGGAGAACAAAGGACATGGCTAGCACAACAAGCATGTATCACACTATCTTTATCTCAAGGGAGCCCAAAGAAATGCTCTCATAAAATGCCAACTGCACTGTACTGTATACAATTTCCTTCTTACTGCCGCAGTCAATAAACAAATCTGAGAAAATGTTTTCCATGTTATAGCCAACAAATGTATGTCCCTATTGATAAGATTTTCAGGTTAGACTTTTAGGGACCTTTAAGACCTTCTTCGTCCCAGCAATATGTGCATATAGGCACTAGAACACTAACACAGCTGTGCTTTAAATACTGCGCAGAGATGGTTAGCCATTGGGGTATGATGGCTTTGGTGTTGCAGTGATGGAGCAACACACACACACACACACACACACACACACACAAATGCATAAACACACACAATTATCTGTGTGTTATAATGCTTTGGCTGCAGCAAGAAACTTGGTGCACTGCAGGTAGTAGGTCTGAGAGAAGGAACGCTTGTGGGAGGACAGTTTTCAAGCAAGGCCATCTGTTCATGTGTAATTACAGCTTTGGGCCTCAGTTGGCTCAGTCTAAATCTGAGCCCCCCCCCTGACCAACCTATGGTCTGGCTGAGAGGTAAATGCTGCTCTGCCTCCTGCATCACATTATGTCAGAAACAAGCTGTTAAATGTATCTCTAGCTGACTGGATTTGATAATGAGGAGGTGGAAAAAAAGGTGTTTTATTACAAGAGATTATGTCTCGTCTCCCTGGTTGGTTTATGGGCTATTTATTATATCTTGACAATTTATGTAACAAACAGCTCATTTGCTGTTGTTTCTATGCACCGACCATTAAGATCCCCTCTGGTAGTTTCTGTCAAGGCTAGAATGTAGCGTCATGGATAACCTGCTCATAATGTTTGTAATGCCACATAAATATCAATGAAGCTTGAGGGTTTTCCGACATGTTAAATTAAAATGACGTGTAGACGTGCTTCTGTGTCTTTCCTGGCTCGCCTCACAGAGTGGAACAGTGTCTTATTTGTACGCACTCATCCATAGCTGTTGTACAAATGCAGTTTTGCTATTAATCATAGTCACTGGAATAGTGCCACCTTTCACACCTCATTGAAATTGAAACTTCATTCATGCTGTGTGTGAGACACCCGTCGGCACAATGACATATGGTGTGATGGCTTTTCTTATTTTGCATGTCTATATTTGTGTACAGGGTTAAGTGTGTATTTGTATATGCATGATCATACTGTGTGTGCGCCTGTTAGCATGAGTGTGTGTGCATGTGCAGATGTCTGTTTTTGTGTTTGTGTGCGCTTGTGTGGCCATGACCTTTGGGATTCGGTCAGGTTGTCAGACTGCAAATATCAGCAGTGACAGTTCAAGATGTACAACTTCCTTGTGGCTCCATCTCCCACTTTGACCACCAATAACTAGGCAGGGATGTACTGGTGGCAATGTCTCAGTTTTAACATTAGGTCTCAGTCTGCTCCTGTTTCTGTCCAGATCGTAAAGCATAGAGGAGAGGCCTGTGGCAGATGGTCAGAGAGATTGTTTTCATCACTCTCCACCAAAACTGCTTAAGTGTCTGTGGTTCTTGAAACGGACATGTGGCATTACATAATCCCAACCACTCACTCCACATTCTGCATCATGTCTATTTCCACAAATCATAACAGAAAAACTACATTTCTAACGTAGACTGAATTTGAACAGCATTTCCCTCTGGTGACCATATGAGGTTTGAATTTGTTATTTTGAGTGAAATGTCTCAATAGCTATTTGATGGATTGTCATGACGTTTGGTAAATACATTTGTCCCCTTCTCAGGATGAATTGTAATTTTTTATTTTTTTTATTTTTTGGTCCCTTGTCTTACAACATCACCAAATGAACTTTGACAGACCCATTTGTACAAAACTGCTTACAGTCACAACAGTCTCCAGTTTAGGGCCACATTGAAACTATCATAAGAGCATTTAAGGCATATCAACTCAATTGATTGATGCATAATATGGAAAATATGCAAAGTAAGGCACAAGGCGCAAAGGGGTTGTGTTTAGTCTCTTAATTATTCATATAAGGGTTTAAAAGGGTTTTTAAAAAATCCTGGATCCACCCCTTGATATGGATCCACTACAGAATTCAACAGATTCCTACCTGCAACAAGACCAACCCACCAACCAAGTTTCATGAGAGCAGCTGGTGCTGCAAATGTTGCAGGTTTAAATATCCTGTATTAAATGCATTCTGTTTATTCTTCTGTAATTTAATTTGTAATATCATCTTCACAAAAGTGTCAGATTAAACTAGGCTGTATAGACTACTGTTCATTCTAAGCATTAAAACACATGTAGTTACAATACTTACTTAAATACACAGAGTAACTAGGGCATTTCCTGACTATGCCTATGTCTCACAGAGTGATTAGGATGGTTGTAACACCAGCTGCCCTTATCTTGTTTTTAATGGTCACATACTATCTGTCCATTAGAATATTAAAGCTGTTAAGTAGTAAGATTATTATTGTGTATTCATGTATTATCATGTATCAAGTATGATAACTAATATATTCCAGAATATCTAATGACTGCAGAGATTGTAAAATTATAATAGGAGAGTGTGCCGGAACATACACGGCATTAGTTAATCAGCATGGATAACACTTGAACATATCTGTAAAGATTTACAGTCAAATGATTCTTCTGCCTCATGAAGCTATAAAAAACTGGGCAAAATAAGGTCTGACTGAACTCTATGATCTCTAAGCTATTAAATCCAGACCTTGAGAAGCATAAATCCAAACTCAAATCCCTCCGGCATAAAAGAAAACATTCATGATTCATCTTATCAGACACTGTGCAATAAGAGTTTCTATTTACAGGTCACCCTGGCTAATAATTATCATAGTCATCATACATGCTGTGCACTAAAATTCATATCACAGTTACTGATGTATCAGATTTTCCCGGCCACCGCAGCCCAGGGGAGCACGAGGTCTCTGCTTCACCTGGAAATAATATCTTAATATAATGGCACCATATTTTATGAATGAGAAGTGCCCACTATTGTGCCTCAGTGCCTGGAGAGCAACAAACGTACTTACTACAAAAATGTACCCTTCCTGTAATCCTCCAGGCCTCTAGCCTAACAGCATTACCTTTCACTGTTAATAATGTTTGCCTCGCTCCTGTATTCTTCAGAGGAAGACACCAACATCACAAAAAGTTCTGAGAGCCACAACTTTTTTGTTTTGCTTAAGTTTATATTCTACAGCATATGTCTGTCTATCCTTATATTACATTTCACATTCAGTGCTGAGTAATTACTTTTGATGGAGTAATGTCCTCATTTCCCAGACGAGATTGCTAAAGCTTTGTTTTATCTTAATCCTGCTGCTTAACTTAAGCTAGGATATTGGTGCCGTGTTCGGGCCAAAGGGTCTCCTGAGGAAGCTGGTCCACTAAGAGCCCACCTTGAATGATCCCCGATCCAAATGATGTATATCTGCACTGTGTTCTGTCTTGAGTTGTTCATGTTCCTGGAGCACTTCAGTCTCTCAGTTCACCACTCTGCCGGAGGATACATGTGTTGCTTCTTTGAGGCTCGTGAAGTGAAGTGAACTCCTTGTGCAGCACAAGTAGCCACCCTGGAGTAAAAAAAAAATTTGCAAATTGCAGATAACTTCAGCCCAGATTACACTGAATATCCTTCAGACAAGTCTCTAGTTTGAGAACAATTCGGCCAAAATACTTAAGATTCAACGATGAAAATAATCAAAACCAAATTGGCTGATTCTGTGCTATAGAAAGAGAAACCTTTATATCTACATGTCTGAGGTATAATGTAGTGTGGCGCTGTACAATTATTTTTTTATTGATTGATTTAGAAACTAATGTATCATATAGCCTAAACATTACTCTTTTACTACTTGATTAATATAACAATTAATTTAATTAATTTAAGAGTTGTGTCGTTAATATTTAAATATTTAGATAATTTAATCATTGTCTGATCTCCACATTACTGCTCTGTTATATTAATTATAATAATAGAACCTATTTATCAGATACCTAATCATCAAAATACTGGACCTTCAATTCAGTGACTATGTGTCAGGATTTTTACTTAAGTACTTGACTTAAAACGGTTGCATTTATGTGATTATTGGAGTAATATGCCATGTGGTGCAGGGACAGTAACTGAAACAATTTTGTGTCAATTAGTCAGTTAGTTTAAGCCATTTTTCTAACACGTACATGGCCACTAAACTAAACATAAAAAACATAAAATAGCAAAATAACATTGGTAGACGGCACAGCACATGGTTTAAAATTGCACTCTCTCCTGATATTCAAAGGATATGCAAACACAGAGATCTTGGTTTATAGTTAAATGCCACTGATCTTTGAAAAGGTAAGTAAACACAGTAATTTATTTATTTATAATTTTGGATAAATAAATGTTATGCTGGAATAAGAAACACAAAGTGGGCCTTTACTCAAACAGGCAGATGGAAGAGGAAGAGGAAGAAAAAACTCCTTCCTGTAATAAATAACCCTGCTGTGTATACACCAATTTGACGCTGTCCCAGCCAAACAATGGTATGATTTAGGGGTCGCAGCTCATTGAGCCGATCCCCAGCATTGTGTAAAGAGTGACGAGTGGCTGCCCTTACCTGCATTGAAAGACTTGGTGATTTGCGGCTTGCTTTAGTCCAGGTTCTTCCACAGGCTTAAATGGATGTCAGTGTCATTAATCTCTATCTAAGGAGAGGAGAGCAGGTATGCAGGCCATGTTATGGAGCTCCCCTCCTAGGCTGCTGCATGACCAGCACCTCTTCACACCCTTGTCTTTGTTTCCACATCTTACCGGATCCATTAACACCAACAGATTTTCAGGAGATCAGAAACAGCTTACATTGCAGAAAGAGAAGCTCAAAGTCACTCTCTGGCTGACTAACCTGTGAATATAGAATGCACTGCCATAATCATTAGGTTTTACTGCAGATATAGCAATATATCAAAGGCGAAGGCAATGAAATTGTCTTAAAGTGATTATGGGATTGTTTTCTTCCACCTTGCCACATGGAAATGGACAGACAAATCAAGGTGCCAAGGATGACAATGTCACCTACTGTGTCCATTATGTGGCACTAAAGAACACCCACTAGATGCACGTTCTGTTCCAGCATATGATGGGGAGACCATACATCTAAATTTAATTTAAATCAAATGTTTTTCCACGCAATAAATACTTTATCTTGCCAGCTAAGTTCGCTATCAGTATAACTGAATATTGATCCAGGGGGGCAGCCATTACAGCCTGCAGACTCGGATAAGAGGGGCAGTGACCTGGCCACCGCTGCCGGCCTGCCAACCAGAGAGCGTTGAGATTAAAGGCCGAAACACTCAGTGAAGGTTGGGCAGCCTCCTGAAGACCTCAACGCATCCAGAGGAAGTAACCAACTACAACCAGACCCTCATCCCCTGGCCGCCTCCCCTCCCACACAACCGGCTCCACCGTCACCCACAAGTCTCCCACAAGCCCAGAAGCCATCAGGATAGTGTAACTACCAAGGGATTGAATCATCTAGTCCTAGGAATAGCTAACAGTACAAGTCTTCAGGCCGGGACTTTAATCCAACATGTAAAGCTTGGGCTTGATCCGACCATGGACATTGGAACTTCCTGTTTCATTGTGAAACTCTGAAACTTCTTTGCAAATTTTTGAAGAAACCTTTACTAACTTTACATTGTTAAGGTTTTGAGATTGTACTGACCAAAATTTAAGTCGATCAAGTTTACACTGTAGGACCTATGAATGGCCAAAAGGAAAAATGCCGAATTAAACATGGCTAGCTTCTTTTTCGTCTTAGGTCATGACATATGTGGAGCCATTTTGCCACACCCAATCCTGAAATCCATATCACTTCACAATTTTCACCACATCTGATGAGTGTGATGCCTTCAGGGTCCTTAAGAAACATAATTCTTACATCATGTGGGGAATGCTCCTTGGCTCACAGTCAAAATGAACCCAGGTGGTGCAGCATGGCTCAGTGCAGTAAAGGACCATGCACCACTTATTCAACAGGTAATTGTTAATGACAGCATGGCTGATGGTGAATTGAAGTGATTGCACATTAGCACGTCGTTGGAGATATTGGTTGTATTCAGCCGGCGGTTCCCGCTGCTGTGTGATGATAAAATGCTTTGGAATGAGGCCATGATGCATTGACAAACATTAGCCCGAGGGAGGACAGCTGTAATATCTCACACTGTCTGTAAAATCTCACTGATAACTCTCTACGTATTGATCATACACCACGTTTATTGGAAATAAATTGATCGGATGATTCAAAGTATACCAAGCCAAATATAACATGGCCGCAGTGATTTACTCAGTCATTCTCCACGCCAACATATTTCTAATCAGGGTCACAAGGGCAGGAAATCATGTGAAGCAGAAAACCAGATCAAAATTCAAGCTTGAGACGGAGTGAACCAAAGCCAAAATCTTTACAGCCTTTTTGCTCCCCACCAGCAGAGTTTGTCCCGTGTAATCAGTTCTGGGTTAGCGAACAGCTTGTAAGGTTTAGTTCACTGAGTGTTGTTTAGTTCAGAGTTGGGTTCAATGGAAATGTATTGTGTGACGGAGGGCTTTATTTATTCAGCGGGCACAGGTGAGGAGGAGGGTAGTGAGCAGAGCTGAGAAAAAGGACAAGAGGAAGCCAGGAGAGCCTCATAAAGAGGGTAACTTACTTAGCATTAGCTGGTCCTTCCAGGACAAGGAAATCATTTCTGTATCCCAGCAGGTCTAAGGGAGAGCATGTCCATTCCCAACTGCTCCAGGGATCAGTTTAATCTTTCCCGCAGGTCCTGGTGGTCCAGTAATTCAAGGTAATCCAGTAACACACGAAATGTCTTTGTACTAAAGCAACTTTTTTCGTACATACAAGTTGCTCTCACTTTCACTCCAGTGTCTTCCATGCGGCCTCTGAATAGGAATCTCCTCTTTTTGCTCACAGGTGACTCCAATTTATAAACTCTGAGGTGCCTGCTGTGACACACCAACTTCCTCACAGGTGTCACCTATATTGTCTGCTGTGCAGAAAGGGAGCAGACAAGCTGTCTTTTCAGCTGATTGCAACACATTGTTCCTCTGTTCTGCAGAATCAGCTCATTCTTCAACTCAGGCATTTTTACTCGCTGGATCCACCATCAAATGCCTCGCTGGGCATCCACCAGAGATCACCGACTACAGCTCACCTGCCACACTACAGGAGGTAGTGAGGGGGTTGTTGGAGAGTCACTAAGGCAACACTTTTATTTTTGTTGGCTAACCTTTATATTTCGTCTTTCTGACATCCAGAGATAAGGACTGTGAGTTTGGCAGTGAGCACCATCTGCATCCTTAGTGGAAATCTGCAATTTCTAGATAAGTATGTAGTTACCATTATATAATTTTCATATTTTTATGAGTCTCTTTACTGATTTAAACTACTTAAATGATCATGTAAGAAAGTGAAACAGTATTAAACAATGATAAGGTTGCCAAGGCCAAAATAAATTCAGTCCAGCCCCCACACTGTCTGCTTAAAAAACAAACAATAAATAAATTAATTAATAAGTCTGGCCTTTGGACAGATGTAGTTGATGACCCCTGCTCTAATTCCTTGCACACATCTGATTGCTTGTTAGCTTCACCAAACAGTTAAGGACAGGGCGCATTGGTTGTTCCGACAGAGATTCACTGCCTTTTAACGTCGAGTCATTTGTCTTCCAAATGAACATTCCTTTAACGAGCCATTGAGAACACTTTGATCTCTCCTAAGTCACAGGATATTGGAGCAGGTTGACTTCGAATAACTGTTCGAATAACAGTCCAAATAAATGCAGTCATGGCAAAGAAAATGACTTTGCATGACAGAGCTTGGGAGGATCGCTGTAAAGGAGGGAGTCAATACCATATTGATTCCCCTCTCTCCCCAGAGGCCCTGCACCCTCATTTGGCAAGAGCTGGTCAGGTTCTCGGTGGGGAGGATATAGATAGCTGATAGCAGCTGTACCATGAAAAGAGATTGGAAATTTGCATTAAAAGATAGTTTGTGCTGTATTGAATTATTGTGATCCGATGTATAGGAGTGATTTCAAGCCATTTTGAGGGATCTATCTTACATAATTTGGCAGTTAAAAACTAATCTCTCCACAGTCTCTCCATATGGCTGGATGTGGGATGGTGTTGCACCTCCAATAACCTTTATGGTTGGTGCTTGAGGCTCAAGGAGCTGGCTGCATAATCATCTCAGCTCAGGCACAGTGCTGTAATCATAAATCAGCTGAGCATGCTCGGGTTGAGGTTGTGTCCTCGTGGCCCGGTGGCACAAGTCATCTATTTGGGTGGGAGGGTCTCAGAACTTTCTCTAAAGGACATTGATACTCTTCAAATGTCACTGCCTGAGCTGGGAGGCTTGTAAAATGATTAGAGCCTTTCAATATGTCACTGTGTCCTTATTGTGCTGACTGAGGCTTAATTCACAAGTACACGACTTTGTTCACCTCACTAGGTGTGCAGGAATTGCATTTACAAAATGGTGATGTATTATTTGCAAGTAGATTGAATAAATTCATTGTATGATTGACAACTTGAAGTTCCTACCAATCTCGCATTACTCATGGTGCTTTCAGGGGTTTGCAGTTTCTGGGTGAATGATGATTTCCTCCCAATGGTGTGCAGTGTTTTGCAGCAGCCTTAGGAGAGATGTTTGCTCTTGTTTGTTGAGTATGTCAGGGTGAAATCAATATATCTGCAGTGTAAACCAGTTGGTGCATTGATAAATGTTCCAAATAACCATCAACACACCATTTTTCACCTTTAGGCTGTGTATTCAAACCTGAACTCAAACTGAAATCTTCTCTGATGATCCTTGAAGGTTGATTCAGATGCAACTGGACCTCTTTTCTTAGCTTGAAGACATTTCACCTCTCATCCAAGAGGCTTCATCAGTTCTAAACTGTTGGTTACGGTCATGTTTGAATATTCGTGGTGCAGTACATGCCAAATATCAGAATCTTTCTACATAGTAAGTTGGAATGGACACGTCTGACAGTTCCTCCTATAGGAGCATTTGTTGATAACAAGGTGCAGGGTATTTCTCCAGGGTGCTGGGCAGGAGCCAAACTTTGGCTTCACAATATAAACAGAAAATGAGGGTCAAGCCCAGACCATTCCTGCTTCAAGCCTCAGTGAGATTGCCAGCAGATGAAATCTAATGAAAGCCACTACAGAGACCCATGATTGAAATCACCCAGCCTGTGTCTTTTCTCTTCACTTTTAATTGCTTTGCTTTACAGATGCTCTCAGACTTGACCGGATAGCAGACAACCTGTTATATCCTCACATATACAACTCCACATATCATATGTGTCAAATTCATCGGATGCTCACGTGTAAGACATGTTTTGAAAATCCTTAAGATTTTGCCCAAAATTTGTAAGAAAAAAATAAAACATACTAAAGAACGTTTTAAATAAATGTAAAAGCAGCAAAAATTCATGAAACTATCAAATGAAAAAAACACTTCAAACTATGTTGTGTTGATGTTGTCTGCATGCATGTTGACCCTCGTATTCAATAGACCAGCAAGTGCAACATTGTCACTGGACTAAAATTCCTGCAAGAAAATCTATTGAGCTTCCAAAGGGACTTTGAAATGCAGAAAATATGTAAGACCTAAGGGCATCCTGTAATGCTTGATATGTATGATACCGACTCGTCTGAAAGAAGGGAGGAGAAGAGTAGGAGTAGAAGATAGGTTACATCTAAAATCCATCAGAGATGAGGAATGATGCAAGTTAGGCAATAAAACATGTTACAGCTACTTAAATGCGCCTTTGCTCTCTTGTATATTTTCCCACAATGCACCAGCTGGTTTTGGTGGGTAAAAGGAAGGGAATGTAAATTATTTTTAACCCTCCAAATTCCACAGGCTTGCACTTGAATGGATATCATTTAGATCCATATTTACAAGTATTTTCATACATCTATTCTATTCTATTCTATTCTTTTCTATTCATTCTATTCTTTTCTCTTTCATTCCGCACCAAACACTAGAGTATAGTATATCTTACTGTCGATCTGTTGAGCATGATAATAAGATCTACTACTAAAATGCTCAGGACTGAGATGAATAAAAGCATGAGAAATGAAAATCATCACAGGAGAGCCTCTGGTGTAAACTGCATGAAGTGGGGGGGGGGCTACACATGGACCCTGTCGTTGAATGATAAGCATTTAGTCAGCAAATATATCATCCTCTACCCAGACAGTCTTTTGCATTAGCAGTGTAAACCAGATTTAACATGCCAACTGCAGAACCGAATAAGCAGCTGTTTTCACAACACCACTTTGCATCCCGTACATCAGATCTGACACAACATGCTTTTAAACTACAGCAGTCATGTCTGCTGTTACCCCTAAATGACAGATGCAATGACATACAGAGGTTGCTTGGTAACCAAACTCATCGCCTCCATTATTCCTGCCACTATGCCTGGACTGGAGGCCCATGTGTGAATGATTTGGCTATAATAATAATGGGGCAGATAACACTGCAATTCCATAACACATTTTACAGACACATGTCCCTAAAAGCACCTCACGGGCATCTGGTGTAAATAAACCCAGCAATAAACAGCAAGCCATGCATAAATTGCTCAGCCCTAGAGAGATTTTCTTGACTGCTTTGTGTCTAACTGCTGGTTCAGTGCACCTTGAATAGACACTTTAGCACAAGGGCCGACATTATAATGTTTACCGATTTTACAGATTTTAAATCCTAAATAGCAGGTGATGATTCTATCAGCAGTAACTCATAATCAATGTAACTACACCCACCTGACGTGTCTGTTTTTCATCTGTTTATCTGTGTAATATATCTCTAATGCATAATTAAGGTCTAATTAAGATTCAGAAGACATTAAATAAAAGCACTTAGAGAAAGAGAGGGAAAGATTATAATGATAATTCAATTTTAAGTATTAAATGTTTCCTTTGACTATCATTTGTAATAATCTTATATATTATCAAATATAAAAGCTGTATTTTTTTTTTTTTACCAGTGTGATTCACAGGAATTGTCTGATTAAAAAGCAGACCAAGACGTGAATCATACATACTGACACTGAGCAGCTTATGAATAGGTAATGCAGAGTCTAAAATTATAGGAGAGGTTCATTTCTGTCAGGTTTTCCTTAAAAGACAATCACAGGTTTTAAAGATACTGTAAGAATATTTTGTTACCTTTGGACAGAGCCAGACTAGCTTCCCCTGAACTAAACTAAGTGGTTTCTTGCTGTGTAGCCAAATATTTACTGTAATGTGACCAGACAGATATGAAGTATTGATCCTCTGATACTCATAGAGCAAACTGTGTTTCACAAATGTCTCAAGTGTTTGAGTTTGTGTTGTGTCACTTGTCTTATCTTCTCTTGTGTTAGCATGACTAGCAAAGTGCAGCACGGAGCCCTTTTTTCTTGTGCCTGTGTGTGATTACTGTACGTTTGGCGAATATAATAGAAAATAAATGGATCTTTTGCACTGCAGACATTTTGACTTGTCACAGCAGGAAATGCACAAGTGACCCTAATTTCATTAACAAGGCTCAGTTACATCAGTTGTCCAAGCAATCCATGTCCTATAATTTTATCAGTTACACTTGTGTAACCTAATGTCTGCTGTGAAAATGGTCTACGACGCACTAGACAGTTGTCACAGCGGGGTTTGAATAATTTGAATAATACAGTAAATACTGTGACTTAAACACTGTACAGTTCTGTTACAATCCTCCTATTAGTGGCTGAGCAATTCTGCAGCAGTTCATACACCAAATTAGACGCTACACTAAAAGAATCATTTTTAAACAGTAATGAAATCCCTTTGGGGGAATATGTTCTTTTTCATAAGCGGCTTGCCTTCATGTCAGTGTGAGAGAGTTTCATTAAAGTCCATAGGCATTACAACTGAGGACTAAAAATATCTGCAACATATTTCATCCTTTTCCCTAGAGCTGCGTCACTGTAATTTCTCCATATATTCATTACTCTCTCACAACCCCCTTTTTTTGACATCTTCAAATCTTCCTTTCCCTCATCTCCTTCAAAACTTGACAGCAGCTATAAATAAAAATCAAGACGGCGATACTGAGAAATGGACTTACTTTGTCTGACCCTCTTTGGTCAGATTTGGATTCGCTTTGTAGGCTATTGACTAAAGGGGCAGTCTGCAGACCTAGATATGAGGGGCAGTGCCTTGGCCGCCGCTGCCAGTCTGCCATCCAGAGAGCGTTTAGGATAAAGGCCGGAACACTCGGTGAAGGTTGGGCACCTCCTAAAGACCTCGACCCGGACCAACACATCCAGAGGAAGTAACCAGCTACAACCAGGGCCCCATCCTCGAACGTCTCTTCAGTATCAGTAGTTTTTCATCTCTGAAGAACAAATTTTGTGTTTATGTGGTGCCAGTTAAAGTTGTATAAAAGAAATTTGCGTATCATTTTGAAATGGAACAACCTTTTTCTACATTTAAACAGCTTGCATTTGCTTATTCCATATACAACTACTATTTTCTAGCATTTGACCCATTACATTGGGATTCATCGTGTTGAGCTTTAGGCCACAAGTTTACCCACAAACACACTCTCTGAGAAGTAAAAGAGTTGGCTCCAAAACAAAAAAAGCAAAGAAAGCATTAGTTTTGTCAGGTGACATGTTTTCAAGGGATTAATTCCTGCCATAGATGTGCATTTCCTCCTGTGGGTGTCGAATGACTTACAGTAAGTAGAGCAGAACTGATCTGAGAAGACTCATCTCCACCACAAAAAATAAAAACTGACAAGGTAAAGGCTTCATGTTTAGAGCAAAGAATTACAGTATCTTACGAAAGTATCTGAGAGCAATCAGCAAAAGGCAAAAATATATTTGTAGACAACACCGTAAAAATTCTACATAGAAGGTGGGGAAAAAAATCACTCTTTAACCTTTACTATCCAGCAGCATAGTTTGTGTCTTACTCTGCATATTCTTCACATGCTATAATATGCTGTAATGCTCTTTTGTGTAAGTTTGGAATAAAGTTATCTCTGGGGTTGTGTGGGTTCATATATGTCTGATAAATTAGCCATTAAATGTCCTAATCGGAGAATATCGAAAGACAAAGTGAAAATATTTGTTTAATGAGATAGTATATGGACACGTCTGTGCAACTTTGTGTTGGCTGGGTTTGGTTAGGACTCAGTATCAGGAGAGAGAGAGCGGGTGTGGTTCAGGGAAGTGGGGTCAGGGAGAGAGAGAGTTCATTACAACAGGTGTTTTGTGTTGTACTGATTGCTCTCTCCCCCTTATCGGCAGTAGCGTGCTGGACCACAGAGACAGGAAACATGAAAACATGTGTCTGAGTTAAGCTTATATGTTGTTTTGCTTGCTGCAAAGCTGAAATGTACGTTTATGCCCATTTTGAGTGTGTATAAGAATAAAGAGTTAGCAACATCATCATCGCTGGGCTCTCACTGCAGAACCCACACATGTATAGCAGAGAGAATTGCTACAAACTTAAGGTAGAACTCCACCAAATATACAAATCAATGTCGGCCATGGTTTCAGGACTAATACTAGTATGTGGGGAAAAAATGGCGTGGGCCTAAAACGACTGATCCGAGTGCCAGTGGTCATGTTGCATTCTTGAAAAAGAACGTGTGGGATAAAGAAAGATGATATCACTGGTTCTGAAGCATCAATTTTGAGTTTTCACATGGATAGCAGCATATTTTTTCCTTAAATACTAGCAGTTACTGTTGTCTAACTTGCTCTGAGACAACCACTTTGAACTGACCATATTTGTCATCATGTATAAAGTGCTGCTACCCCAACTAAGTTCTCCAAAAGGAGGTCATTTCCTTTCAGTGAGGTAATGCAGAACTCAGCATCAAATGAAAGGAATCAGGTGCAATAAGCTGACGGGAAAACTGCTCAAAATGACCCAGATATTTTAACACATTTGCACATACTTTATGCACATTGAAGAAAAGTAGACTTTTGTACAATATCTCACTAAATATATTTACATGACATACAATTCGCCATCAGTGCAATACATAGGAATGTTGCATATTTACCAAATGTTAGACTCTTTCCTTTATGAAGAAATATAATTCCAATGACAGAAGCTGATATAACTAATGTGTAAAGTAACGTGCAACTTTCATATTGGTTAACAGCTTCACAGGAAATAAAAAAAATAAAGTCTTAGTACCACCCTATTCATAATCAAATATTAAGCATTGAAAAAGTAATAGATCACATGTACATATATATCTTCATACATGTAATGGATTGCTTTTGTACAAATATGTTATATAACTTTGGCAGTTTTTCAGGAACAAAGTTATTGGAAAAATACGAAACAATAATATCAAACGGTCTGAAATGTCATGTAAGCTTGCCTTCCAAAGCTCATGTTCACAGTGGTCATTCAGAAAGGCTGGAAGCTGATGGCTGAAAAGAAAGAACAAAAAGAAAACATTTCCATCCTTTCTGCTAGGACTGTTAGCACTGGAGGCTGTCGCCATTGTTGTCATGGTTATAAAATTACAAACACCTATGAAGGTTTACATAGCAGTCATCGCCATTTAAAAAAACATGGTCTATTTTCAGGTCGACTTAAAATACAAACAGTTTGAAGGCGAGGGGACAAGACCCTGCTTGGTTGTCATGGGAGAGACATGACCGAGAAGAGGACGTACACAACAGTGCTAGGTGGAAGAACGTGAAGCCAAAAAACGAGGGTGCAGAATGAATGACGTCGCAACAATCAAAACGCCACACGGTCAGAAAATGACTTACACCGGACAAAATAATCGAGCAAACTTCAAACATACTAAGTTCACCATAATTCATATACGTTGGTTTTGTTCTTTTTTATACTGGTTTGGCACTTTATTGGAACAAATCTCTGTCCAAAAAGACTAAATGTTGTACAAAAGGTATTTCATGTCTCATTAACATAACTCGTAGAATATAGTACTTAATAGTAAGCATACGGTAAGTAAACACTTGTACATACTGTAGTTTTAAAATGAACATTCCAACAGATGTTTTACACACATGCACAAAAACAAACAAACAAACACAACTCTCTCTCTCTCTCTCTTCTATCTTGCTTTCTTGCCACATTCAGGCTTCCTCCGCTTTTTGGACCATCTCATTATCCAGCTTCTATCCAGAGAGAACAACTGTTGCTACCGCTCTTTGTCTCCTTTTGTCTCTTCATCTCTCACATAAGACAACACAACTCTTAAATACTGCATTTTTGTTCAACATTACGACACTTCCTCCGCCGAGCGTGTGTCCATCTTGAGACGCACAAACTCTTTGGCCACCTCGTCGTTGGTCCTTTGAGAGAGTATCCTAATGATGGTGAGGCCAGTTTCGTCCATGGAGATGCTCTTCATCAGGGGGTAGCAGGCGGAGCAGCTGCCCTTGTCCGCCAGCTCTCGGAGCTGGATGACCGTCATGCCGATGACGCGGTCCTCGCGGGCAAAGCAGTAGTCCTTTACTGAGACGTGCAGCTCATAGGCCTCCGGACCATGTTCGTTACTTAGAACACTGGAAGAAATGACACAGACAGAACAGAAACCCAAAAGTTCAGATACGTTCACATGATCCAAAATTAATTGAGGTGTTTTTGCAGTTTTCAAAAACTGAAATTATTCAACCTGATGGGTCAAAAAAAAAAGTTCAGATACTGTCAAGTAAGTTGTAAGTCAAGTGAAAGAAAGTTAATGAATTGACTTTCATGTTTGTTTTTGTTCTTGTTCAAACTTAATGGCTGGAGCCTATCCCAGCTGACTTTTGGCTGGAGGCAGGGTTCACCCTGGACAAGTCGCCAGTTCATCACAGGGCCACATAGAAAGACAAACAACCATTCTCACTCACATTCACGCCTGCGGTCAATTTAGAGTCACCAGTTCACCTATATTGCATGTTTTTTGGTGGTGGGAGGAAGCTGGAGAACCCGGAGGGAACCCACATCGACACGGGGAGAACATGCAAACTCCGTTAAAACTTAATGGAAAACCCAAAGTATCATTCAAAAGCCTTGTACATGAATGCAAAAACAATTGCGTTTTGGACATTGACATTCAGCTGAATATAATGTGTCAATGAGAGACTCAGTAAGGGAACTGGGTGACATTTCCATATAATAAGTATTTGTGTCTGTGTTTAGACAATTCAGTCATGTTTTGCAAGTGAAATCTATTTTTCTATTCAAATGAGCTTTTTCTAATCATACCCTAAATAAAAATGACAATGTGAATCTGGATGCAGCACTGGGCCTGATCACACTGGTGTTCCTACAACTCTAAGATCACGTCAGCTCTGTTACTTTCTGGGCTCGATCAATCAATCAATCGATCTCGGGTAAATCACTCATATTGTATTCACTGCTAAGAACAATTGGAATGCTTGTGACTGTAAGGTATCACATGGTATTATGCGGTACTGTCTATAAGACGCTGAAGGCTCTTATGTGGTGTGCACTGAATACTAGTTGGAATGCACAGCAGTATACAAGATACAGTATGACGCACACAGAATGTATGCTGCATGCAGGTAGGTTAAGAATAATAATATAGCACAAAACATAGTATTTACTCCCTTTCTCTCCATCTCTGTGACCAACATGAGGGAAGCATGATTACTCACTATTGGAATGTTTCATTGTACTTTGGTGACCAGTTGTTATTCTTGGTCTTGGTGCTGAATTTGCGTTTTTTGTCAGCAAGGTGTGGCCCCAGGGCGTTGACCTCCACAAACGGCCGGAACATAGCATTGGTTTGCCAGATGAGATTGTTCACTGCGACCACTGAGAAATGCAGAGAGAATCATTATTAGCAACATTGCGGATATAGTTTAGAAGAAAGCAAAATCTATTACTCACTTTCACTTTTTGAAGTGTTTTTTATCTTATTCTCACAGATCACTGGCTAATAGGAGAAAATGTCATACTATCCAAAATGCAGGAAGAGGAAGTAAAATAGAATTTAATAAGCAGAAAGTTTTCCACTTGTCTTATCTTAACATTAATGGGAAAAGAAATTGTGATGCCAATGAAACTGCAACAATTAATTTGCTCATTATTTTACACAGATATTCTTTAAAAAAATGCACACAGATAAATCCACCCAAAAAGGAAATAGAGATACTGATCGGCACAGCAGCTTCAGCAGACTATGGTGCAAAGGCACAAGAGCAGAATCTTTTATCTTTATCTTTATTTTTTGCATTCTGTTCTGTGGTGGTTGCAAAATATAAATTTGGGAAATGCAGAAAATAGAAATGGGCAAGTGTGGAAAATAATTACGAAGCTAAACTGCAGCCCATCAGTCTGTCATAATGGGTTTTCCTTTAATAGAAACATCAACATATGATTGCCATAGTAACCTAACTGGTAATCATATCGTAACGTTACTGCTGCTGGCTGATTACAGCCGATTACCAGCTGCGGTGCATATGGTGTTACTGCAGGAGGCAGAACAGATATCATTGCAGTCATGCATACTTCTCTCCAACTTGCAAAAAATATTAACACACAAAAAAATCGCACACTCTAACTTCCTTTCTCCCAGCCCATTTAAACATCCGAGGATGACATATCAACCCGACCGGAGCAAAACATTGTACAATAAATGCATCCGTATATGACATACCCTCCATTATTTCAGTGAGCCTGGAGAATCGTTCACTGTTTTGGTTAAGTGCTATGGAGTCACCTTAAAAATCATCTTTCCATGGAACACTCAAAAAACAAGATTTGTAGAAAAATTCACATTGAGAGGCACAACTCCATAAAATGGTTCATTTGTGTGTAAAGGTTGGTAAAGCAAGAATGCATAGTTTGAGAGATACACTCCAGAGGGACACATGGATGGATAGACGGACAGACGGATGACTATATCCCTCCATCATTTTATGTAAGGGGGTATAAATATGCAGAAGACAACACCTTTAGTTAGCATGGCCTTGTGGCAATGTAGTGTGTGACATGGGAGATAAGTAGACAGTGTTATAGTGTGTTGGTGGTCAGAGCTAACCAGCCACGGTCAGCTGCTGTCAGAATCTCCTTGCCAGAAGCACATTTATTGTCCTTTGTTGAGGTTTCTGTGAGCTACCTGTGCTGTAGCTGAGCTACCAGCTCAGAGAGGCCGAGGTTCTGCCTCCTGTGTATGTTTGTGTGTATTTCTTTGTGTGTCACTGGGGGAGTGTCAGCACATAAGCTGCAGCCCTGCTGTTTATCACAGGATCATCATGAAGGGAAATAATGCAATTTGCTGGTGCCTCTACAGCTGGCATAAACACAAGTCAGAACCATTTATTCTAATTGAAAAATATTAAGTAGAGGGTGAGCAGCGTAAACTCATGTGAGTGATGAGTCTCAATCAGCATATATTTGAAAAAGAGCTCTTTTTCTTCTTTTTTTTTGCAGATTTACATTCTTACATTCATTTTTTGGATGAATTTCGTGACAGAGAGAAGTCCCAAATAGACTAGAGGTCTTGGAAGTTTCAGGATGGTTTGAAAAAACGAAACCAGAAAGATCAACCTGTTTGTGGCTCTAGAGAAAAAGTCTGGAGAGTCATAAGTCAGAGGATTCATCAGAGAAATATTTTCCTGCCAATCCATATTGAAGTTGTTAAGTTTTTTTTTTTTTTTAACAATTGTTTTTATTTAAGAAAGTAGTTATATATCTTCATAATTTACCGTTACTAAAATCTCAAGATCTAACAGAACGGAGAAAAATAAAGATAAAAAAAAGGGGGATGAGATGTTGAGACATTTGAATTTCTTGAATGGCTCAGTTAACGCTGACCCGCCGAAGGCACTACAGTAAAAGTCTTGGCACCATGAAATATACAGATGATCCAGATAAATAAATCATGAGTGTTACACTAAGCCACAACGTTTTTATATGCTCAGCAACAATAGAAAAAAAAAACCTACAGTATAAGCCCAGATGTGATTGTGGTCATCAGGAATCAAGACTATAATAAAGGCTGCTGAAACTAGCAGGCATATCAGACAACTGAGATTTACACCAATCAGTGTTTCCATACTTGTAAGTGTCTGAATAGAAATGACAAAAGAGCAGGTCTGAGTACTGAGAAAACCTCACCCTTCACGCTGACTTTGTGCTCTCCAGTGCCAGGATGAGAGATGAGATTCACTTGCATCGACACCTCCCCCACTGATCCGTTGGATGACTGGCCTGGACAAACACAAAAACAACAACAGAAGAATTAGAGAGAGGCCGAATGAAAAATCAGAGAGAATGAAGGACGGACAGATGAGGGAGCCAGGGAGAGTAATAGAGAGATCAGGACACAGAAATAAAAGAGAGAAGGAAAGACAGAGGATGAAAGGAAAGGTTTTAGATTAGGTATATCAAAAATTGATACCAAAATAGGTGTTTAAACAGTTCTCCACATGTCTAAGCTTAAAAAAATGAAATCAAAGAATCACAGTAGAGGAGCAGACATGATTTCACCCCATAGCAGCCAGCCAGGGTTTCCTTTGGCTGGAGGCTGAACAAGAACAAGAAAAAAAGAAACATGGAATAATCTGAATGGTTTGAAGGCCATGGAGGAGACAGATGGAGTGAAGGGATCGTTTCATAAATAAAACAACGAATCAGAGAGGAGGCCGAGAGAGAGAACAAAAACATGTGTAACAGAGGAAATACCCTTTTTGGCCACACTTCGACACATCGACGTTACAATTTCAATCACATGGGGACATGTTGTTGCCAGGAAACATTAGAAATTGATTGTTGACCACGTGCCTCACTTTGCATCACACATGGTCTTACCCCATTTTTTTTTGCCGCCTCCAAACACTGCCCTGTGTTTCACCCGGCTTGGTGCAAACAGATGTTGAACACTGTGAGACAAGTGCCACTGCGGTTGATGGAGGGGCATGTTGATCCAATAACTAATCAATATGTGACAAACATGCAGCGCCCATTACGGCTGGTAATGAAGAAACAAGCCACCTGATTTATTGTAATGATGCCCTGAGAGGGTGGGGGGGGGGGCACAAAAATATTGCCGCTGCACAATTAAGCCCTGGACCGGTGAAAAATTAACAGAGTGAAAGCCACAGCACATTTACTTCAGCTATCAGCAGAAACATCGCACACACAAAAAATAAATAGATTCTGTACGTTTTCTAATTGGTTTCGTTGGTTTGTGCCTTTATGAAATAATGAAGAGGCATGTACACAGCAGACACTGGACGAGGCATTGTGTGAGACACGAGGGAGCAGAGTGTGAATGCGATGAATGGTGCATAAGGAAGATAAAGGAAAGCAGAAGTCGATAAAACAAAAGGTGGCAGCGAGAGGGGTCGGCAGATTAAGTGAGAAAAGGAAACTAACAGATAAGAAAAGAGTGTAGCTGGTATTAATTGTTGCAGGGTTGCAGTATAACACGGTAAATTAATTTGATTTAATTTCTTTAGCTGTTTTCAAACAACCATGACGCTGCCCTTAATCCACACAAAGTGACGCATTAACAGAAGATTACAGCTGTGACATATTCACAGAAAAACTGCTGTATGAAGAATATGTTTGTTTTATTACTGTATTTCCATCCATACTATCAGCGGCTCTCTAACACAGAGAAAGGCACTCGCACACTTGGCAGGAATAGACTAGTGCATGTTGTGAGCTAAATGTGTCGCTGCCAGAGCACGGGGGTTGGTGATTAATGGATCAGTGTCCAATGTGCTACATCAAGCATCACCGCACTGTTTACTGTCCTAATGCACATCAACCACCTCACTAGTCCCACTTATAGACATCGCATTACATTACCTTAGACGGAGAGTGACCACATAGTGTGAACTGGAATTGAGGAGGAGACACAACTCACTATAGCGCACATTGAAACTCTGTGCATCTATGACTATCTGCCAGACAGTGACAGTGAGAACGCTGGTTGGGCCTGCTGACCGCCTGGCTGAATAGCTTTCTCCCGTCGCCTGCTGCCTGCCTATGCTGTGTGCAACGCTGAACACACTGAGGCAACCAGGAGCTTAAAGCGTCAACACTCCATTGGACTGAATTCTCTCTCCAGACACCTCAAGGTATTTCTCCCTTCTTACAGAGAGGGTCGGTGAAAGAGATTGTTCAATATAGAGACAGATGACTGAGACAACAACATAAAAGTGGGTCAGTGATGAAGGAGAGAGAGGGAGGGAGAGGGAGAGAGAGAGAGAGAGAGAGAGAGAGAGAGAGAGCACAAGAGGCAATTTGTACGTCTATACCACACTGTAGATCTTATGAATTTATCATAGCATTGTTTTTATGGGTTTCTAATGAGAGAGAGAGAGAGAGAGAGAGAGAGCATCTGGTTTCTTTATGGCACTCCTGCAATATTCCAAATTGCACATTATGGGAAAATTGAACAATATAGATGTTAAAATGAGCCACAGCTGGAGTCAAGTCATTTTCAATCAATTCTAAATACTAATAGGAGCCAGGAGGAGAAAATGCTGGAAAAAAAGGCTTTCCTTCTAATTTATTTACTGTAGGATATATTATTATATTATTATTGTAGTGAAAATCAAGTTTATTAAGTTTAACGTTTTATACCAATATGTTTGCTACTCTCTGGAGAAACTCTCGTTTCCTCAACCTATCCTTTTTTGTGCACCTTTCTAACTACTTTCACTGTCTAAGAATCTTGAATCTTTTGCTTTTATAACGGTTCTTTTCTAGTCTGAACCTATCTACGCTACACATATTTTCCGGTCATAGGTAACAGCTCTTTAACCAGTCGTTTCTTTGGCATTTGAACGCTCAAGTAATACTACCCGCTGAAATGAAACCTAATTGAGGCTCATCTGGACGAGCTCCTTACCTTGAGAGGTTTGGGTGCATATATATTTCTTGATCAAGGCATCTGTAGGTTGAGTGTAAAGGCTGAGAGCATACTTGAGAGACTTCATGTCAGGGCTCTTTTCAAGGAAAGTTTTCTTTAATCCGTTTCCCCCGGCATGGAAGTATTGCTGCATGAATAAAATGAAAGAGCATCTCAGATTTCTACATTTCCAAGGTCAACAGAAAATTTTGAACGTGAATGCGAAAATTTCTCATGAGCTTGTTCACAAGCATCTCATAGTTGGCTGAGAAAATAGCCTTGGACTGTATGGACAGTATGCATTTTACAAAGAGCAGACACACGGAGGACAAGAGAAAGCAGTAATAGCTACTTTTCTAACTAATTACCATGCATTTAACCCTGAAACCCACGATTGAATTGTTAATGCCCATTTTAGCTGATAAGCCTGATAGCTGAGGACAGACGAGGCTTTGTGTTCTTTTCAAACGCTGTCACCACTCCCTCACGTGGAGGACTGGAGGGTGGCCATGGACAGATCTTACTAAGAAAGGAGGCGTTGCTGAAAAGAGGTGAAGATGAATATTATGTGCATGCTGAGACACATTTCTAAACCGTCTATAGGCTCTATTCTTTTGTGTTTGCTTTGTGTTTTTCTAACTCTCCTCAATAACATCTAACCATTACAGGAACAAGGGAGTGTTTGTTAAGGCGTTTGCAGAATTAATCTTTTGTTGTAAGTGAAGTTTCAAAGTTGATACAAACACAAGTAAATAAAAAAAAATACAGCATGTATGGCAAGAAGTTGATGCTGAATAAAAATAAAATGTTTCTGTCAAAAATGAACCTTGAAACCAAAGCGCAAGTAAGTAATCTTATACTTACTAAAAGTGATAGTTGCACTTTTGTAAAACATATTGTTGACAGGAATAAAGAAATAATAAAATCGTATTGTCATTATTTTGCTGGGTCATGATTATTAAGGTAATGAAAATTTTACATTCCATTTTTGCTGAAAATAATGTTCCCTTATATGCTTAATATATAATGGTATGTTCTGATGATATTAGTAATTGTTTAGCCCTCATAAAGGATACAGTTGTGCAGTTGACAACCTGAAGCTACATTCTGACAGCCTAAAAATGATATAATAATGGTCTAGTTTTTGATGATGATACAAAAAAAGAAGAAATATTACATCAGTATTTTTATTACCTCAGCCAAGGAGGCTATGTTTATGCTGGTGTTTGTTTGTTTGTCTGTTTTCTGATGTTAGCAGGATTACTCAAAAAGCTACATTATGGATATTTGATGAAATCTTTTGGAGAAGTATTCTACTTTCTACGTCTGTCCCTCATGTCCTTCTTTTTCTTTGATTCGATTATGTTTTTGTTTTTTTCTCATTGAGGCTTATTTAGGGTTTACATCTTTTGCCTTGGGTGGTGAAATCTGCACAAACAACTACTCCATATATTTTCTGTAAACAATGTGTTATACCAATATCTGACTGTAGGTCAAATGTGATATGGGCCCTTGTGTTAAATAATGCTTGGAAATAAATAGCCATCTCATCTGAAATACACAACATTTAAATACAAATATTAAAGTGACCAGCTGCCTTTTTTCTATAATTGACTTACAGGTAAGAGTTTAAAGAAAGCAATAAATTGTACATTGGCAAGAATTTGTGAAAATGACAGAATGCCATCTTTGCCACATATGAACTCCTCTATAAGCTACTGCATTTACCCATTACACTGTGCTATATCTGCATACTGTGGTTTATTTCTGAAATAGACTTTACAATCATTGTTTGTGTGAATCTGAAGATATGCACCACTTTTTTTAAATGTGTGTAACTCTGTATATGTTTGGCATTTTATTACAGTATGTATCTTCGGGGTAACATCTGGATGTGCTATGATAGTAGTCTGTTTTCATGATAAATTCACCAACATCACACACATCGCCAAGAGGTCAAGTTTAGTTGCATGAACTAGCTGAGGCAACTCCTGCACTCAGCTCGTGGCTATTTACTCAAAGCAACCATGCACTTAATTATGCATAACTTTAAGCCTATATTATTTAAACAATTTGTATAAAAATTCACCAGTTGTCATGGATAAGGAAATTCGAAAGATCCGTACCATGCTGTAATCATATTTATAAATGTAGTTCATCATGGGGCTCTATGGAACTAGTTGCTAGTAGCCATTCGAGGACCTGCAATTTTTGGCATTTCTGTGTTGGCTTAGTTTTTCAGCCCTTGAGGTTGCAGCTTCTGCTGTTGCTGCAATATATAACATGATATAGAAAAGTGCCTGCATAGCATTTCTTGACCCCATTGACCAACTCTCCTGAGGTATTACAGAACTGTGTTAATTGCCTGTTTTCATTAGAATACTGATGAAAAGAATTCCAGAAACATGACTGATGTGCAGGTAGGATCTTGCAGAATCTCATTTCGTGCGTTTCCCCCCCAGTGGCACCTTATCATAACTCTGCTCTTGTCCCTTTAGAAACATGGCTTGGGCTCGAAATTGTCTCATATCCCTTTACAATAAACAGTCGTGGTAGTAAATTAGCATTGCATTCTGCACTTTCTTGTATTTTCTTGTATTTCTGGCATTGTGCCATGTGCTAAAACTGTAGTAGTTTTTTTTCAAGCATGTTGAAAGCACTTTAATTGTGGTGCATAATCTTCTTGCAAAAGCATTGTGTCTCATCAAGAATCATCGAGAAGATAGAAGATCTACCAAAGGTCAGTATTTGAAGCTAATGTTACAGGCTTGTTTGCAGTTTGTGAAGTAATGAATAATGTTTATATTCACATTTTTCTGATGACATTAAAATAAACAGGAAGAGCATTCAGTAGAGCGTTTACCTCCACCAAGGCCTAACAGTCAAGAAATCTGCACCATGAAAATGGCTGCCCTCAGGAGTCTCGCAATGTTATGAAAATTCAAAAATAAATAAATAAAAAATTCATGGATCCTTCATTGTGATCTACTCTAAAATTCAGTGGTTCCATCTTGAGGACTTCCTCTTCAGCCCTTCCACCGGGTTTCATGGTAGTTTCAAGTAGTTTAAGCGTAAGGGACTAAACCATCAAAGAAACCTTATCTTGTTATGTTCAATAAAGTGGATAAAAAATCCTGAATCAACCCTTTTATCTGGATCCATTCCAAAATTTTATGAGTTCTTCTTTGCCTCATGCCCAACCTTTTTTTTTTTTACCAAGTTTCAGCAAAATCCATCAGGTCCATTATGTGTAATAGATGGAATTGGTGCAAGTGGCACCTGTGGTAATTTTTTGTGTAATTCTGCTAAAAGACAGACTGACTAACAAATCAAACTGATCACTTAACCTTCTTGACAGAGGTATAAATATACACTCATTTGAGATATACCTGTAGAGTCAGTGCCCCTTTGCAGCATGTGAACATTATCTCTACATAAACATTAATACTCTCCCAGTCCACTTAAATTCCAGCATGTGTGCATGCCTTAAGATTTCTGCTTTAACTGGCCTACATATAAGTGAAAGGGTTAACAACATTTCAGCTCAGGAGCCATGTATTCCATTTCAGTGTCCTTGATTTACACATTTTTCATTTAATTTAACTTGTAAATCTCTGCTTTGTTATGCCTTATGTGCCTCTTTTGTCTTTTTGAAAGGTCAAGTTTAGTTTCTCACTGTACAGCCAACTGTATAATCAACATAAAACTCACCTTGATGGTGGGAAGCACAAGGTCCATGGCTGCACACTGTCGTGGAGTCAGACTTCTGGCTTCCTCTCGTATGACATGCTCCTACAGGGATAGCAGATGAAGTCAAACATTCTAAAGTTGGCAAAAAAAAGTCACATTCAGATGCTTAGAATTACTAGAGAACCAGTTTAAACTGCAGTGTCTGATACATTTGAGACTTGCTGTCGCACACCAGCTCTGAAAATCTATTTTAATCATGAAAAATGTTTTTTGTCAATTCTAATTTAAGTTATTCGGAGTTGGGAATCCATTGCAACAAATAATTTATGACACTGTATTATTTCCCATGTGTTTCCCTCTGAGAGCACAGAGAAAATTGCATTGATGTTTTGAGAAAAAGAGGTTTAGAAGAAACAAAATCACAGACGAAAACACTGCTACTTCTAAGTTTGGTCCTAATCTACAAAGTTTCATGTGTCTGGGCCTCTATGGGCCCCTTAACCCTTAAAGAGGGTCTGTGCAATGTGCAGTGCTGTGAAAATGAACAAGTCATCCATCAAATTACCTGCAGATGAAACACACTGATAGCTCTTCTGAGTTCAGAATATGATAGGAATTTAATCTAACGTTTGTCTTAAAAGAGTAGGTGTGAGATGAAAAATATTCAATCCACATCTTGGCTTAGATTTTGTCTGTTTTTGATGAAACTGCATTAGCCTCACTTGATTTGCATTCAATTAGCTCCTGTGATGAAAACAGTGTAATGATGAGCCCCAAAATAGCAGATGACTTCAGGAGGGAGGAAACACTTCTCTCTAATGACAACATTATGATTCAGATGTGTGTACACTGTGCTAGAATCTGATGAAAAAAGGTTCTGTCTTTGGTTTCAATTCATTACAGTTACTGGTAGAATTCATTCCTCTTCTACCACATTAAGAAGGGAAGGCAGATAAAACACAACAAATGTCCCTTTGTATCATATTTGCTTGGGTAGATAAGTGCCGGCATGAAATAACCATGGGATTTGTCTAGGTCAAAAGGACACGATAGTCTAAGTGGTCCTGCACAAAGGATTGTTTGTCTCAGACAAACAACGTATCGGCCTGTGTGACACTGCTGCTACATGCTCTGAAGATTATCAGTCATAATAATAAGTAAGAGGATGATACACCACTTAAATGCTTTGGAAGGTTGACAGAAACACTCATCTGTGTACTGATGTACGGCCCCCTGAAGTTCCCTCAAAGGACATCTGGCATGCGCGACACACACGCACAACTTAAATATGAAGAACACACCACTAAATAAAGACAGATAAACATGCTGTATATTCACTTCACATCCCCTGTATGACTCAGAGCTAAAATACTTCTTTGACTTGCTGTCATATCATAGTTGTTAGTGAAACCACAGCGCAACCACTGATCCACTCCAGTGCCTCAATACACAGAGCTCCAGAAATTAAACATCCTCGCCTCCTATCAGCAATTAGATACCAGCCAGGCAAATGGTTTCCACACAATGCAAACGCCTACAGTAGCTTACATGACTATTCATTCAAATTTCACAACCCATCAATCCAAATAACAAAACTTTAGGGTGCACAATAAGGTGTGGGTGCTAACTGACTAAACTGGTATATTTCCTTGCAAACTATTTTAGTGTGGATGAGAGGAGAAATTAACATATTTTAACATCTATTTAACATTAGTATGTGTCATGATATTATTCATGTTGGCACATATTTAGATAGCAAATGATAATAATATCAAATATTGTATAATATAAAGTATAGTATAGACTTTCTTTAAATATATTTGGTCAGTATATTTCTCAGATTTACTGTTTGCACTTTAATACATACTATAATTAATCTTCAGCATAATTAGAGATCTCAATATAGGTGTAGGAATAACTTTTAACTGAAATGACAGCGATCAGGCCGAGCTTTGAGAAATCCATTTGGAATCTGACATTATATTTTTCAGACATTATACAGTTTGTGTGTGGAGATTAGCAACACCCTCCTTGCGTTCATCCAAAAATTACCTTCAGTTTGGAAAGCTGTCCCAAGTCCTTGGCTGCATTGAAGATCATCTGAGCTCCTTGCTATTGGAGAGACAGACATTTTTCCATTATATGAACAAACTAAGCAACAGAGGATGAGGTTAAAAGTGAACACATCACCGTCATTGTGTGTTAGAGCTGCAAAAGTGACCAATGACACCACATTCGCTTGTTTCCATCACCAACAAAAAAAATTAGATATTGTGATAAAAAAAAAAAAAATGTCACCCTGACTCTTACATAAGGATTAGCAGTATGAAGAAATTCTATGTGTGAAGATTTAGAGATGCTTTGTTGTTTAATCTCTTGTAAAGTAATTTGTGGTACAAGGGAGGGAGCTGAACAGATGGAGGAATGAGAGAGAGAGAGAGAGAGAAATAAAGACACATGGAGAAGAGGAGGGAGGTGGAAGGCAGGCTGAGAGATGACGAGAGACAGAAAAGGGGAAAAAGAGAGATAATTACTCAAACTCACACTCTGGTCATTCAGTGGAGGCAGGACAATCGTTCTCTCGATGGTGTTTAGCACGATTTTCCATAGCTCTTTTAAGACTCGTTTCAGCACGGTCTTCTCACAGATCTTGGCAAACAACATCAAACTGCAAAGGGGCAAAAGAGGAGTATTTGTCAGGTCAACAGTCAAAAGCACGTGTCTCAAACTGAACCAGCATGACTGAAGGCTCCGAGTGACGACGCCCTCATACATAATATTATTAAATAAAGAAAGACACCCTTGATTCTTAGAATAATGCAGCAGCTTTATTCTTTAATCTCATCCTATTGTGCTAGCCGGGTATCGGGAGGCAAGACAGGAAGAAGGATTTTGTATTTCCATATCATTAAGAGGATTCCCAGTAATACTCCATTGCCCTCAATGTCACATTATCAAATGGTTGAGTCATTCCCAAAGCCCAGCTGAACCACAATGCTTTATTTTCAACAACGCAACAGAAGTAAAATACAGTCCCTGCACCTTGGAGGTTATGCTTTCAACCATGTCTGTGTTTTTTGTTGTTTGTTTGTTTGTTTGTTTGTTACCAGCAATTCTGAAGCAAATCCAAATTATGGGGCAGATAGACAAATTCTATTTTACTTTCAATGAGGATCTTCCTGGGCGCGAGAGAGCAATGGGGACAAGTGAGCTACGCAGTGAATAAAGACAGGGAGCAGTGAAAGAAGTTATATTCTGATATGTTATGTTATAAAGTACAGATCCTTTTAGAATATGACTTGGCTGACTACATATCAACTCTCTAATATTGCATCTTCTGCCTTGCTCATCATCTCTGTAGGGGGACTGGGATATGATGTCATACTTTGGCGTTGTGTTGTTGATTAAGAAGGGACATGTTTGAACCAAAGGGCTTAAAAGGAGAAAGCCCAGAGCATCTGGTATTTTTTGTTTCATTTTTAATAATCAATTATCTTGTTTATCACATACTGTTTTGTTTTAGATGCCAGAAGAGCTGATGATGATGATTCCTCTGATACTCAAACCAGCACCTTAAGTAAAAAAAAGCTATGTTTTCAATGCTTAAATCAGGTTTCACCTTATTCAATGTCAGCAGAAGAGAAAGGTCCTTGGTCTGATGACAGGTGATTCAACAGTGGATTGGTCTAATAAGTTTAGGCCCGGTAGAAATATAATATGCATAAAACTAAACGCCAAATATGTCTTCAGTGCGTTTGTGTCTTTGGCGTTTGTGTGTCTTTCTCTGCAGGAGAGTTTAAGTGAAAGAAAAAAGCAAGGGAGCAGGTGCTGCCATGACGAACCTCATAAAGGTCATGCTAAAGATTGCATGTGTGCATGCTGAACTCTATTTCAAAAAGAAGTAATAATCTAAGGTTACTGGTCTTTTCTCATATCATTGAAAAGCAGACCTTTGGCCTTGATGGAGATATGTGCTCTCAGAATGCACTAGATATACTGTTCTATTCATTTTATCAGGTAATCTTATTTTTCATTAATTTCTAGAAACAAAAGAAGGATTATCTATCGAAACACTGACTAATGTCATCACCTTTAGAATATACTGCCTTGTTGTCCCACTATGCTCAAACACTTTGTGCTCTGTTGTCAGTTTGCTCCTGATAAGTTTGAACACTGTTTTAATGTGACTGGGCGTTAAATGAATATTTGATATTCTGACTAACAACATGCAGTAAACGTAGGGCCCCTTGTGATCTGGTGCCCAGGGACAGTTGCCCATTTTCCCAGTTAGATAGTTCAGCCTTGGCAGTATAAAAATATGCTCTTGAGAGTTTTGAGAAGACTGGGCATGCACATGAGTGGGTAGAAAATAGCTGAAAATTGAACACTCATTGGTAGCCATGTATCATGTGTTAATCAACCTGACCAATTGGTTGAATTTTATTTAAATTTGACACGTGACATTGAGGCTCTCCAATCGCCAGTCAGCTCGAGTGAAGGGGTGGGATTGACCTCCAATCTCGGAAAAAAAAATCTCTTATTATTGGTGATATAACTCATATAATACAAGCAGCAAAAAGGTAGTGAGTGCAGTGATCTGAAAAGGCTTGTTACAGTCCTCTAGCAATCTTCCACAGTTATGAAACCTCATCCATATGCTGCTTCCTGTCTCAGTTGCATTTCATCACACCTATAGAGTAAAAATCCTATTCTGCCATAACCTTAAGGCCAAAACATTAAAACCTGATGGCAATGGCTGACTCTTGAATTAATGATTTAAAAAAAAAAAAAATTTTTAAAAGAAGATGGACCAAATTTCAAAATTGCCTTGCATCACTTTCCATTCAGTGTATACCAGCATATACCCACTTTTTATCCAGGAGGTCCATAAGAGGCCGGAGGACAGTCTCTGCATCCATGGCAGCGTTGCTCCCTTTCACCGTACCTTTCATCTGAACCAGCTCCTGGTTCATCTGCTTCACACAGTCCTCAATCACAGGTTTGAAACTGTGAGATGCAAAACAACAACCATTGTTACAGGGTCCACGTTTTAGGCTACAGCAGTGATGCAACTTCAGCGAGGTGTTCGCTCACTTCTTCTGCTCCCATTAGATTATTTTAAGAATGGTGCTGTCTCTTTTAACGCAACAACATTCAGTAACTTGTGCTGTGCTTACTAAGAATGAGGCACAACAAGCGCTCCAATCAATTATATTTGTCTGTCAATAACTAATCAGTCAGTCCTGTAGTACAATTTCTGTGACAGAAAAAGAAATGGCCTTAACCTTAATGATCCCTCACACACATGCACACAGACACACAAACTTCCATTAACACTCACCTGGAGCCAAACACTCCACTGAGCTCATCCAGCACTGTGTTGAGTTTATTCTGCAGCTCCTTCAGCAGATTACTGGCCTCTGCATCCAGCTGTTAGCGGAAGACAGACAGTTACTACATCGTTATATTCACTACTCTAGTCCACACTGACTAGGCCTCCGAATCTCTGCCTCAACAGGAGTGCGGCTGTTGAGGGGAAATGACAGGTACAGGGGAGTAACCTGCCTCGTTGGTGGCCTCCCACTCATTCTGCCTGCCATCTGCGACGAGCGACATTCTGAATGCAAATGGAGGGCTCACCTCCAAGGGCTGCAATGATGACTGCTTGCCGAGTCATGAGACATGGTGTCAGCAAAAAGGCAACCGGCTAGTTGTCTCTCAAAAGGGAACATTTTTGTGCACTGCTACACAACTTACAACGGAGAGAGTATGCGGTCAGGAAGCCTCAACATCGTAACATCCCATTCATTTTACATGTCATGCTGTATAAATAAATCTACAGATATTCTGATACTGTAATCCTCTGACTGACGTTTAAGGCTCAGGAGGAAAATGTTTGCAGCAGGGGAAAAATTGATGATTTGTTTGTTTCACTATGAAAACTGAGTGCAACTTTTCTAACTTTTGTTTAATATACTGGAGATGTTCCATAACTGCACTTTGCCACAAGCCTCTTAAATCCATTTACTATATAATATCTACATTATAATGAGAAATCAGGCATGACTTGCAATGAAAATCTTCAATACAAGCCCAAACAGACACATTTGCAAAACTGATTCTCAACATATGCACATGCATTGCATGTGTTTGGTTAATGCGTGGATGTTTGAGTTCATCTGGGGTTTTGGGAGTATTCTGAGAAAATGCATGGGTGGATATTTGATATTTGTGCCATGCTGTGTGTGTGAGTGTATTTGAGTGTCAGTAACTGCAATGTACAGCATGAGTGCATCTGTGTCATTGTTTGTCTCAGTGCGTATGAATCATGTTCACCATGTACAAATGTCCATATTCAATATTGCTGTTTAGGATGGAGCTGCAGAGCACATGTCACTAAGGCTATGTGCCTGAGATGGATGTGTGAGGCCAAGCACCGCACCGCATGCATAACCGATCGACACATTAGACCCGATAAGCTTAGCCATGGAGCCTCTCATCTCACACATTCTAATGGTGGATGGCTCAGCTGGGAAGCAGATGTGTAAACTAAAACTTTTATTGACTTTGTTATTCTGCAGACATGCCTCTATGTTCAGCATTCAGCTGAATAGATTTATATACCGTAAGTGTGTATTGATATTTGTGTTGTGTTGTCACGTTTTCATACTGCTATCACCTCACTGAAAAGGGCTGCAACATGTAAGATATTTCTGTCATAGAAAAAATTTATCGTTATTATAAAATGTATTTATTGTCAATACAGGTTGGACCTGCTGTTAAATAAACCAAGACAGCTGACACTTCATGAGAGAAGAAAATTCCATTCTGACTGTGTGTGCTTCCTGATGCTCCAGTCAAGTATCTGACTGGAACTAAAGACTTCAATTATGTCAGAAAGGCTCCCATTCAAAGTTAATCCCAAACATTTGCTTTATTTGCCAAGTGAGGTAAGCTTGCAGTTTGAAAAATATCAAAAATTCACTACCATGGAAAGAAATATGGAATGTCTCTCCCAGTCAGAAACTGTTTTAAATAGTGAATATGTTTATCAACCATAACAGATCCTTATACATGTACTGCACTTAGAGATTAAGAACATACTTATGGTAATTAAACTTTATATTTTTATATCTATATCTACATTTTAAGGAAAAAAAACAAACTGAAATCTATGGAGATTCTGATTGCCCCATGGTGGCCAGTTTCACTTGACAGAGTTGAACCTCCAGAGAGTACAAACTCTGCTCTGGCTGCTGGCCTATCGGCTGGAGCCCAGCAATGTTTCCCTTTGACTGTTCAACAATACAGTATCAACTCACTGGCAGGCTGCTCTTCCGAAACATACTTTGTCCATAATTCCTGGCAAGTGAACAAAGTTTCATAAACCACTATTTTTAAAGTGAGAAAAGCATATTAACAAATAGACTGACAACCAAAAAAAAAGAAAGAAAAAAAAGCCAGACAGCAGTCTGGGGAGTCAGTCCATGATGATTTCATAATTGTGGGCACTGCAAGAGATTACTGGTAATCTTTGTTATCGGCAATGCTATGATAACAGCTCTGGGTAATTACCTTGGCTCTGTTGAGTTAATTGCTGATAGGGATGTATACTATAATGGATTGGACACTGTGCGAAGTGTAAACTGATGCAAAAGTTTCACCTGAAATACACTTCGGCTGTATAATTAGTATTCAACTTTATCTACAGTATTTAAGACATAGACATTATTTAAGATGAATCTGATTGTTCACTAACAATGAATATGCATGATTTTACTGTCTGGGAGGATGTAAAGATTTTTGGTGTCATTATTCCTCAGATAATAATAACCTGGGAGCGATCCAGATCTAGATCTAAATCTGCTAACTGGTGAGGAGCTAGAAGAACCTCAGCCAAGAGCACAGTTGGACAGATTTGTAAGTGTTTGAGAAGCTCATTAAACACATCCTAAAATAATCCAGGCTGAAGCATTTTGGGGCTGCAGCCTGGGGGAAGGATAGAGATGATCAGAACCACAGCCAGTGACTTGGTGACCCTCTGACTCCGCTCTTTGCTTTAAGGTAACAGAGGTGGAGCAGCACAGTAAAATAAATATCGCACTTCTAAATCAGCGATGGATCGAGAAATGACAGAGAAAAGAACACGCTAAAAATAAGTATGGGTTTGGGTGGGTTGAGCCACTATCCCCAGAGCACCGGGGATGGTGAGCTTGAGCAGCCTGACCAGAGGCGTGATGGGTAATTCAGATTCCGTATGCTCTGTGGCACATGCTGCTGGAGGGGTTTGGGAGGGGAGGGGGGGAGATCGGGGTGTTGGGTGAAAGGCATAGGATCGTGGGGTGGGGGGTGGGGGGGTAGCAGGGAAGATTTCTTTCATATCATTCAGTAAATGGTGGGAAGGGGTGTTGGCGAGTCCTATTGCACACACCTTACAGAAGGACACAACCCCTTCCTCCTGGAGACGGAGAGAGAGAGCACAGAAAGGAAACGAGGGGAAACAGAAGACACAATGACAGAAGACAAAATGCAAGGCAAGACAGGCGTTAGACACTGGAGAGAAACATGCGTGTAAGTCCTGAGAAGCCATGGCTGCTGCTTCTCGAGGTAACACTGCTAGACTGACAGGTCAACAGGGAGAAAATTCAATCGTGTTTCAAATCTAATGCACAGACGAATAAGGATTTAACTCAGTATTTACAAAAAGGCAAAACACACTATACACAAGGAGGATCTGAGGGGGCAGATTAATGATGGAATTTATTGAGGATCCACAGAAGAGGCAGGAGTTTAAACGGCGATATTAGTAAACTTCACTACATGTGATATTATTCTATTAGATGGTTAAGCACAGAACTGAGGGAAGGATTACAGCTCCTCACTGTTGGGGTCAATTCACTTTCACTTCATATGAATGTCATCTGAAACCATCATTTACATAGTTATGACTCAGCATGCATTTCACAGCGGTGCGCTGAACTGAGGACGGAGGTTTAAGTCTTCACATTAACTGGTATCAACGCTGCTGAAGTGTCCTTTAGCAAGACAATGAATGCGGCGAAGCCCTTGGGACAATGCGCTTGTGGTTTGACCTTCCAGTGGAAGGAAGAAGATCAATGCAGCTTAATAATTCATATATTATATTCCAAATGAGGAGAGTAAATCTCAACTGAAAGTGAATTAATTCGAAACGGACAAGAGGCAATAATAGAGACATAATAGAAACATATAGTTGTTTTGGCACAGACCTGTTTGCCACCCATGGACTCAAACATCTTCTCCAGTTGGACACGGAGCTGCTGAATGTTGTTGAGGATGATGCACGGCTGTAAAAGTACAAGAATTAAAATGATTAAATCATTTTTTGACAAGAACATCAAAATACTGTATATTTAATGTTTGTGACATCCTATAAAACACCCACTATATTAAATTCCCGATCCTTTTTCACACAGCTATTGACATTGAACTGTAACAGTTTCCAAGCTTGACAGTATCTCAAATAACTGAAAATGTCAAACGGGTATAAATAGTGAAAACCATCAGTTTGGATTTCATGACACATCATCTATATGAAGATGCAGGGTTTGAGTGTGGCATCGACAGTCAGCGGGGAAATGCAGCGCACAAGACAAGAGGCAGAGGAGGAGAGTCTGCACTGAATATGTCAGGCGTTATCGATTCTCAGCCCCACAGTAAGTTTAACAGATGACAGACATTAATCACGCTGCTTTTAATAGCGATGCGAATAATTCTGCAAAAGTCTCAGTGAGTCACATTATCTTGTGAATTATCTGCCTAAAAAACAGCAGACAAACACACAACACCCCACAATTATGATAGTGGTAATGATAAGTGCTAAAACTATGATTCTAGGCCCCACGGGAGAAGGATGATTGATGTCTTTGAATGCACAAAGCAGCCAATAGTGTCTCTGCGGCAACACATAATGACTTAGACTTATGAAGATATTTGCATGGGAGTGATTAGATTTTATGTCTAGCTTGATAACAGGTGAAAAATATGGAAATGATTATTTTGTTCACCAGCACTCCCATTGGGTATATTGTTTTCGATCAGTTAATTGAGACGCGATGCTGTGATATCAGTGAGGACTGCAGATACCAAGGAGAAGAAAGATGGCTTTTTCACAATGTAGTTATTGATTACAGATATCAGTGGTGTAATGATGGTCAATATGGTGAGGAAATTAATGTAAAACATTAGCACTAGCACAAAATGCATTCAAAAAATAGTCACATGACAGGCCTTATTGATCCTCAATCGCCATCAAACACACCCTCCCAATCTGGTGGACTATTTATGCTGCAACAATCCATCTCCCCCTCTGCCTGTCAGTGCTGCTGCTGCACTGCATGCGTCTTGCTGCCCCTTCACCACCCTAGCATCCACCTGTAGGCTTCAGTTAAGGGCGTTCAAGAAGTTTGCTCATCACTCCCCAATTCCTCTATATAAACCTATATGCAGGGAGTGACAAGGTTGGAGCCTAGATGCCAAACCCAAACGACTGTATGTCCTGAGACGTCTAACAGAACTGTATATGTGACAGACTGACAAATTTGGTTTCATCTGAGTCATAGCGCTGTGCAATTCCATCTGCCTCATATTTTCTTTTTTCCATCATCTATCTGTTCAGTGCTGTCTTGAGGAGAGAGACATGTCACAGTAAAGAAATATCTGCCTCCTTGTACTTTGTGTGCGACCTCTAACTTCAACTTAAAAGACCAGTGAGGACAATTAGACCATTTGGAAGGCTCTGCATTTAATAATTCTTGCCATTAAACGATAGACAAAGAGCCCTGAAAATACCAATGACTATCAGCTATGTGCTGAGAGATGATTAAGTGTTTAACTGAGACATTGTGCATTACAGAGGACGAGACTGGCTCTTGTTAAACAAACTGGGATGCTATTTAAAACATTTTCCAAAGGTTTGAATGCAAACCGCTGTTAGAGACAGCCATCATGGAAACACGATCATCTAACTTACAATAAATGCATTCTGATCAAATGTAAGGTATTATAATTTGCTGACTTTGAGTGAGTACTTACCACATTTTCCTTATTCAAATGCAAAGGAAAGTCCTTGGATATGATTGCAGCATACTGCAGTAGAACTTTGTTGATAGTCTGTAGGTAAGGAGAGAAACAGTTTTATAATTACAGGGTTTTTTTCTGTTCTATTATTGAATTGCTGGTACTTGCTGAAGAAATTCGAGTTGCAACCTAATAATAAGATAATATCCAACATAATAGGCCACAGGGTCTCCACATTTCAATGGCAAACTCTTTGATTGTGTTATTATACCCTGAATTAGTATTCAGGGTTGGCTGTGGGGTCTTTCCAAAGAGCCTGACCTTTGCAAAGCGGCACATGAAGTGAGCCAGGGCCTGTGGGTTTGGACACTCCAGTTTCTTGATAATCTCAAAACTCTGGTTTAGTTGAGTGAACACATCCACGACGGAACAGGAAAAGAGGGCATGCTCCGAAGTTTGCTGAAACTGTTTCAAGAAAGAGACAGGGAGAGAGAGACGTGAGGGTAAAGAGTGATAGAGCGGCGGGGAGAAAAAGAATCCAGTTTGACAATAACAATTAAACCCTCTGAACTTGAATGCGAAGCTACAGCATCTCTTTAACATATTTGATTGATTTATTATTTATTTATTCATGATTGGCATGCAGATGGTGACAATTTAAAAGAAAACCCAACAAAAAAACCTCCAAGTTTCTAGACTTCTCTCACATAGGTGTTGTGGTGTCTTGTATGAAAGTATCTGCATTTGTCTTGATTCTGCACTCATCATTTAAAAAAGCAAAGATACTTTAATCATTCCACATTGTTTGGCTCTTAGGTTGCACTTGGCCAGAGCGAGCGAGTCTGAGCTTTATGGAGGTGATAAACAAACTGCGCGCAACTAAACAGGAGGCCTACTGCTTTTTGCTCTGTCCTCAGCTAAATTAACTTTTACAGACTCTATAATAAAAAGACTGTGTCACCTTTAAGAGAGTAATTGCAGCCTGTTCTCAATCCCAGTACATCAAATATGGCAGCCTGATCAGTGGCTTTATGCTTTGAACCTGTAGTTACCCCTGTAGTATAATTTCTAGATGCAACCCTCTAGTGTAAAACCACTAGAGCTTTAAAGGACATCTGCAGGTCCATGGACTTCATTTTGAGAACCACTGCAGTACTAGATGATGAAAATTAGGGAAGTAGTCAGAAGGGTCAAACACAGAACTTTCCTCTAGCAGACAGGGGATGGATGTGACCAAATGTCAAAGTTGACTTGTTCTTAACTAATTCAACTTATGTTAAGTGACATAACTTAATTTACCCCAGAGCAAAGTCTCTACCAAGTGACATCATAAAACTGTGTTGATTGAAATAAGTAAAATTACATACTTTGCAATAAAATGCATCATAATGCAGTTTAGAAAATCAAATTTTAACTGTACCAAAAACAATATGTTTTTACAACTGCAGCTGCAAGAAACATCATAAAGAATATATGTCTTATTCAGATATGTATGAACAAACATGCATGCAAAGATGTGTGAAAAGTGCACAAATATATTGCTGTAATATCTGTGCCAAACTTGTTTGTGAAGCTTACACATTTCCTCTTGTTATTGCCTAATATCCTCCTGTTCATTTCACTGCTTTGAAAACCATGTCTGCTTCCTGTTTGTTTATCAATTTTTAATTCAGATTTGATTCATACTCCTTTCTTGCGATGTCTTAGGGCAAGGAGTATTTTTGACGAAGTGAAATGTTCTTTATCTCACACATCATCTTCCTCAACAGGTAAATGCAGTCTTAACAGGCTGTCTATGTGAATAAGAAAGCAGGTCTTAATTGGACTGAAAGATTAAATATACATATTGAGTAATAATTCAATGCCAGATAGCACTGAATTATTCCTATATACTCACTCCATCTTTCTTGTCCCTTTCCAGTGCTCCATTGAGGAAATCCATGGCAACGTCCTCGTTCTCATCAAGCCACTGGATGACAAATGGCTCAAACCACCTGAAAAACAAAGGCATTCTATTACTGAATGGTTTAGAATAGCTTCTATAATTGTGGTTCATCATGTCTATTTCCAGCACCAGAAGTGTCGGGCATACTATATGAGAAAAAATCTACAGCCGAGGCTTTTTGATGCATCAAAATGTTTTCGGGGAACTACTTTATTCAAGAAAGATCAATGGAAATTGATTGTGTTACACTTAAATAGGTATCCTGAAAAACACCAAGCAGATTTCAATGTGGTTTCGGCCAAGCCTGCAGATCATGCAGGCTTTGATATCAGATTTCAGCTGTGGACAAATTAAGCTGCAAGGCTCAGACAGAAGACAGGAGAAGACAGGACAGGCCGGACGGATGAGTCGGGAAGTGCATTAGTTAGTGGAATAATAATGCTGTTCTGTTTGTTTCACTTTGCCAATTCCTTGTTTAATATAGTGCTTGACTTTGTCCTCAGTGCAACAGATGTCACCCCCAAACTGCTTTGTACTCTGTCTAAGGGCATCTGTTACAAGAGCTAAAGCCAATAAATAAGGTGGGCGTGGCAACGGAGGAAGAGACGAGATGGAGGCAGACAGAGGAGAAAGACTGTGCGCGTGAAAGTGTGTGTATGCCTCTGAAGGAATCAATCCTGCTGGAGATGATGTTTGACTGACAGTTTTGGAGAGAGGGGGGCGGGTGAGTCATTACTCTGATAGACGGGCAGGATGGGAGAGGGCACTGTGCTCCCTGCTTGAATTACACATGGTTACACGTGAATCTATGCCTGCTTTTTTGCACATAGTTATTATGCATGTACAATGGAAAAACAGGAAGTGCAACACACAAAAAAAGAAACCAAACATGCTTTGAGGCTATAAATTTGTCATTCCAAACAGTTTATGATTAACTTTTTTAAAGGCTTGAAGGAAAAAACTGCCAACTCAGATTATACGAACCAGAAACAGATTGGACCCTCCATCACAGAGTGTCACCATTACAGAATCTTTCTTCCTGTACTTTATGTGTTACTGAGAAATGATTTAAAATGTATTCAACATGCTTTTAAAACCATTCCGAAATCTAAAAATAACATTTTGATGGATTATATTTTTAAAATGTTGTTGTGAACCACACTTGAGGACACTTACAGAGAATATTCAGGCGAAACACCTTTGAATGCCGGCAGGTCACGGACGTACTCGTTGTGGAACCATTTGACTTTGAAGTGCAGATTCATGTATTCAGTACTTTTGCATAGGCGGTGCTTTTCATGCTCTGTAATGCAGATTGAAACATGAGAAGTAGGTGTTAGCAAACACGGTATACCAAATTCCTTGACAGAGACTTTAACACCAAGGAAGACCTCATGACGAACCAGAATACATTAAATTGTAAGGCAGTTAGACAACATAACATTTTCAGTCTATAGTGTAGAAAAAAATAATGGACAAAAATGGACATAATGGATAAAAAACTGCAACTTTGTTTCTTTAAGTTGCTTCTTCCTTGGAAGATTGTATAATGATAAAAAGACTTGGGTAGCAGGGATTGTTGTTATTGGGACATCTTAATAGCCTCCATTATCTACAGCCTTGAGCTAAAGAATAAGTAAATTAAAATGAGTCTATAAATGAGTTCAGCTACATTCAAAAAGTCTTTGAATGACTGCAAACAAACTGAAGCTAAATGGCATTCAAAGGCTGCTGAGTCATTGAGTACATTTAATTATAGGCAATGCCAAACAATTAAATATTTCCAGGGGATCCCCTTGAGGATATCGATGGCGATGGCGTACAAGAGGGACTGAGGAGAGAAGAGATTATATGAGGAGAAGAACGAAATGGGAGAAAGAGCATAACAAAACTATTCTATAACTGCAGTCGTGTATAAACTAAATTGTCTTTGCTAAATTTCTGCAGATGAAACAATGACACTAAAAAAGAGAGGAAACTTGTCGTATCGTAGCATCACGAAAACAAAATAGAGCAAACCAAAACCATCACTGCAAGACAAATAGAAGAGAATGAAAATCAAACATGAGTAAGCAAGCTCACATTGAATGCAAAATAAATCCTCACAAGAGAAGCGTGTCTACGATCCATGCTAGTAGCTCTGTGAGGATACATGTAGGCACAGTGATGCTTTAAGATAAATCTAATGTCAGCATGCTAACAGTGAATAACTTGTATTGTGTATATCAGTTAACTATTTAGTGACTTAGCATGCTTGCTAATTTGCACAAAATGCAGCTGAGTAAAAGGTTAAGAGACATTATATTGAGATATTTCAGTCTGCCGTCCACTGAGCTGCTAACATGGTCAAACATGTCAGCGTTGGTGGGTGGTTCAAATGTTTAAATGGCTCTTGTTTCCTGGCAAGTTACTTCTTGTGGTTGTGCAGATAATGACTGTGGTGAGAAGCAATGGTGGACGGATGGTTGGGCAGACAGCATGTCTAACTCAGACCCATTTGCTACCAACAGTAAGCATTGAGTTCACTGAACCATGCCAATGCTCGTCCCATGAACTGAAACAAAAAGCTTTAAGTCCATCAACCTGTCCAGAGGAGAGGCAGTAAGATCTGTTACACACACATTCAGCATCGTCAATACACCTTTTTAATAACACTGCAGTGTTGTACGATCACCAGGGCATTGCTAACTGCAACAAACAAATGCTGTATGCCTCCAAAATGCAGTCCTTACCCATGGCAAGGCAGCATGCTCTGCCTCCACAATATACTAAATGTTACACAAGCCTAAATAATATGATACGATGATATGATATATGATAATATGATACGCAAGGAATTGATAAATTCCTTGCGTATCCTTCTCCCTAATTTCAAAGCAGGCACTTCCAAACGGCGAAGCAGAAGTAAAGACACACGCTCACAAATTCTTATGCAGATGCAAGATACATACATTCATGTAACTTCAAAGACATATTTAAATCCACATATGGCACCCTGGCTGTCATTCCTTAATCCTGATAAGAACCTCGGTGCTTAAGCTAATGATTAATTCAGCGCCTGCCTGCCTACACTCAGAGCAAAATATTTACTTTTGTGTAATTAACATATGCACAATGGAACGTTTTCTCCTTATATTATGGAAGAAACTGATTTTCACTTTTTAAAACTGATGTTAAACTGCATTTCACAAAAAAAAAAAGGCCCTTAAGGAGAAGGGCAGACAGGCATATACAGTAGCATGTGAGAGTGTGAATTAGGGAAATGTGTTAAGATATAAAAGTATGTGTTACAGTAAAAAAAAAAAAAATGTAGCAGATACAGGGACTTTGTGGACTGATACTCGTCCTCAAAAGAAAGATTTGACTTGGACTTGAGAATCTGGGCTCATGAAGGATCTTTATTCTATTACCTCTACCAAAGAGGTTCATCTGTTTTTTTTGTTTCTTAGTTTAGTTAGTTAGTTAGTAAGTTAGTTTCTTAGGTATGCTGCTTGCTGCTTGGAATCAGTTGCAAAACTATCTGAATCTCAGAGCTGAATTGTATATTGTTACTTATATTTCTACATGTTGTAACCCTGTTTTATTCATACTGCTGTCTGTTCTGGCCAGGACACTCTTGTAAAAGAGATTTTAAATCTCATTGAGATGCTTCCAGGTTAAATAAAGATTAAACTTTAACACAATGGCTATGGTCACACGGTTATGATGTGGATAGTCACTCGGTCAGGTTAATGATTGGGATGTAAATTAGTGTTTAATTTAATTAAAAGGGCCCATTAGGCCTTGGTGGAGCTATTGGTGCTCAGGGTTACTGGGCGCCCTTTAAGTCATTTATTTTATTAGCTGTATTAACATTAAGGAAACGTCTGAGGAGTTAAATGTCACCTCCTTCCATATAATTATTTTTAAGGCATCTGGTGCGCACGGCCACGAATGACTGTAAACTGCTGCAACAACACCCTGGTGAGCACACCTGTATCTGCTGAGAAATCTGCCATAACCTTTGGTTGGAAAACCTTAAAATAAGGCACAGAAAAGAATTGCTAGAAGCAACAGTACTGAAATAAAGGCTTCTGGATAAGCCACATCAAACTTTATTAGGCAACTCAAAATGCTCCGGATAGGTGAGTCACTCAGAAATATAAAAGTTAATATCGGCACCTCTAGACGGTGAGGAAAGCTAACACTAGCTTCCTTTTTAGCTGAGAAGTTTAGACTCGCATTCTCTAGCCACACTAGAGATTAGTTTAAAATTTGCAAAGATAACTTATATGAAAAGCCACATCATCTGATCTGATCTCAGCTCAGTTATTTCCTCTCAGAGCTGCACAATGGACAATGGAAGGAATAACAGCTTTCATCGATGCCTAACCTTGATGGCTGTGGTGGTTTTAATGGCTGAAAGGAAATTTAAGGTGCCATCTGAATACATCTAGTCAGTCTGAGTCACGGAAGGAGAATGTGGTTTGAAGATTGTGAATATTGGGTCGAGGTTGTTTTGGAGAAGAGCTGCATATTCTGCATAATATCTGAACACAGAGATCCACTGTGGCAGTGCTGCTTTAATAACTGAGCTGGCACTGGGAGGCAGTTTATACTCATATAGGATGGACACACACACACACACACACACACACACACACACACACACACACACACACACACACACACACACACACACACACACACACACACACACACACACACACACACACACACACACACACACACACACACACACACACACACACACACACACACACACACACACACACACACACACACACACACACACACACAGTTTGTCAACCCCCTGCCCTTAGCTCTAACTGCACACCCACCCACACACCCTCAGTATGCCACACACTCATATTCATCTAAAGGAAGCCGATGGAGGTCAGTTGGGAGACAGAAAAGTAAAGGTCAGCAGGTGTTTTGTTTGGTGCTGCACTTATCGCACCTACCAGCTTGCTGCTGTATGTATTTACTTTTGAAGGGTGCGTGTGTGTGTGTGTGTGTATACATGTTTACACCTGTTGAATGTAACACAATTCTGCTGTTTCAAATGAAAATGGCTATTTCCTAAAATTATACTTAATACTGGGAGTTTTTCAGTGACTCACATCCAACCCATAACGACCCGTCTTTACATGCAATATATCAATGAGATATTCACGCAAGTGAAAAGAGCAAGTTTGGTGCACCTGAGTTAACGGAAAGTGTCAACAGTAGATGTTATGTTCTCCTGGATATACATGTTTCTAGACATAAAATGACGAATGAAAAAGATGAATTTACCGTAACATGGCTAACATGATGAAAGAGGTTGATCTATTGGAGGTCATTGATGTGTCATGTACGTGTTTAAATATCTTGTCTACAAGTGGAAATGATTCCTACGATGACACTAGAGTTGAGGTCAGTTTAATAAAAGACATGAGGTTACATCCTGGCAGGAACTCCAATATCCATACCACACTTCTCAGAGGAGCATGAGGAGTATGCACCATTGTCCCTGACAAAAATTCAAATACGCTCTAACACAGAAAAGGTCTATATAGTTTGTAAGTGTATTTATTTACTGAATAGAATGGGTTATTGTGCCAGCCATTTTTCATTCAAGCTTCACATTGAAGACAGAAATTTGTGCCAGAGGTTGAAAGAGTGATACATTCTTAAAAAGCTTTCCTCTTTCAAAGCTTTCCAGTTTGAGAGTCAAGAGGTTCATATCCTGATGGAATGCGCTGCTTTGTACACGTTTTCCAGTCAGTGGGTCCAATGAGATTGTTTGAATAGAGGAAAGAATTTGAGGGAACAAGTTTTTTTTAAATGCTGCAGTAAAACGTATAAAGGCTGCCTGAATTTAGAATAAATCACCTGTTTTTTTTCTCCTAGAATTCCACCTAAAAATGTTGACAGCAACTTAAAATTAATTATAGGGTGCTGAATATGATTAATTCATCATTCACTGAAGAATTTCACAACCATGATAGTAATCATTTTGCAAGGCCGATATGTCAGATTATTTACAATAATCACTCAATAAACACTCAATCATTCTGGAAGGTAAGTCAATTCATGTTTATTCATGCTTTCCACGCAAATCAGCCCTTTGGAGCCTCGATCATGGTGTCACATGGATTGTCACAAAAATTTAACATACTATGAATGTGCAGGCATGTGCCTCTTTGTGTGTGTGCTATTTTTGTAGCGTCAAAAAAGACTGGAGCTAGGTTCTGGATCTTTCACTGTTCACTGCAAATCAACATCTAAAAACCAGGCCTATATTAACTGCAAAAGTGTGAACTGAAAAAGGCAGCCAAGCGACGCAAGAGCAGGCCACAGCAATCCCCTAGAACATCAACATCACAAAGGCACACATCCACCGCTGCACTGGGCGGGACGATCCCGATCTTAAAGGATCCACACAAGGGCCAACGACCTGCCTCTCAGCAACATGGAACGTTCTCTCAGTCGTCATAGCGGCTAAGTTGATGAGCAAATCAGCAATCCAGCACTAGGCAGACCAACCTGACCAAGTGGAGTGACCATCAGCCACCTCCCATACATGGATGACAGCTGTACACCAAGAGGGAATGAGACATCAGAGGGAATGAGATGGCATCAACTGTTTACTGTTCTCTTATTGTCTATACGCACAGGATCAAGCGTTATTATCAGGTCATTTAAATGCGGCCCTCATATCTGTGTGTCCACGTCTTTGTGTGTGCTACTTTGTATGTGCATACTGTCCATGTACACACATCACTGTGTGAGTGTGTGTGTGTGTGTCTTTGTGCCCTGCTGGTGGTAAACAATGTGGGCTGTCCTGAGGGAGGAGTAGGCTCAAGGTCCCTGGTGAGGATGTCATCTTGTCTGACTCAGCCCACAGGGATGGACAAACTCATAGGAGACTAACTCACTCTCTGTCTCATTGATTTAAATGCCGTGGATATTATGATGAACTGCAGCGGCTCAGCAGTCGCATCCTCTAATTATTATTCAGTTACTATATCTAAAGGAGCATGGGGGTTACACAGATTTTGCTTGAGAGAGAAGGCTTGAGGAGTGGAATGGTAGCAAAAAACCAGTATGGGCCTCTCTGTGACATAATTCCTTCATCTCAGCTTCTGACCCAGTTCTGTCAAAGGGTCTTCTAAGCTGTATCACAGGGACCTACTGACACAACGCTGCTGTAACACCAGAGCCTACAGAGACATATAGTATAATGCATTAGGATGCAGTGAATCAACATTGCTGTATATATTTTTTTTTACTCTCATTTAAAATCTTTATATACTTTCAATCATTTTTTTTCATTAACTTTATGAAAACAAACACTAAAATAACATATTGAATGTCTTTATGTGAGGGAATTTGCAGGACCCTTATATTTTTTTAAAAATCTTAAAGGAGTGCATTTGTACACATTTAAATGTATCAGATATATGTGAAATGCAGCACCTGCAAAGCTCACTCAGCGCTTTATGAACGCTATCAATATAAAAACATATGCTGTTAGACGTGGCTCAGGGATCAGAACTGAGTGTGCAGGACTCTGCTGAGAACTGCAGAAAACGGGATAGAGACTGGCAAACCTTCAACTATACCTCAGAGTTGTAAATAATGTTGTTGTTGTTTTTTCTGTGGGAGGTACATTAATTGAACTTCAATTAAAATATTCTATGGAGTGAAATTGTTCAAACAGACTAAAGATGAGTTAATGGGCTGCAGGAGAAGTAGCTTTTTAATGACATGCTCCAGAGACCACAGCCATTAAACAGCTGCATACTGGATATAAAGCATGTACTGTAGAACTTAATCTCATAGGTCTGGACGTAGCTTTGCATTTTCTGCTCTTGATAAGAGATTCTTGTTTGTTGCTATTAAGCTATAAATTATTGATATTAATGTATAGTAAAGTACTAATGTATAGTATTTTATAGAAATGATAAATCAGCCTCATTAATAGAACACACATAAACACACACACAGGATGACTTACATTTAGCAGGCCCAGGTAGGAGGACGAACTTTACTTTCTTTTTCTTTTCTTATATTTTGCCTTGTTTACTTGTTTCCATTGGCTGTTGGAGCCAAAGTTATGATATTGATGGAGTTTGCCTATATTTCCTGTGCTTTAATTACCTTCGGGACAGTGCACAGTGTGCACTCAATAAAAAATGTGTTCTTTTACATGTTCTACACAGAAAATGAGCTAAGGCCAATGAGTTTTACATTGAAAAATAATTCATGGCATCATTTTTCTTTTAGCAAACAGGGTCAGAGAGACCCAAACATCACATAAGGGTTGTCCCTTCATTATGGCACAATTCTGACTCAGGTAAAAAAAAATAAAATAAAATAAAAAAAAAGATTAAAAAAAGGGGGGGTTGTCTTCCTCTTTTATCAGATTCCTGCTGTTTATCTTATGTTGAGGTTTGGTGAGCTGGCTCCACATTACCTGACGGCCTGAAACGAAAATGATGATGATTTATAAATGTCCGAAAACTCAATTTGCAGATCGATAGTGTTTATCATTTTTGAGTGTTTATCATGTAGGTAATATGCGTGACAGAGAGGGTGATTTCAGCCGCCTCCATTCACTCCCTCAAATCCTCATCCCTCTTCTCTCCGTTTCTTATTTTATCCCCTCTCCATTCGTCTTCCCTCCTACCTCTCTCTGTCATCTCTCTTTCTCTCTCTCTCCCTCTCACACATCTAGAGATCCTCATAGAGATTCTAAAATTAGCAGCATCCCATTTCCGTACCAGCACTGGCACCAGGAGCCTCCGAGCAGGAAGCAGAGGATGATTCAAAGACTTATTAAGTAATGCACATGCACACAGACACACGCACCCTAACACGAAGATTCCTCTTTTATTCTCATTCATTCTTTTTTACTTTCATGACGCAAATGAATGCCTGCACAAACGCTCGGCTGCAGAAACGCCCAGACAAACCCGCCTGGACGCACAGACACTCAAACAGAGTAACACAGACGGACAAAGCAGGACATTCTCTCCCGCCTCCTTCAAAGTGTCTCCGTCAGCTGTCCTGCCAGTTGTGCATGAAATCTTCTGTGAACAGGTTGCTATGACTTACTTCCATTTATCTAAATGAGAACAACAGGCAGCAGCATGGACTGGTTCAGTAAAGCTACCAGCTCATTATTGTCATTCATTGTGTGTACGTGCACAAATAAATAAAATTGAACATATGCAGTATGAATGTCTGTAAAGCATGCAGAGATTACAAATGTGAGCATGCATACAGATAGGGAATGCATTTGTACCCTTTCATGCAGCTTTTCTATTGATAATATCTACACATGCACACACACACACGCACACACAAACACTGTTAAAAACACTGAAGGTGTTTAATAGTACGATGGATGGACAGAAAATGTCAAACTACTATATCCTTACCACTTTCCTTACATGATGGGAAAATGTGTCAAAGATGACCCAACCAAAGCAATACATTTCTGGTGTTCCTATTTCTATCCATGAATGTGCAGATTTATGATTGTTTTGTGACTGAGAAGGCAGTGAGCCGTAGTCATAAGCAGTAATTAAATCCCCTGTGTCTGTGTTCTTTCATACGTAACCAGTCATGTTCTCCTTTTTTCTATATCATTAACTCAGCAAAACATGTGTGGCTGTTTCAGATACATGCATATGTCATATAGAAATAAATACTTTTCCATTAAGCATTCATTTGGGTAACATTATCCCACACTGCCCGTATTACGCTGGGTGCCAGTGTTATCAATTGAAGATCAAATGACCTCCGTCAAATGAGAATTTATTCGCTGCACTTCTGTCTCCCTGAGAACAAAATGAGATCATGTAAAAGTTAGCGAGGCCCAATTTGTTTCTCATTTGTATCATATGTGTCATGTATCTACCTAACTATCAGATATATTTGTTTATACTAAATTACACCAACCAGGCTTATCCATGAGGGTTTTTTTTGATAGCACATGAAGTGAATGACACCATAAAACCATCCACATTGTTGGGCAGAGCGAGGGATGCTCCATCTCCTGTGTAAAAAGGAGAAGAGGGAAGCCTGTGTCGGAGGGATAAGGGTGCTAGAGCCAGAAACTGTCTTATTTCTGGACATAATTTCCCTTCTTCCCATGCTCTGTCTCTATGCTGTATAGATGAGGTGTACAGTTCTATATCTATTTTTCTTTTATAAAGAAGCATTTTATGGAGCTAATTTATTCCCTCATTCTGGGAAAGATTAACTGGTGTGGGCGGAGTCGTTTTAGTGTTTGTTTAGATTTTTGTATGATTTAGATATGTAGCCACACTTGCTACACATCAACAATGTATTATTCTGAGATGCGTTCAGTAACATTTTGTGTTACATCCAAGTATTTTAAAAATGACAATCATTAGTTTTTGCATCAATATACTGTATAATATTGTATAATAAAATATACTATACTCACATACTTGGAGGATTAAGTATAAGTACACAAACTCAGTTAATAAAAGTGGGTTCTACTTCTGCTTATGCAACTCCTGCCATCTGTTTTTTCATGGCTTTACAATCTACTCAATAAAACACATTATGTGGTTTTCAATGAGCAATGCTCTATGGTTTATGAGATGTCAAAGTCTCCTTCATTCAACTAATCGCCCGCCTAAATCTATCCTAAACTATAGCACAGACAGACAGCAGGACCAACAAAAATTTGCAATAAATCATACAAAGTGTCCCTTTGAGGGACATGACAGTCATTTCCTCCTCCTGGCACATGTCACTGAGGGAGGCAGTGATGTATTGACGAAAGGAGGTAGAGCTGGGGAAGAGGGTTTGGGCTCAAGGTGCAAGAAAGAAGGTATATATGTGACTGAGTGCGACCATGATTCTTGTCTCCTTTTGTAACAATGCCTCCCTCAGGCACACACAAACACAAACAGACACACTCCCCAAACCTGCTGTGACAGCAGTCAGTGACACCCTTGGTGGTCACATGCCCCTGACTCAGATATCCACACATATACACAGGGCCACCATTTTTCTCTTTGACTCTCCATCTCTAACTGCACATTAAAAAGAACGATGATATAAAGATTTTACTATCATTAAATTGTATCATTTAACATCTAATAAAAATGTGTACCTTGTTCATCATCCAAAAAATGAAATAAATGAAAACACAATTTATATTCATCTTAATCCTAATTGTAATGTGTATCTTTATGCTGATGAGACACTATTCTGTATTTACAATGGGTGAATTCTCATCAAAAAGTATTTAATGTCTTTCAACAATGAAAATTAATGAGACTCGATACACTCTATTCTCCTGTCAAAAAAGACCATTATATTTCTCAGATAAGCTGTGTGTGGTACAATAACAGCCCCATGTTGAATTGTGTGGGAGTGATTGTGTCTTACATTTATCATAAAAAAAATGTTGCACCTACCACACATTCCAGCTCTCGCTTTGTTTATGATGATAGTAATAAAAAAACAACATTTTTTTCATTTATAAAACATTCATTTGGCGGTATTCTATTTATTTATGTTGTAATCAGAGCACTTTGGTCTTGTCTAATTTCTTGAACCAGATTTCAGAGATTCCAGAGAAAACTGCATTGCCAGATGATAAAATAAGGTTGATGGATGAATCATAATTAAATAATTATTTCTCTTTAGAGCAAAGGAAGGAAATGGAGTAACAAGTAACACAATCCTATTTATGAAAAAACAATTAAAATATGAAAATACATAACAATACCAATACCACTAGTGTAAGATAGAGGCTACTGATAGTCTTTCCAGCTGCATCTTTTATATTCATTATATTCAGAACTCCAAACTATCACAGTTATTTTTACAAGAACAGGGAAAATGTTAAAAATGATACATATGAAATCGTATAAAAACAAACAGTTCACATAATTCAGACATCATCTTGCTGCTATATAGCTGTTCATTAACTCACCAAAAACGCATCCATCTTTGCTCACACACGTATCAATGCACACTTGTCTCATTAAAATGTGACGAATGAGCACATTTATATGTATATAGTCCATGCACACATTCTCTGTCCCAAAAGCACATCACATTAAAAAAAAAAAAAACATACCACAGGATCCATATGCCTCCTATGTGCGTGCACATGTTTGCTTACAGGTTTGCAGTGTCACTTCACTTGGCGCCTGGTTGCCATAGCAACTAAAGGTGGCTTAGCATGGAGTAAGCAGCAGATATGCTCTGTGTAGATGAGGATAAATCACCAATAAGCTCAAATGGTGCTTCTCCGCCTCTTCTCTTACTCACAGTTTTAAGAATAATCCAAATCTTTGACCTCAATCAGCTTCTCTTATGACTCCCTCTCCTCCTCCTCTTTCATCATTAAAGTAGCAAAAATCGTCTCTGTCATGTCTAGCTCCGTGTAGAGGCCATTCACAGGTTTAACTTGGACTGGAAAGATATGTATGAAATTGAATGTTATACTGTGGCAACTATCTTCTCCACCCAAGTCAAATACAAATTCATACACAGCTTAATACAGGAGCTTTGTCCAGAGAAAGTCTCAATGTGACAATTGATCACAAAAGCAAGAAGAATTTAGCAAATATGAGCAAAGTGTGCTTTGTGTATTAATATTGCCATATCGCATGACTTCTGGGTGTTTTCTTGAAACCTGACTGTGGAAAACTTCAGTTCAGACTTTAAATTTAAGTGTAAACACACAAACACACACACACACACACACACACACACCCCTTTTAACATTAATTTCACAGCCCCAGTTCCATTGAATAGCTTTTGCATTCCCCCTTCTAATCACACTGTATATCCTGATGTTTGGACCGGAAACCTCCAACCTTAAAAACATTTCAATAACCTCTGGGAGGCATCTGCTGCCTTTTGGGAGGTGATCTAAGGATACAGGGGGTGTGGACTGAAATGAAAAACAAATGGAGGCACATCTGTCTTCCTACAAGCAGAGCAGATTTGACATTTATTGCTTGATAACTGTGAATCTCTGCTGTCTTGGTAGAAAGACTTTCTTGCATTATGCAAAAATATTGAAGAACGGAAGAATACTCAATGCGAATTTGTGGCATATTTACTATGTGAATTAAGCACAACATGGCTGCACAGGATTGATGTATTTACACTGTTGTGTAATTAATGACAGCAGAACCTGAAATGAAACCAAACAATTTGCATACCATATGGAAAACCTCACACCCAGTAAACGCTTCTACATAACCGAGTGAAACACACACACAAAAATTAAAAATGATATGCTCACATAAACAGCTGAAAAGCTTGCATGAAAGCAATTGAAAACTTTGGCACATGCTTGCAAAATGTGCTGATATACATAGTGAAAATTATCTCATGTAATACTGAAACCATTTACAGGAACTTTTGAAATCTTTCATTCATATTAGTAAAATCTGTAATTACCCAGGACAGAGAGAGCAACAATTTGGATCAATTTATATCATTTATCTGCAGCTTTCAGTTACACACACACACAGACACAGCAGCTGTCTGACTGGCAGCATTACTGACCTTCCATTGCATACTTCATGTCCAAGGCAAATAGGTTCCACATGATCTCAGCGCTGATTTTACCCGCACTCAGCTCCTGAGGAAACCTGGTGGAATTGAAACAGAATCTAGTCAGACTGATTTCCGTATAATGACACGCTTGACTGGGTGGCCTGATGTCATGGCCGAACCTGAATCCCTAACAAAGGACTTAACAGATGTGCAAAAAGACACAGCTGGTGAACCTCATAATGTAATAATCCCCTGTCATTTCCAAACCTGTATGATTTGGGGCAGAATGGAGAAGCAACCAGAGAGGCTTAAAAATGAGGGAAAAAATCCAGGAGTAAATGACACAGCAAAGCAGAGACAGAGACGATGGGGGCCTTTTTGGCAAGTAATCTACTGTTTGAATGAATATAGATTTTCAGTCAAGGCTTGAATGTGCAATGCCGATGGTTTAATTATCCGTACCTTAGACGTAGACAGTCATGGGAGGACATTTATAGATGACGGGGCCTGAGGAAGGTCAATTCTTTTACTTTTGCAGGAGACAGTTTCCAAAACATCTACATTTGTCTGACAATTTGTATTAAAACACATTGAAAGAGTCAGCTGCTCAGCTGGGATGCTCCAGCAGAAACCGATGGCCAAGCATAGGCGCGCACACACACACACACACACACACACACACACACACACACACACACACACACACACACACACACACACACACACACACACACACACACACACACACACACACACACACACACACACACACACACACACACACACACACACACACACGCTTTGGTCTTTCCTCTTCTCAAATTTTGGCACATCCTTTTACGGTGCAAACGATCAAACACTGAGGCAGAACAACTGGGAAAAAAAAACAACAAGAATCCCAGAAACAATTGTGCCCTCTTTAATCTTTATCACTCTCAAATTCCTCCCCACAACCTCAGTTACTGTGAAGCATAGCCATGCACAGCATGGTGTACTGCAGGCAATGCTGACAATAAAAACACGAGCAATGAATGAAACATCTGCAGCTGCTGTGCATGCATGTAGATGGTTTATGGTCTACTTCTATGACGTGAAATAAATCGTGTTATTTGGTTTACAATACACATGATGCGTATTTCTGGAAATAATCTCTACAGCTTCTAATCCTTTACGCTTTAAAAAGCAACTGCCACATCCAATTTCATATTTCCAATCATAAAATAAATTCTGTAGATCAGTTAATTGGTGGAAAAATGTATAGGTTACATTCCAAAGTAAATATTTTTAGCACAGAACAAATGAACATGGTCTTTTCCACTGTCAGCAGGGCCAATCCAGAGTTCATCATGAAAAAGCACAGGAGTTGTTGTCACTGTGAAACTTGACCAGAGGAATGGAATGAATGGAGGAAGTAGGCATGAATATATGTAAATCTATCATTAGACAGTGTGGGAGAGAAAGCTCAAAGCATAAACAGAGTCTTAATAAGCAACGTAAATCTGCAAAAGGAAAGACAAAGAGAAAAGGGGGAGGCAAGAATATAAATATAAGCGAGACAGAAAGAGAAAAATGTATTTCATCTTATTTCTTCTAAAGCGAGTTCCACTCTATTTTCCTCAGGACACATAATTAGTTTGACTCTAATAACTAAATCATTGGAAGGATGCAAATATACAGGATGTACGTCTTGCACCTCCCTCAACGCCATCACCCCCCACCCCCCCGTTTTCTACAAATAAATCTCTCATCTGTTATATAATTCACTAACACTGCATTCTTCCTTATCCATCCATACTCAGGCTCACCATACAAACAAAGCAGTTTTTACTGCTGGCTTCTCTGGCTGCCTCACAGCTGTCTTGCGCAACGCTGCACTCATTCTCGTCTCCACAGTTGGAAAATGCATTTTAATATGACAGCAGCTGAAGGACAAAATAATTATCTCTCTCCATTATTTTTTAAATTCTGTGTGATGAATAATGAAGCCATAATTGGCATTATATGTCAAATCAATAGATACAGTAAATAAGTAATTTAAATATTGAACAGATAAGTAAATATTTAATCAGAATTGGCCGACAGCAAAATATTGAAACTGAAAATCTCTCTTAGGTTCAGTCTGTTTTCACTTTGGTCATTTATACCGTAATACCAAAATACCAAATTAGAATATTGGCAAATTATGGTTACATGCAAAAATTATAATGTGAACACAATGCAGTGGTGTAATGATGAGGATGCACATACTGGTTGATGACTGGGGTGTAAGCTGTCCGATCCTCATCGATTACAGACACCATGAGAGTGATGAGTTTTGGCCAGAAGTCCAGGTTCTTTATTGATGGACCCTGCTCCTCTCGGGGTATGTCCTGTTTCCGGCTCTACGGAGAAGGAAAAACAATGGATGGTGTGAGTGTGTTGGGGGAGAAGTAGTAGATATGATGAAGTTGTCAGGGGAGAATCAGAGACAGCCAAAGACAGATATTTGTTATGCTTGCATTTATATCGTCTGTATTACATGTCATAATATTGTCCCATACAGATTCACAGTGTGAGAACACAAAAATCATCAAACTGAAATCTGTTATCCATTTCAGAAGAATGCATTTTCTTGCACAGAATGTGAGCATTTTGTAGAGATTTGCTTTATATTTATCAGTAATGGAGGCATTTGATATCCCATGTAGCATGCACAGTGGGTCGCACTCTGTAGTATCAGCTCATTTAGTGTTTGCCACAGAATTTGTGGAACTGTATCAAACCACACTTGCCGTTGCATCTTGTAATCATATATAACGATAAAATAAATCAAACAAATAATATTGTAATGTTGCCAAATCAACCAGGACTGACATATTTTAGTCTTAAACTACCGCCACAGATTAATGTGCTCATGTTTATGTGAATATGCAACAAAACATGTTCCAGAAATCTCTGTGGCTATGCTGGGATGGAAGGTGGTGAATCCCTAACCCCTCAATGACTCTACCATCTGCTCACAGAGCTGAGTGCGCATACTAGAGCAGCTACACTGACAGATCTGCATCATACACAGACGTGATTAAATGCAAACACACACGCGCTTATGCACACTGACAATGACAAATATGCTGTGGCCTATGGGGACATATCCTTCCAGGAGGAAGCAATGCACATTCTCTTATATTTGTATGTAAGAAAAAAAATATTTGATGAAACAGAAAAGTGTTAAAAATGAAACATGCTCAAATCATTTATTGAATCATTCAGGTTGAATTATTTAACAACCTTAAGCGTATTGACTTTGGCTCGGCACACAGAGAGGATGTTGTAGTGAGAGCCCGGAAAATGGAAATGCAACATGAGCTAATTTATTACAAGGGCCAATAGAATACAGTCCTATAAAATGTTATCAATTCCTACAATAATCAACTTGTACTTGTTTTACATTTCTGGTGATGCAAGAGGTGTAATGATGTTGCATGTCTCTCAGACATTGCAGCTGGAGGAGCTAAGACTTTAATCTCACAGGAACAAGAAAAATACACAGGGCTTACAGATGATTCTGTGACAGCCAATCGTGTCAACCCAGGGTACACTACTTTAATCATGTGAGTTTGTGGCTGTAAAGTTAAGTCTATCATCCTGTGTGCCATGGTCATGAAAACAGATTACCATTCACTCCATGAGAGGTTCTATCCCGGGCTCATGGATTTCTAATTTGCATATTCCTTTAAGCAAAACATAAGAAATTTGCTGGACTCCAATGTGGACACCACAGGGAGGCTGTCTGAGCTTTATATGTAACGGAATGCTAAATCGCAGTGTTGGGGTTTGCAAGTTGACCTGAATGCGCATTAACCTGTGTTCACATAACCCAAAAGAATAAATCATCCGCAGTATGTGCTACTAGGTTTGGTGAAGAAGGGGAATTGGTCAGTGTGATCATAAATTAAGGCGAGTACCACCATAGACAGATTTTCCTGATCCATTAATCATGAAATTCTAAATATCGAGGGGGTAATGAGTGATTACCAGTGAAAAGAAAGTTAGCAATTTATGAGTTCACATCAAAGCAATAGGCCTGTAGTCCATTCAAGGCTGCTAACTCATAGTTTATGCTGGGTCATCAAGGCAGGGATACATGCTGCATATGCAGCAAGGTAAAATTCTGTTTATAATGTGAATGATGAAACAAATATCTCTGCAGGAGCTGAGCCAGCTATGCAAAACCGATCTGTTCACGTAATGTGCGTATGTGCGATCAACATTCAGTGATTTTAATGTTTCAAGTGTGTGTGTGTGTGTGTGTGCTGAATGATTATATGAAGGACACTGAAGGTTGCATCATCCTTACTAAATTTGATGCAGTATGCATCCCAGCTAAAAACATAGTGTAGACTCAGTGTAGGCTCCCTTTTCTCATCTGTATTCACCTCGAGTATGTACAAACACATTGTTAAAGGTGATTAAGTGGCCTGCTGTCTTTTTACAGTCAGCAACACACCCATGGGCTTCGCTCTCAGCTGTACCGGGAGGTGAATACTGTACTGAAATAAGAGCACTGTGTAGTTTCTAATGCGCAGGGTGGTGGGGGCAGTAGCAGAAATAATTAAGAGGCCTATCACTACTCCAGAGGGTCGCTAGTGGGTTATTGTTTGGCCTGTGTCAGAGAGAGTGTCAGCATAAGCATACAACTGCTTCCACATCAGTTCTCAGAATGTAACATAAATCACAGCAAAGGATTTTCTCAGCGAATGTGATGAAATTCCTCAGGGAAATGGAAGAGGAGGGAACTGAAGATGTCGCAAGGCATTTTCAGACTTCAGAATAAATAGGCTGTATCTATACATATTGCACATGTACACAGTTAAACCAACCATTTGGGAATTGTTGGCAAATATGTAACAATGTTATGAGAGAGATATTTATCAAATCTATTTGAATTGCATGTTCAGTTATAAGAGGTGTAGCCTTGTAGCTCCCCTGTACAGTGGATCCCGGTCTGTGCATGCCCGTCTACGCTCTCTTCAAAACCAGATTGCTTGTTATCATCTGACTACTTATGAATTAATATTTGCATAATGCATGTCCGCATATATAATATATATGTATACTTTTCGTTTGAAAGAACAGGTGCATGTCACCAGGCACTTCCGTCTTTACCACTCCACATTGCCGAGCCAGAAAGAAAATCATGCTGGGTTTTTTTCCATGATTCATTTACCCTCTTTAAAAGCCCCCTTCATCTTGCTGTTCAAACTCCTCCTTATCCTGTAGGTACTTAAGGAACTGTTAAAGTTAAAATAGATGCGTTTGCCTCTTCTGCTCCCGGTCATTTTACAGAAGCAGAGCTATGTTGTCATGTTATGCAAGATGCCTCGTTTGGGCTGAGGTATTTCACTGCCTGCTTATAGCCACTGTCTCAGCTCTTGTGTCGCCGCACTTGGGGTCTGTAATGTGTGTGTTTTATCAGCTATAAGTCAAAGGCTACCTAATGCCTGTGAATATTAGAAATTATATTCACAGGGAGCTTTTGAGTGAAGCTGATGCCTGCTTCTTCTACCATGATGCAAGCACTATGGTGGACGAAGATGTAATTAGTTAAAGGTTCTATCTCTGCGGTTTGATAATTGCTCACTACCCCTAAGGCTGTTTAAAGAGAAGATGCTTATTATTCAACTTTTGAGTGGATTGCACACGTTATCTTAAGAGACATTATCTTCTGCGTGGTGTGGAGGCCGTTCTTCTTTGAAAGTAAACTTTAAAATAATCAGTAAGAGCTGCCTATTGCCTGATTATCACTCAGGCGAGGCCGATGCAAGTAACCTACAACGTGGAATAATATATTAATGACATAAAGCTTACAAGGACTGAGCGATGATGAGTTTCGTAAAAAAAGTTAGTTTATGAGAATACGCCTTCAGCTGCTCATAACTTATGCATTCTTAAATGACAGTTTTTGTCCATGTTGAAATGTAATTTTTGTGCTCATGCATAATCTATCTGGACATTTGACAGCGAAAGAAAAAAAAAAGAAACAGATTAGATGGTGATTTGCATCAGGTAAAAGCTGCCTTACGCTTGGCTGCTTTTATGTGGTTCTTCACTGCAGACTCTTAGAACGGTGAAGTCATTCATGCAAAGTTTGTAATACATGCAGTCTACATTTTATTGCCAGGAAAATGCCAGTCGTGATATATAGCCTATTGATTTTCAGCCAGGCTGGAGCGAATTTATATTTTCACACTATTGTCACACATTAACACAAAGCGTACTAAAGCTGAAAGGGAAGGAGCGTTCAAATGATATGACATGATAACGACATAAGAAAGATTACCACAACGCTAAAGTAATAACTGATGTCTTATGGAATACCAGTTAAAAAAGGTAGATTCTAGGAAAGTGACATCACCAAGTTTAAAGTTCTTACTTTAAAGGTTACAAGTTCCTAAAGACTGTATTAAGTCTACATCTAATATTGCTAATCTGCCTGGCAAAGATGTTGAGCAGCTCATAGGTATGCTATGAATTGTTCTTACTGAAGTTCAGCAGCTCTTACTCGCACTGCGCTCATCACTTCAGGATTAACAAATGCAGAACATGTTTCCAGAGAACCTTTACAAGAACAATAAATACATCAGCCTAGATTTTATTATTCTATTATTACCCTGTGTATACAGTTCTAGCTATAAATATAAATCCTCTTGTTAGAAATTGTCATGTTTTATATATCCTGTTTGAGTGTTTGTTTGCTCTTGGTTATGGTTTTTATGCTCAGGGAAGCCGTAAGAACAACAACAACCATAATGGAAGACGCACTAAAGCTGAACAGGTGGCAGACATATCCCACACTATAACAAGGGTGGAAAAAAAGTTTGCATTATTATTAAGCTTTTCAACATTTATGTGTGCAGATGTTCCTTCAAGCCCAGACCATGAAATGCTTATAAAGTAAAAAAAAATGCCTCATGATGAGTGATAAGCACTGAGACAGGATTTCAACAAACTAGCAAAACACATCATTCTCCAAGACAAGGAGCCAGATGCCAAACCCTCATCGCAGAGTTTGACTCTGTTTGTCTTGTTTAAGATGTTTTGGAAGGAGACAAGAGAAAGTGATTGTCCCATGAATCTGAATGTCTGATTACCTAATTATCAACAAGTCGCTGTGCTCACACACCATGAAAAATGACACCAAGGTTATAATTCAGATATTTTGAGTCCATGCTGCACACCCGGTGCGTTAAATTCTCCTTCATCTTTTTGACACAAATGATCTCATTTACAACTATAGTACAGCACATCTTCTAGCTCAACCTCTATTTTAGACAAACTTTGTTTTAATGTGATTTGTCAACATCTCAAGGTTTTAAACTGTGTTTAAGTGGCACACTGTCTAATGTGTGCATCACTAAGTCTGTGTGAATAACAGGGAAATATTAAGATAACATCTAGTTTCTGGTGTTCCCATTCTAGCTGATTATAAATCCATAATAGTACATATATTATCGCCTAATGTTGTGTTTCATCTTTTTATCAACTCAAGTTCTTGTGAACATGACGAGTTCTGAACTTCCATTTGTTATTAATGGCCTGTAGGCCTCATTGACTTGACCTCATGTCTCTTGGCCATCGTGCTGCTGCAGAATGAACTGTGAACAAGGCCTCAAAAAAGCTTTATGTACGAGAGCTGTGAGAAAGTTGTATATGTCATTGAAACAATGTTGTGGTTGTTTTTGACAATTACCAACAGGTGCGGTTCCCATGGGGTAAAAATTCTATTGGGGATATGTTCCTGCGGGGTTGCCATGGAAACTAAAAAGGGGCGTTTCTAATGGAACACCAAAGGTGTAAATAAGTTCAATAAAAAACACCCAGAATTTAGTACAAATTCTCTAAATGTATTGTGTGTGTTCAGATGCCATGTGTGAACACAATTTATGACAAAGATGAAATTAACAAAAAAATATTCAGAGAGAAAAAAATGACAATATGTTCTCATTATATTAATAGAAAACAATTGATTTTCATTAGATTTCCCTTGTAAACATATTTGCTGTGGCAAATTAATTGTGCATAAATGGAATTTCTGTTTACCTGGTCGAGGAGTTGGTTGTATAGCTCATGACAGTTATCAAAAATATATTTGTATGTAGAGTCCAGACACGCTTTCACACAGTCCTTCACCACCATGCTGGCTCTTGGTGGACTCTGGAGCTCTTGTACCTGCCCAGACACAAATAAACACACATGATTAAAATGTATGCTTGCAGAATTGGGTGTTCTAGTTTGCATCAGACCAGTTTGTACTAGATAATTTAATATAAAGTAATGACAGCTATGCGTAGTTAGCTATGTCTTAAATGCATTCTGTACCATCCGTCAGCGGAGGGATAACATAATGACATCATCTGAAATATGAATCCCTAGATATTAATGCCTCGTGAAATGAGAACAACCTTCTTACATCTATTATGTATATCATAATTGACATGTGGTAAGACTGACTTTTGGGTGTGTGTGCAGTATATGGTATAGCAATGCTGTAGCTGCTGTGTTTGAGCAGCAGTGTGCATACACAGTAATGCTCGGCATGGACGTGGCACAGAGTGAAAGCTTTGATAACATGAAGTGACAGTTTTCATTCCTTTGTTCACAGCTGCCATCTTTGCTATGCCTCAGTGCTCCAGCACTACACCCCCACTCCAACCAAAAGAGAGACTGAATGGAGTTGAGCTTTTCATACAGCAGGAGACAAGTCAAGACGTGGCATACTGTTCGAGAAGAGGGAGGGAGAGGAAACGAGGCAGAGCTGGAAGCACTTTAAACATAGAAGCCTGCTGGAGTATACAGGTCAACACACATTACTGCATCAGGCTGCAGTCTTAGTAAATGTGCAACAATAAATCGTTTGCATTTGAATGGTCAGTGGCGTAGACGGGGACAGGCTTGCAGGAATTATGAGTTTAAATTGATTTCACCTAAATGACATGTATTTACAAATCATGTGTGTTGGACATCTACAAAGGTTAGTTAGTTACGTGCTCCATCATTTTTATCACATCGTTTATGGGTCTCTAAATTTCTCTTCATACTACACGCACACACACACAAACACACACACACACACACACACACACACACACACACCCACACACACACACACACACACCACACACACCACACACACACACACACACACACACACGCTATACCTTCATCCTGAAGAAAGTGATGCTGGTCAGCAAATCAACAGTGGACTTCAGATCCTGGAGACGCTCCGGGTTTCCTGCTGGGAAATTATCCTGGATTAAGACAGGAAGAAAGGAAGAAAATAAGATGAGGACGTGACGTCTTTTTGAAAGGAGCCTTTTAACATCATCCCCCCCCAACCACATCATATTGCTTAGGCCAAAACATTGAAATTGATGACAAAGCAACACCCAGCAATCATAACAAAATGACTGTCTGTCTAATCGTTAAGTGGACAAGGAGGTCTCTGCTGATGAAAACCTCTATTTCTGGGCCATGGAGTCATCAGGCAGTGCAGAGCAGCGTGACGGGGAGCATATAAAGCCCTGACAGCCCTGAGGAAAGGCATCACAGCACCATACATTATCCTACTTCTTCTACACTCACAGTGCTCCAATAAAATGTTGTTTGTTTTCTATCTCTCCTCTACCTTGTCAATAAATATACAACAGAGATTTAGGAAATACGGCCAAATCTTCACATAGTCCTTGACAGCGCATGATCTATTTGAGAGTAAGGGGCCGGGGCGATCAGCAGGAGCAATCCACACCTGATGAGATCGTGAAGTGCATTCCTCTTTTGGACGTGAGCAGCATAGATGCTGTTATTGGATTGATAAATGATTCAAGGAGATCCAATTTTCAAAGAAGAAGCAAAACCAAAGAAACGTGGATTTTTCAAGACTATTTGTACAACTTGAAAGCTGCTCTCAAAAACATACCCATAAAAAAAATATGATTGACCTATCAATGCTTTACAGACAGTAAACTTTCCAATGAGAGCTTATATTTCACGAGTTCCATGATAAATAGCAACAGTGAGAGGAGAAAGTTTACAACGTAGTTCCCAGAAAAGATAAACAGCCTCTGGGCAAGCAAGGCTGACACACATCCGGCACAAGTAAATGTGGAAAAGCTATTCTATTTTTGACTGCTGGAAAGAAAAAGAAAAGAAAATGACTACTGAGGTGCTATTTTTTCTTTGGATGAGACAAAATGTAATTTGCACCATGGTTCCTTAATATATATTTAATAGTATCGGAGTTTATATCCACTTTACATTTCAATATATAATTAAGCATCTTGTCTCTGCCAGTCCGAAGCAGACTTTTTAATATTAATGTTTCAATTACAGGCAAAGAAAATAACCTTGTTGCAGCTGCTGTGCTTCCACCAGTCTCTCTCACAACATTGGGCCCATCAGTGCCATCCGTTTCTACCCTCTCTTTGCTTGCTGGAAGAAGTGAAACCATCAGTCCTTCCGAAACAGAGATTCAATAGCTTCATCTGCAGCCTTGGATGCTGCTATCTGTACACATCCTGAAATTGCTGTGCTGGCACTGTAACAGCACTTCTACATGAGTTTTTATCTGTTTATTTTGGCTTAAACTATGACTGTGGAATGATTGGAAAAAAATAAATAAAGCCAGCTAATCCAAGATCTCACCTTTGTTTAGGAGAACAAAAAACACCTATTTTATATGTATAAATGTGTCATGAGTGAGTGATTCTGATTTGCTTATAGTTCTCCATCTTTGTTCTAGTCTGCCTTGAATGTTTGGCCAGCTAATGGAGAGAGGTCATATGTAACGTATGTAGGAACTATGGATGAGCAGCTAGAAATTGACTAGAAATTGGCTAGAATTGACTATTTAGCAGTATGGTGAGATGCCACCAATAGATAGCAGTGTTAAACATGATATCCTACCAGTAGTCATCAGAGTCGCATCCACTGAGCTGGAGAAAAAAAAAAAAAGTTGTCGAACTGAACTGAGATTCCCACAGAAGTGAACGTAGCTCTACAGAAAGCATCACAGAAACCGATGAGCTCATATAGAGACTACCAAACAAATGCTCACAGGGTGCTAGGATGAGGAGATACGCCAGAGAAGCAGAGGTCTAGAGAATAAATGGCCTGTTCAGAATTAAACACTACACTACCTCTGCTTCTTCGTCTTATGTTACACAGAAAAGGACTTTGGTAAACTATGTATGAACAATGTTTCCTTCTTGTATGTTTAGAGGTAGAACGCTACACATTTGAGCACTTTCAATTTGTTTTTCCTCCCAGCAGAGGCACAGAGGTTTCTTATCTCAGGTGCTCTGTAAGCTCACACTGAACTGTCTTACATGTTTGGATTTTTGTTGTTGTTGTTTTTTTTGTTTTTGTAGATATTATCCTAGAAGCAGGCTATATTGTTTTGTTAATGTGATGCTTTATCTGCTTCATGAACAGTTGAATATAACTGAATATGAAAAAGAAACTACTGCGCTGTAGAACCAAACCAGCATATTTGCATTACATATTCTTTTCTCTTCAAACCCACTGTAATAAACTGCACAGGGCACCTTTTTTAAAAGAATAGCATATAAATCCCAGGGGTGCTTCCTGAACAAACAGCACTTCATATTACACTGTCCAAACTAAGCCAACAGCCCAAATCCGTTGTGGCATGCTCTGAAAGCTCAGAATTTATGCGCAGCCCAAAGAAACCTGGAAATCCCCACTGGGACAGTTTGGCTGTACAAGGTGTAACCGTGTTTCAGGGCTGCTAGAATAAAGTTTAAAGGGAAGACACACATATGCAGCAAAATGTAGTGTGGCAGTCGCATCCCCGACTCCATCTCCGCTGATTGAAGACCTCTGTTTTACAAAAGCAAATTCAATCTCTCTCGATATGTCGGGATAGGGAAATCCACGCAGCGAGTGGAGTAACCAGATCTGAATCTTATTACTGTCCAAAAGTGTCAGCTTGGCTCTGTGGGACAGCTGGAGAGAGAGAGAGCGAGAGTGAAAGGGTATATGAACTGTTTGCATTTGTGTGTGTGTGTGTGTGTATGTGTGTATGTGTGTGTGTGTGTGTGTGTGTGTGTGTGTGTGTGTGTGTGTGTGTGTGTGTGTGTGTGTGTGTGTGTGTGTGTGTGTGTGTGAGTGTGTGTGTGTGTGTGTGTGTGTGAGTGTGTGTGTGTGTGCGTGCGTGCGTGTGTGTGTGTGTGAGTGTGTGTGTATGTGTGTGTGTGTGTGTGTGTGTGTGTGTGTGTGTGTGTGTGTGTCTGTGTGTGAGTGTGTGTGTGTGCGCGCGAACAAATGGTCTGCGGCAGGTTTGACAGGAGAGCAGCAGGGCAGTGCTGGCAGGTGAGGCCAATGTGATACCCTGTGACTGCTCTCAGTGAATGTGTCACCGCAAGACAGTTAGTCCATCTCTCCTTCACTCATCCCTCTCTTTTCCACCTCTCCTTTTCTACCATCCTTCCATCATGTCCCCTTTCATTATGTGTCCGTTTCTTCCAAATCCATCTCTTTCCCCTCCAATTCTCTTCCATTTTGCCCAAATGCAATTTCCTCTAATTCACTATTTCTGCTTGTTTCATCCACCTTTCTCTTTTCTTCAATCCTTTTTATCCCTCCCTCGCCATTCTCAGCTTCATTCCCTGTTTCTCTAAAGCATTTCTCTTTAGATTTAGCTTTCTACTAACTGTGCTTCTCTCATCCTTTTTCCGTTTTTTCCCTTTATAGGCAGACAGAGGGATCTGCTGCTACCAGGGTGTGTTTTTGTAATCACATGTGGCTTCACACAGCGAGTCGTGGCAAAGAACAGGGGAACAAAAGCAATCACCCACTCAACAACACATTGCCTTTTGTGTGGCATTAGAGGTGAGGGGGTCATCTTTCAGTTACAGTTCACTGTGTCCTGACCCCAGTTAGGGGAGTAGTGTGGAGATGTGTGTTTGTGTGTAGCTGCTCAGGTGCATACCTGCGGGGGTGAACAGAAGTGTTAATGCCTGCGCATTTGGGAGAGTGTGGGAGAGACATTGGTTTGTGTGTATCTGTGTGCATGACCACAGCTCTGTGAATGTTTGCATTATGTGCTTGCATCTATTCACATATGTGTGGATGTGTGTGTGTGTGTGTGTGTGTGTGTGTGTGTGTGTGTGTGTGTGTGTGTGTGTGTGTGTGTGTGTGTGTGTGTGTGTGTGTGTGTGTGTGTGTGTGCGGCTGCGTATGTGGTGGTGTGTGTTGCCTAACAGGATTAGCTCTCCTGGGATTGTTCTAGGAGATCATGCACTGTATGTGAGGATTTCAATCTGCCTGAGTAGAATACACCAGCACCTTTACACGCCTGTGACTAGCAGATCTCGGGTAATTCATGATGAATTTCTGATTCCACTTCCTACATTTTTTTAAGCCATTTAACAGACTAAACAAAAGGTTTGATGACACCTTATAATATATTATGGTTTAGGGTAGGATAACAATGTTTTTGATTGTTCTTGATTGAATGTGAAACGAATTCCCAATTTATTTTTGGGTTATTTCATATTGTGTGCAGAAATCTTAAGAAGCATAAACATTTTTTTTAATTATACAATTGTTATATTTTTATTATTATTGGCTTTTAGTTTTATTAATTTTTTGTTCATTTAAGTTTGAGACAAAAATATCCCTAAGCGGAAAAAGTGCAAAACATATAATGCAAAAACATATCAAATGACACAGCTTCCCTTACACAGACAACATAAAGCCTATACTGAGGCATCAAATGGTGATAGACAGCAGATTACATCAAACACCGCAGTATAGATGTAACAGATCAACCATAAAACTCTCTGGATACAGCAGGACAGTCAGGCTCGCTAACAGACGTTGCCTGCTTCCCCTCATCCTGTGTCAATCACCAAACAAATGGCCATGAGGTACGAACCAATTATAACACAACAAACGGGTCTACTATAGTAACATCCACTCAGTGGGGATGCCATGCCATAAAATGCCATAATAATGTATTTCCTTGCTATATCACTGGCAACAGTGTGCCGAAAAATGCAAATACACAAAGCCATTTATCATTCAGTTTTAAATTATTTTCTTTTTTTGTCATTTGTTTTTGTATGACATGACATCTATCTGTGTTAATATGGATATATCTGCAATATCTGCTTTTTCAAATCACACCTTAATCAATTATTCTTCCATTATCACAGCTTAAAGTGTTCAGAGCAATATACTTAATATACATATACAATATACATAGGCAATAAACAGTAAGTGCCGTTTATGCTATGGAAATATGAGTGTGGCTAATGTGACATTATAGAGCACCTTCACATTTTGCATTACCATGCATCCTCTGTGATTAAACTGTGAGATTCAAATGAGCCATAAAATACACATTAAACTGTATCAAACCAAGAAAAGTATCCAGTCAATAACCAGAGCTGGAGGGCAATAGACACACATTTGGCATTGGCATCAAAGTCTAAATGGATTGCTGCTGCAAGCCAGATAAAGCAAGCACACTGTGTGTTGTACACAGAGTTGAATCAACTATATCAAATCGCCCAGGTTGCAGGTAGCTTAGATGAAAAGACCTCTGTCAAATAGCCTATATAGTCAGTTCTGAAAGATGTAAATGCCACGCAGAGTCTACTAAATGTCAACCTGCCGTGTGTAAAACAGAAGTACAAGTTCAATGAAAATACAATGCTGATGAGGAATGGTTTATCTGACGTAGTAATAGTCATAGAGGCAAAAATAAACATGGCTTTAACAAACAAATCAAAAGGCAAAAGGTTCATACATACCCGATATTTAGAGAGGTCGATCCTCAGTGAGTTATGCAGCTGGTCCAGTAATTTGACAAATTTTTCTCTCTGTCAGGGTGAGAATCCATAGTTCAGTTCAGTGTCTAGAAACCCAAAGCATTGTGTCTAAACATGTATAACACTGTGTGGCCAGTAGCATTGCTGTGTAAGCAATTATTCAATTTTTTTCACTTTTTATGACAACATTTAGTGGTTATACTCTATTGCCAGAGTTATCTTACTGCCTGGAATATAATATGATGGAAGTTAGTAAGAAATCTCTGAGATTTTGTTGATTTCAAGTGCACAACTTGGTGTAGACGAATGAGAATAGTGATGTCGATTTAGCACTATACATTACTATATGTCTCTGCTTCACCAGCAATAATAGGGCACACTTACCCCAAAGTTAGATGCAGCAAATCGGTCAGAAGCAGAGGCAGTGGTTGTGGTGGTGGTGGTGGTGTGGGCGAAGTAGGCATTGATATTAGCGAGCAGACTGCTCATCACTGCTGGCACGCCGGGACACATGTATTTGCCGGACAAACAGGAGAAGTGCCTGCAAGAGGGAATTAACATAGCATAAGGATCTGTGCTGTGGTCATTAATTATCATCATTATTATTTTTTTCCACAAAGTATCAAACAAGAAATAAATTGAGACGATCTGAGAGCCCACATCAAAAAGACAATTTGAGACAGTGGAGATTGAGACAGATAATCAACATGCTCTTCAGCAAACCATTAAAGTCACAAAGATATATAGAGCAAAAAAAAGAAAAAGAACATTGTGTCCTTTACATACACAGAAGGGTATACTAGAAGGGCAGCTCAACAGAGTGCATAACTCTGCCCAACAGTCCCTTTTTAATTAAATTAACAAGACATGTGCACCATCAAAATGGCTGCCCTAAAGGTTGTCTTTAAGTCAGTAAAAAAAAAAAGAAAAAACACGAATCCACCTAGTAGTTAATGCATAATTGATCAAAAAGGCTGAACAAGGCCCTATTTTGCGATGTCCATGAAAAATCCATGATCCCTGAAATTCATGGATCCATCAGTTTATCCAGATCCATTCCAGAATATGATGATTTCTTCCATGACCTCCCCGCCACACTTCCACCCAGTTTCATGGCCATCCATCAACTACTTTATGTGTAGCTGACAAAAACGGTCGAAAAAGCCCTATCATGCAATGTTCAAACAAGAGGAGAAGAATTCCTGTATTTGACCGTTCATCCACATCCAGTCCAAAACGTAATGGTTCTTCCTATGTTACATGTCCATCCCATCAATCAAGTGTCATTAAAATCATTTATCCATAATGGATGGAAATAAGAAGCTCACTGCCCTGCTCATATAGTAAAATAGTATCTTCGGAGACTATCTATACCAAATGACATCACAGCTGTATAAAATATGAGTAAGGACATAAGGCTGTAAAGTAATATATGGGGAAAGTAGATTTGACAGTAAACTAAAGGATCATGGGAGCTGAAGATGTGATCATGTCCTGAGGAACAATAGAGAGAAATGTAAATGTTGCTGTTCATGTAACATTAAAGTTGTTTGCTTCACTCTGTATCAAATACCGTTGAGACAAACTCAACACAGAAAGACACTTGCCAATGTAAACGTTTGCTATTGAGGTAAATGCACACATAAGCCCAGCACAAGCTAGATGTGGTATGTAGCACGCCAAAATCGCAAATCACCTGTCCCACGGGAGGGACTGAAGCAGGGGCCTTTTACAGTACAGTGATGGGACTTGATTTCCCCAGTTCAAGTAAATCCTATTTCAGTTTCCCCTGTCTCCAGCAGATATACAGTATTTCTCTCTTTTCTAACAAACACTACCTGGCAGTATATAAGTGTTGGAGCGTGGCAGGCCTGGTTTGAGGGGTGATCTCTGCCTCAGTGAATTAGCGTAGCCTCTATGTTAAATTTAATGCCAGGTCATATTCAATGGCTCTTACATATTACAATACTTAAAGCATGTTAAGTTTTGTGTTATTCTAGATAGGCTACCACAAATCAAAAATACTGTATGTCTGCAATGATCTGCATGTTTACTATATAGCAGCAAACATTTGAATGCATTGCTTTATGCAGGAAAGATTCATTAGAGCGTAAAGCCTACATTTCATTTTCTGGCTTGATAAATATTTATAAATATATTTTTTAATGCACATGCTAATTCGTCTCCAAACCAGTGCATTTGAAAACCAAGTGCTTACACATTATACGAGCATAGTCAAGAAAGAAAAAAAAGCAGCAGAAAACCAGCCTCGCAAGGGAGCAAATTCTGGTCCAGAGGCATGATACTCTTCGAGTGCTTGTTCGACCCTCCCTTTGCACTTGCAGATATACAACAAGCTGACTCTGTTGCAAAGTCTGTTCTCATGGTGAGGCGTTGGAGGTAGGGGAAAAGACTGATGATGTCTATCGCCTTTGATTGGTCACTATGGTTTCACACTATTGATCACTGACACAGTCAAAGTGAGGCTGTTGCCTGAGAAGACGGTCCATGCACTCGTAGATGAATCGTTTATTTTCCCTCTAAAGAGACATTTGGCAGAGGTGCCAGCTCATGAGGAAGACTGTTTATTGAAACATAAAACATACTGTATATCCTGGTATGATCTTCCCGTATTGCCCAGGAAGAAAAGGTTTAATACATTAGACTTTGCAACCGAACAAAGCCCCTGTGTTGATGGTGCAGAAATCCTCTATCGTTAGGATGTATAAAGTATTTTTTTAATATATTGTATAAATATATCTGAAACTAGTTTAATCATTATGTTTGTCCATATTTTTACTGCTGGACTTGAGCATAATTACTGTGAGGCTGGATGCTGAGCTTGGAGTGCAGAGAAACTAAAACCATCTTACATAATGAGTCATTGCTTCCTAAAACTCAAGTGCTAGAAAAGGCGCTGATGTATTTAGCCCTTGCACGCACGCATGCACGCACACACACACACACACACACACACACACACACACACACACACACACACACACACACACACACACACACACACACACACACACACACACACACACACACACACACACACACACACACACACACACACACACACACACACACACACACACAGAAGCATGTTCTCATCGGGAGGCCTATTTAATTACTCTGCTTTCAGCCTCCAAATTACCAAGGAGCACTTGGGGTTAGGCGAGCCAAGAGAGTCAGGGAACGAGATTGATTATGGCATCAGCTGAATTCCCATGGTGCTTTTAGAGCAGGCTCTCCTGAGCCAATTTTTAAGGAAGACGTTGCTTGTCCGAATGTTACCCTGCCTCGGTTTTAAAAGCAGTTAAGACACATTTACGGACATGCTCGGGTGTTATCGTACAGCCACGGATAGCTGGGAGAACTGTGAAAAAGATTATGAAAAACAGCCGTGGGGAGGTAGGAAACATTGATTGAGTGAGATGAAGAAAAAGTAACACAAAGGAGGGGTTGTTGAGGGTTGGTTTGCGAAGCCACAGAAGGGAGACTGAGTCTTCACAGCTGCTGTGATTTTTGCAGCTACTGTATTTTAGGAGGGATTGGGAGTCATGGTTATATGATGGAGAAAAAGGGAAAGTAGGGTTTTTATTCATTCTCAATGAAATAAAATATATATAAGAAATGCAAAACTTTAAACAAGGTCCAAGTCTGAAGCATTAACTCAACCTGAGAATGCTGAAATAACCAGTTAGTTTCACTTGTCTGCATTTAAATAACCCTGCACTCCCTCATATGCTGCAATACCCTACCAATCTAAAACAACACCACACACACCAGCAGCACCAAAAACAACATGTCAAGGAACAAGAACACTTATGATATTTTTTTTTCTGTAGCAGCTCCGCTTCTTACTTACAGCATGTGCTACAACAAGCTTTACAGGACTCAACAGAAACACAATGGTATGTCTGCCCTCCAGGACAAGTAGGAGTGTAAATAAAGGAGCTGCAGTGGAGCATATGAGGTTGAGGCGTGATCAATGGGATTGGAAAAATGGGAGAATAGGGGTTGAGGGATCAAACATGCTTGGGGGCCCATGGAAGAAAAAAAAATCAGGCACAGGTATAAAGTAAACTAACCTTGAAAGACCAGCTGAAGGAATCACTGGTCTGATGTTGCTACAGGACCTCGAAACAGCCATTCCAGTATGAGTATTTTATGTTGCTAAATTAGTCAACATTTTCAGCAAAATCATAAAAGCACCACAGTTTCTCTGTGTTGCTTCATCTGAGGGACCCATGTGGCCTGATTTATCAGCATGAAATCACAAATGTGAGCTTTGATTCTTACTCAATGTGCCAATGCAATCTGAGTGTAATTAGCAGGCAGCAGCTAAATACATAGTCAGAAAATGGGACTGCCCAACAAGTCTATAGGTAATGTATGAATTTACCAAAAGCAGTTTGGGGATACAATCTGAGATTTTAAAAAAAAAAAATTAAGCCATATGCAAATAATGAACAAGAGAAAAAGATGTACTGCAAAACTATTATATATTATACAACAATAGTCTACCAGAAAGGACTTATGATGGAAATTGTCCAGGTATCTGTGTTAAGATACATAAAAGATACAAAATAACGATGATTTTAACCATGTAACTAAATGAATCAAATCATTAGATATGATTTGTCTTTGTAAAAAGTTAAAACTGAGTCTAAATAACTGTTAATAAATACCGTTAATAGATGGAAAATGGAAGTTGTTTATGGTTGTAGGAAATGATACAGTATTGTGTTTGGACCTATTGCACAATACAGTGTGAAAAAACAAACTTTGTGTGTGTATATAATGGAGGATGGCAGGTGAGTGCAAGTTAAGTTACTTTATCAAAGCTCCTAATCATTTTGCAATGAATGCTTGAGGGTGGGCACTATATACACAGTAAATGGGAAACATGGTTAACTGTAGTATCAGTGTCTGCTGTATAAAAGCAAAAAAAGCTACAGCTGTCAGTAAGCACACATGATGATGAAAACATGTTTAGACGCATGATGCAGATTTCTGCAGTAAAAATTACATCAGTGTTGCACGATGGAGCATGCATTACGTGGCCTTGATCATTTTTCAGTGAATTTAATGTTTCAAATGTGAGTGTGTGTGTGTGTTTGTGTAGATTTGTGTGTGTGTGTGTGATAAGGAAACAGACAGAGACATTAATGGATGGACAGGGTCACAGAGGTTCAGAGACAGAGAGAGGAAATGAGACTGTTGTGTGTCATTATCTGTGTGACCAAAGCAGGTTGGGAGTTTTTCCAGAAGACCAACAATTAATCAATCTAACTTAAGGGGCTCGATGGCCCTCCTAGCTCTGGTCCTGCGGAAGAGACATCTTCCTTACTCCACATCTCCTTCTCTCATCTCCTCTCCTCCTCTCTGCCGAATGAGACAATGACAGATCGGTGAGGTAAAAGGCCATAGATCAGGGTGGTACTAACGTCATAGCCTGATAGATGGACTCCACTCCATATCGCATAGCGAACTCATCCACTATCTCCTGAGACACGTCGTCAAAGTAGACCTTCCACGCCTCGTCCCCTTTCACCTGCGGGATCTTCACCACCCCACTGTTCTTCACCTCCGTCAGGTAGTGGAACAGGTTCTGCGAGTGGCACAAGAGATAAGACAGAACAAGTTATGGTGATGAAGCACACTGTCACAACAAGCAATAAAAAAAAAAACATTATTTGCCAGCAAAAGAAGACTCTTATCACAGCTGCAGGAATGTCTAACATCCCAGCATCCCAGCTATGCTGTTACTATTATTATTGAAAACCTTGCTAATTCACAACAGATTATGTTTTCTCTAGCAACTGTCTGTGCTATCTTAATGATTAGCTTCCTAAAAATGGAGACTGGAGTTGAATTGAGAACTAAATTCTCCTGATGCTGAATCACATCATGATGTTTACCTCATGTAAACAGGTGTATTGGCCATGAGGCGGAACTACATTCTCTTCCCCTTTCATCTCCACACTGATCTTGAGTCTGATGGCACCAGATACTGCAGACTTGTCGGTCCTTTTATCTGTAACACACAACCAAGCTGGATCAGTCATCACTTGAAAATAACTGAAAACTACCAATTACAAGGCACATCTTCCTGTAGGTAGGCCCATGTTGAGCTACCATACACAATCCACATAAAATATAATGTTGATGCAAGATTTTTGCACACTTCTTAAATTCTGAAATCTTATTAAAAAATACATTTCTAAAAGTTTTATTCCTTTAGGTGAAGAAGAAAAAGAGAAAATGTCAAGCGCATGAGGACTGACTGCAGAATGCACAGTTCAATAAATAACTTCATTCTCCACCATGGTGATTCTGTCCTTATGCACACTTGACAGCATGACATATGAAACGCTTAAATATTTAAAAAAGAGAAAACATTAAGCTATCAAATCATGAATGCCATTAACATTAATTGCATGGCATCATGTCCTGTCATTAATGTTTTAAATTATGAAAAGGCACCTGAATAACAATATCATATCATCATGAGCTGCTGGTTTGGAGGAATGTTTATATACAGTTTATTCTGTGCTTGCAAATATTAACACACATACTGCACACATGCTCACATATACAGCCAGGAAAACAAATCGGATGGGTCTGAATCACTGCACAGTTGATGGGGTTCCTTACAGACTTTAAAAGGCCCGTCTCTGCGCTCTCATGTAAAATTCATGTCCAGTGTCTCATTGTCATGAGAATCAAGTGAAAAATAATAACATGCAAAGTGACAGAGACAAGTGCTGTATACACAAGAGCACAGATTGAAGAGGCTTGAAGAGGGGAGCAGCTGGAGGGGTGGACAACCTAACCAGTGAAGATCTGCTTAAACATTCAATGTGGATATTTAAAAAGGTGTAGAGCAGCAACGGCAGACAGGGGGGTCACTATTACCACAAATTACTCCTTCCACCTCATGCAGTGTGGAGAAACCAGTGATGTATGGGAACACAAACAATTAAAGGCCCTGCAACAGCAAGTGAACCACAGGTCTTTATGGATTTTTAATGCATGGTTAGTAATGGTGACCTCAACTGTATCACATGTTATCTAACCATAATTTTATCCTCCAACACTGTTTACCAGTGCAATGGAAATGTGTACGGGAGGACATGAAGAGTGTAAATGAATGTTACATAAGAATGTTTATAGTATGTAAGCCTTGTGAAATGTGTCATAATCATAATTATGATAACTACGGCTTCCCATCAAAACACATCTCATTTTGGGAACCCAGTCTGACATGTACATGATACCAAAATCAAAAATCACAAAGCAGAGCTACAATAATTAGTACATTAATCGATTAATGCGCTCACTGATTAATCGTCAACTCAACCCTCAGAAAATGATTGTATCGATAACCAATTAATAATTTCTGTATTTTTAAATGCCAAACATCCTGTCTTTCTTCTTCTTCAAAGTGATGGTTTTCTTTGTAATGAGAAGAACAAGCAAATTAGAGATATAAAGGTGGTAGCCCTACTGCCAAGCAGTTGACATTAAAAGTCTGGTCAGGTTCATACAGTATCATCCCAATTTAAATCATAGTGTTGCCAATCAATTTTTTTTTTCCATTCAGGCACAGCTTTGGTAGGTTGTTCACATTCAGACATTAATCATTTGACAGGCTAGGCTTCTATTGTTAATGGAAAAAAAGGTCATACTGTTCTGGTATCATTGTCACAAAAGATGTCACATTAGCATCTTACTTAGAAAAAAATATCAGTATATGTATTTCAATATATATATTGATATTAAATGCCACCACAATTTTCATTAAATCAATATCTCATGTAAGAAGAGTGTGAGGTCAACATGATGTACCTAGATTGTACCAAACGTCCATTTCTCCGCTGAGAGTGCGAACCTCGATGATGGTTTGGCCCAGGAAATCGTCTGACTCGCGTTTGAAATGCTGCTTTACCCGTGATTTGATGTCATCGTCCTCATCCCACACACGCACCTTGATGCGGTCAGTGGCGTTGTGACATTCACTGCAATTTGCAAGATGGTGACAAACACAGCAACATGAACAGCAGCAGCAACAGCATATTGAATGACAGCTCATCAGGTTGGGGGTATTCAGTGGAGCAGAATGACAGTCAAATGCACAATTGAGGCATAAACACAAGTTCAGACACACATAAACACATCCTGACCCTTTTCTATGTAACATGCAGAGAACAATTCTTGCCCAGATTCAAATGACTTTGCGCATGCACATAGATGTATGAATATGTATGTGTATGTGGAGAGGAGCTGTCTGCCTGCAAGGAATAATTACCCCAAGATACAGCATGACCTTTACTCCGCATCTCTATATTTCTCTCTCCCCCAATGCATGCTGGAACCATGAGAGAAGCTGAGCCGAGCAGAGGACTGTGTACCACTCATAGTGATGATTACCTCCGCCAAGTTAGGTAAGTTTGTTTGCAGGATTATGCAAAAACGGATTTGCATGAAATTTTCACCAAAGATGGGCCCTAGCATATCCTAGAGGTGATTAAATTTTGGTGATGATCCCGATCAGGATATGGATCCGGGAATTTTTTTTAAAGGATTCTTTTTGACATTTCTTAGCGTAGCATTATTTACGATAACCATGACCAAAAGGCAACATTTTACTGCATCAGAATAAATTCCAAAATATTTCCTAAGCCCCAAAATTCTTTTGTCATGTTATTTCTATTGTAGATAGAGATGTAGATATTTTAGGGTATATAATAATCAGACTGTACCAGAAACGGAGAGAAGGGACTGTTACTGCTGGAATAACATTATGTCAAGGATTGTTGGGCCTTGGCGGAGGTTTGCGCCCTCTGACCGGCCTTGTTAGTGTAAGCTTTCCGTCCGTCTCTTTGTTGCTCCTTGCATCAGTGCAGCTTACAGACATTTTACAAAAATGACTCTGCTATATAGAACATAGGTGGCTGAAGCACTTAACTTCAGATGGGGTCAGACTGTTTGGTTCTGCAATTGAAGCCAACAGATTATATTTTGTTCTAATGACATTCTGGTTGCAACAACCAGAAAAAAAGAAAAAAAATCTGCGGTATCTTTTTTTTTGTTTTTTTAAGTAATCCCTTTCCAGGGAAGCAATGGCTGCTGCTGCTGCTTTTCTCTCTGCCAAGCACACAGTAATGTGATGCTCTATTAATCTACATGTCCGGAATTAATAGGACTCAGTTTTATTACAGCCACCACTAGAGTCTCATAACAGATGTGGAACCTTGTTTGTACCTGACATTGGATACATGGATGACGTGCGCACACACACACGCACACACACACAATACACACGCGTGCCCCCATGAGTGTTTTTGTTGTTCTAAAAAAGTATTATTAAAAAGCATTTACTCAAAGGAAAGTTACATGTATGCAAAATAGTATTCTCATAATACTTAAAAAATACCCCCACATTAAATACACAAATTCTTAAATGAATATTACCTAAAGCTATAGACAAATAACTGCAGATGAATGATGCTGGAAGACTTCATCACTGCTCTGAGTAAACATGACAAACCCTGACTGATCCTTTGACAGTGGCTTATTTTATCTCAGTTACCCATCCTCAGAGAGAGGATTATATTTTAAAAGAAATGAATTACAGAATCAAAAATAAATGGGGGGCAGATTTGCATCAAATATCTGCATTATTTATGTTTGTTTGTACAGACAGGTCCAGAAGGGCTTGATATATGACTTAAGACAGCATATTAAGTATTTGAAAGTCAGTTTAGAATATCTTTGCTCCTGTTACTAGGAGTGATTTCGCAGAACAACCACTAAGAAATACTTAGAAAGACTATTTTGTGCCCACGTCTGCGTTGAGTTACAGCACATAAGAGAAAATTACATTTTCCTCCTCAACCTGGTTGTTATTTTCAGAGTTCTGACAGCATTTATCTGGGTAAGCAACACAAGCCTCATATGGGGTTCTCAAAGGCTCGAGCTTTCCACAACTAAACATTTAAAGTAGTCTCTTGGAAAATAACTTAGATATTATGCATGACATTGCCAGACTATCTCCTATGAGATTTGCAGGATAATCTACCAATTGTTTTAAAAGTGCATTATTATTCACAGTTGTGTGAATTTTTAAAAAAAAAGAAGAGTATGAAAAAGAATCGGGGCAGAGGAGATGTAACCAGTAGATTGAGTGGTGATATTCCTGTGGTTATTGCATATCTGAACTGACTGAGGAGAATACCCCGTGCTAAAAAACAAAGACACAGAAGCCTAGTCAGCACAAAGTAAAAGTCTTACAGAATGAGAAGTCACGTACCACTAAAGCAGTTAAGCACAGAAGGATTTAAAGATGTTGTCTGTGCTGATGGATGTCATTGTAAAGCTGTTCTTATCAGAGTCTGCATTTCCAAAATCTCTGCAGTGCAGCTGGTGCGCAACATGTCATAAGTGAGAGTGATTTCCCAAGCTATTAAGTAAGACAGTAATAAAAAAATCTTGTACTCATCCACCGTTTCCTTGAACAGATGATTCTTAATCTGTGTGGGGATTATCTGGTTGCATTGGGGGCAAATTAACAGAGCACACTCACAAGTTGAACTTTTCGTCCCAAATTGGGTTGAGGTTGCCGAAGATGGTCTTCGTTCTTCGTTTGGTCTTTCCCACCTGGACGGTGACGTAGGGGTCACTGGAGCCAGTTTTATCCTTGGCCTGTAAGCCCTGTGCACTCATGACTGCAGACAAGACAGCGACGGAAAAAAAAAAAAAAGTTAATGTATGTACCAGAAGCAACTTATATCTTGAGTTTTTGCGACTTTTATTTTATTGGTGCCAGATTCATGGTCCTGGATATATAAAAATAACATCATTATATTCTAATTATAGTCTAATTGTAATGTTATTATTTTAGAAATCATAGGAAGCATTGGTGGGTGAGATTTAACATCTCAATCTGTCTTACTAAGATTTTACTACTGAGTTCTCTGGATATAATTTAATTTAACTGAATATATGGTTTAAAAATAACCATCAAGCTCTGGTCATTGCCTCTTCTGCCTGCAACAACCTTGAGGACTTGCCAAAAGCTGAAGCATCAAAAAGCTCATTTCACTGACAGCAGCCATTGTTTTTATCTCTTTGTATGTATGTAATGTATCTAATATACAGTATCTATGATTCCTGCATCCAGGCTATAAGCAGGTCTCATCCCTTGATGCTGCCCGCTGCTAGAATATGTCTACAATGAGCTGAGACTTTGCTTCAATGAAGGATCTGTGATTCAGAATCTTACTTCCACACACAGAGGAAAGCGCAGAGAAGGAGAGACAGTAGTATTTCACGGTGCCATAAAGGGGGAAAAACGACACTGAGGCATTAAATATGCATAAGTGACAGTCTAAATAATTCAGGTAACATATATATATCCCTCAGCTCAATGCTGACAGAAGTTGGCTGGCAGGATATAGAGGTCTGAAGAGTCATGGCCTGCTTGCTCCAGGAGTTTTCAAAGCAAAATGCCTCCTGTGGTAAAACATGGATCTGAGACAACAAAATATGTATAGACAGGTACCAAAGTGCTGCTTGTATCCTCTAATGGCTTGCACAGTAAAACCTTCACTCCTGCACTGTTTTATAGCTTTCGAATCAACGATCGTGATTGATGTACAAAGATTTTTTAAAAAGTATATGTCACATTTCCTACAGTATTTACAAACAAATACAACAACATGCATCTCTCTGAGAACAACTTGTCAAAAAGTGCACCATTATCCCACAGTTATTCCTCTTTGATGGTGGGATTTTTGCCCCTCTGTCCGGTGTGGCTTTGTTTTGAGCATCCCCCCCCACCGACTCAATCAGAATAAACCTTGAGCAGACATGATCGCATTTTGATCCAGTGCTGGCCTATCAGTATGATATAGAGATGTGTTCAATGCAGAGTACCGGAATATGTCATTAGCATTTTTTCAAATTAGCTGATAATAGTATATAAGATCGATGTTCATATCCACGGCCAGACCTTGAAGGGAGCACATTAAGCAGACGCAAAATATCTCATGGTCACTGTCAGGGTGCTGGAGAGTCAATTCCAGTTAGAGTTAATGCAATAAATGGTGAATAAATAATAACTCATTAAACACATGTTAAAATTGAACATCCAATAAGACCCTGGTGAAACTGACCGAGGCAACCTTGGATCTTTTTAATGTCTCTCACTCCCTTTTTCTGCTCCGTTCCTATTTTTCTCCTCCTTTACCTCTCCTCCCTATCCCATTCCCTCTCTATTAGTCTCCCTCCCACTCTGTTTCTATTTCCCTCTGGTGTACCGACACTGTGAGGAATGCAAGGTGAGCAATAAATGAGCTGGGCCTGCCACAGTTACCAAAGGGATAGATTGGACTTGGGGGATGAGGTTACAAAGAGGGCTTCCTGACCTTCTTTCTCTCAGTTAACTAGGAATGAAATAAAATGCAGTGATTAAATGACAGCAAGTACCATGTGTATGCAGCATAAAGTAGTGAAATAAAAGAAGAGCCTTTTAATCCTAAAAGTTGGTGTTTTTTTATAGATAGATAAATATATATATATACAGAGAGAGAGAGAGAGAGAGAGAGAGAGAGAGAGAGAGAGAGAGAGATGATAGAGTTGCAGTTGCAGCATGTACTCTTCCACTAAGAAAATAAGGCATCAATTCCTCTTTATTACTCCCTAAATGAATACTTGTAAAACATTGCTGCAATTGGATTAACTCTCCCACTGCTTTACGACTACATTGTTTTCATTAGAGCTACATGTGACAGGGCTCTAAAAACACAATTCATTTGCTATTATAAAATCTGTCACTGGCTATGTTCATGAGTCAAATAGGCAATAAATGAATACAAAGAATGAAAGACTCCACATGATGACCAGAAAAATCAAACAGTGTTTGTCACAAAACACTGATCCAGTAGTAACCTATTCACAAATGATTTCTCCCAAAATCAATTTCAGTTTCTATCAAAATGTGCATTGCTGTTAATCCCTCAGTGTCAGAGGCTAATGACCAGGAGCTTGAAGTTAATAACAAGTTAATGCTAATTAGAATTACATTATTTGTTATTTCGGATGAGCCTGAATGAAAGTTTTGTTGATTTGGCATTGGGGGGCTGAGTAAAGTTCAAAGGTCAACACAGCAATATCAGGACATCACTGGTTACAAAGAATATACCCATCAATTCAACAGATTGATAATTAAAGTGTAAATGAGAGATAATAAACTGTCATCATAATTCAAAGATAGTAAGACGGATAGATTCATAATTAATCATTTTGAGGATACTTAGAAGAATTAACTTTCTGATATAAGAAAAGGAACCAGGCTCACCTGTGATGCTGATTTTGGCAGACCATTTGGAGGTCCCGTCCAGCACGGCCTGCTTGGCTGTCTTCAGATGGCTATTGAAGTCTTCTTTGGAGATATGAAACATCTCCTGGATCACCTCAAACACCTCCGGACGGTTCTTCTCCCTAATCTTCATGCGCTCCTTCATAGCCATGATTATATTCTGGGTCTTGTCCTCCGCCCCGTGCTTGGAGCTCTTCTCCACTGCCCCTGAAACAAAATTTGAGTGTTCAGTTCACGCTCAATATTCTGCATATTTAATACCCATGATAATACCCAGGAATTTTATTAAGTATATGATATGTATCATATTTTCAAAAATAATTAAGGTTAGCTAACTTTGTCTTTTTTTTTTTTGCAATCGTGCAAAACTGTGTCACAGTATCCGGCAACAACCCTACCATCTCCCACTAAGACTGCCTGGATCCGATGAGAGATCGCAAATCCATGCATTAACATTAACATCGGTGTTTATATGTTTGTAAGACAAAAGAGGGAAATGTGATGGTTAATTCTCTGTATCTGATCTGTATCATGTAACCAGAGTGTGTTCATGAGTGCAGATTGAAATGTGATAAAGATGAATCACAGTTTGAACTATAAAGCATTGAGTCTTATAACAGCCATGGTGAAGCTAATCCACTTAAGCGTGTGTGAGGATTATCTTGAGAATCATTCTGAAGCCTGCATATTGCATTGTTCCTATTAGTCTACACTGTTTCAACAAGGGGTGTTCGTGATTGAAGCAGCTGATTGGAAGCTGTAATGAGCGCAAGAGACTGAGTGAGCAGTGTAAATGCACCACGTCACTTAGAGTAATGACTGTAAGGGACTGAGTAATATGTGATACACAAATTTCCATAAGAGCATTCACATGTACTGTAGGACGTAAGTGGATTACGATGCAGGCAGTAGACCAGGTCATCAACACCAAGAGCCCGGCAAGGCTGGTTTTGGTTTGGGGAACAGCACCATAGATGTGGTCCGAAGCCATAAAGAAGGAGAGGAAAGGCCTTTTGATTTTGGAAGTAGTGAAGATAGATAAGGATAGATAACGGAGATGGTCAACCTGGGAAGCTGTGATCAAGATGGCTGCATGAGCGGATATGTGGAGGATGCCTCAAGCAAGGCTAAGCTTCCTGATCAGGGGCCGCATATGGCATCCTCCCCCAGTCCCCAGAAACGACACCTCTGGTATGGCTCAGAGGAAACCTGCCAACTCTGAGAATCTCAAAACCCAAAGCACATCCTCTCTGCCTGCCAGGCAGCGTACCTCCCTACGGTTAGATATTGTGCTCTGGTCCGCCTCTGCTAGGGCAGTCTTCATGACTGAACTGACATCCTCCATGGGAGGAAGGGATGAAGGCTGCTTTCGAGAGAAAGAACGAAAACTACACAGAGCTGTCAGCTGTGTGCCCGTCAGCAGGGTGGATGGCGTTCACCTACCCAGCGGAAGTAGGCTGCAGAGGCAACACCGGAGCATCCATTAAGCAGTTCCTGAAATCTCTTGGTATCACAGGCTCCAAGCCGAGAAAGGCTCTCAAAGATATTACGGTGGAGCCAGAACAAGGGAGTTTCTGGCTTTGGCTTAGAAGAAAGGATAAGGTGTGGCAAATGCAAGGATTCGGGCATTGGTTGCAAGCAGTAGGGAAACGTGCCTGCTGTTGCTCCACCACCTTGAGATGTTCCCGGGATTAAAGGAGCAAAACATCAGAGAAGGATGGTTCGTGGATGATGATGACTGTGCAGCCAGCACTATGGCACTGTTGGAGGAAATGCCCAGCAGATGGTCCCACCTACACTCCCATTCAGTGTTGGTATTTATGACGATACAGGGAGAAAAAAAAAAAGCCCAAGCCAAAAATAAGTGCAATGCATTTTCAATACAATGCCATTGAAGCCACTAATCATACTTAGCAAATATACTCAACCATGCAGCACTATTCCCACAAAGTGAATGAATGAACTTCAGAGTCTTTTTGAACTGCACATAAAAACATTATGGAATAATTATGTTCCTTACTTTGTAAACAATCTGCATTGAGCAGGTCCTGGCACTTCTCGTGGCATTTAACGCCACACTCTGAGCAGCGCATGCCCTGACGGGCAATGCCCCACAGCAGCCCCTCGCACTCATGACAGTAGGTCGGTGCAGTCGCTGTCCACACCTCGAAGTTATGGGGTGTTGTGGATGAAATCGGGTAAATCAAAGCCTGGAGCGTCTTCTTGAAGACATGTAGTTTCTGAAAGGAAGTGAAAGTATTGAGAAATAACGAATAATAACGTATGAAGATACTGATGATATAGGGATATGAGAGCTGAAATCTTCTGGCACCTAGAGGTCGAAGAGAGTCAGTCAAATACAACTAAGTTTTTCCTCACATTGGTTTTCAGAAAGTTTGAATACATCTTGAGATGAGTAATAAAAAGAGGCACACTTCACCTGCTGAGAGAACACGATAGCTTGATAACAACCTAACATCTGGTTTAGGTTTAAAAGTTAATGTACGTTTAAATTGATCTGCATGCAGTCTGAGTTATGAAAATTTACAATATGATTCTGCATAACAGCAACCTTGGCAGTTATATATGCTGGCTAACCTGTCAATCTTTCATCAGAAGTGCAGTATTCCTCAGCGTCTTTCATTAAAGGGTTATAAGAGATTAAACTAGTCCAATAGATCATTTGTATGGGTCTCTTTTTTATCCTTTTCTGATTCCCTTATCATCGATGGAGAGGTAGGCCGTATGAGACAAACTCAGCCTTACATCTCATTGAACTTAGATTAACAGCATCCTTAGCACCCAGACGCTTTGTTCACATTGAGTTGTTTACCGTCTAGAACTCCTGCAGACCAAATACTAAAGTCTGCAAGAAACCTGTGTGGACTGATTGCCGTGCCACAGAAAGCTCTTCAAGCCAAATGTTTTACTGCAGGAGGCGTACCATCCACAAGGACTGAAAATAAGCTGAGACTTGCCAATTCTTGAAGGCGGAATCAATGGATGCTGTAAATAAGGTTTTTAAAAGTGAGCATTATCCAGATTGAGAGCAAGGGAGCAAAGGGGAAAGAAAAGGGGAGAGAAAGTGACAGAGAGGCGATGTATAGTGATTGAATAAATCTTAAAGGGGTACTTCCTCTCCGCTCTGGTCCTGCCCTCTCCTCCACAACTCCCTTTGCTTTCAGCCCTTCTTTGTGTTGACAATGTCCTTTTAACATCTGAAGAGTAGCTCTGACTTCGCCATGAAGCAGTGCTCACTCAAACACACATGCATGATTAAATGACACCCGATGACACGACAATAAGGCCGTCCGGCATTGTGAAACTTTTGTTAATGCAACAGAGAGGCTCGGCTTGCTCAATCCCGGAGGAGCTTTAATGAAACACAAAAGGAGACAGAGAGATTTCCCATTTAATGATAAAAGGATGAGATGAGGAGAGATTTATCCATAATTTACACATGAGGCAGACTGGGGTCACACCTTGAAACCTGCTCCTGAACAAATTTAATATTGAACCGCCTGAAGGAGATGAGTGAGCAAAAATTTCTATGAGCGTGGGAAATCTGTGAGACCACAATCTCTTTTTTTCCTCAGAGAATTGACATTGCAGGTAAAAGTCTATCCCTATTTTTTCCAGCTGGTTAAATGTTTTGAATCGTACTGAGCATGTTCATCCTGAGCATTTCTTTGACCACTGCAGGATTTCATGGTTCATCTATTTCACTAACACAGGTTGGCTCTGTCTTTTTTAATTTGACCTCCCCCTCTGCGTCTCGTCACTCCCATTCCTGACACCACACATCACACTGTGCAGCAGATGTGAAAAGAGTGCTGCATGTGTGAGTCTCATGTGTTAGACCAGGAGGTGATTTTGTGCGAGACACTCCTCGGACTGATTGACAGCCACAGCCTCTGCCTGAGACCAACATGTCAGAGAAGAATCTAATCTCTCCTCCTTCTCTCACCCCTCCTCTCCAATTGACCACCTATTGCCCTTGTCAGCCACTTCACTGACACTGCCATCCTCCTCATCCTGTTCCAGCCTTCTACCTCAAATCTCTAGCTTTAACTACTATACAATCTCAGCCATAACAGCGGATCCATGTGGTTTTCGCAAATGGCAAACTCATTCTAGTATATTTTTTTTTCTAGCAAGAGTCACAAAACCAATGGAAATTAATTGGACAGGCAAGCATTTTAAAAATCAACAGTGAGCCATAGTATGTTTTGCTGCTGCTAATTTGCCTGATGATATCTGAGCTGACTTAGAGCAAGGCTTCACATCCTGTTTCCAAGCACTGCTTGACCTATGTCCGAGTGTGGCTCTCTTTTTCCTCTCTCCCTGTCTTTGTCTATGCAGGTAAGTTCATGTTGACTGTCACGGCGAAAACGCTCTGGTGCTCAGATCACATGCAGCTCAGAACATTGAACAGACACACGGGCGGTTAGCCGGCCCACACATAATGTTCCTTATGCTCTAAAAAGCAGATACATGGGAAACATGAGGCAAAAAGAGCACATCATTAGGAGAGACACTTCCATATATCAGCGATGTCCCATTATAGCATTTTAATCAGATTAAAATTCATTAAGTTAAAAAAGAAAGGAAAATGGAAGAGACTGGGCAGAGATGAGACAAGAGGAGGATGGAAGAAGGGTTATAAATAGGCTCAAGCTTTACTCCAGGGAGTAGAGGGAAGATTGTTCAACATGGCCAGCTGATCAGTGACATCAGGTCCACAGGGTCATGATGACAAGTCCCTCTTAGTTCTGATGTTCTCTCATTCTCTCCTCACCCCCTCTTTTCCCCCACTATTCCCATCCCTTGTTCTTCCTCTCTCCTCTCTGCCCGTATCTCCTCTGCACTCTTCATCAGCATATGGTCATTTACTGAGTCCTCTCACCATCCTTACTGGAAAGCACTCTCCTGAACTTAATGCAGCCGATAAAACTCTGACATCTGCTCGTCCTACTTACCAAGACTGCACAAGCTGCAGCTAAGCTCACAACTCAGAAACCTGCCTCCCTCAGACAACCCTGTATTAAACTCTTCCTCGTTAGTTCCGAAACAGAATATTGGACTCTTCCTAAAGTTAAACTATTTACTTTCTGCTGCGGTGCAATCTCCAAATCTGCCAAAAGAGTCGGCTTCCTAATTATCACAGCGTATCACATCCCTCATCCCTGATGAGGGAGAAATGACGTGACAAACTGCTCATCCCTATATCCCTTTTAATCAACCCAATGGGTATTAGTAAGCAATCAAGACTACATCACTTTAGAGCATCTGGGCAAGTAGGCCATGAGGAGCAAGTTAAATTGTGAAGTGGATAAGTTACACATACAAATCAATGTACACAAACTAAGTTTAAAAATAGAAAAAAATGTGATACTTAAAGGGCATATTTAAATTCACCAATCTTGTAGACTTAGATGGGCCACTGTTGCACATTAGTGGATATGATATTGTCTGCTTGTTTGTCTGACTGAGAAACTGCTCTCTCCTGCTGTTTGCCTCCTTTAACGCCATCTTCCCTCGGGGGGGGGGGGGGAGAATTGCAATCAATTAATGCCGGGAGAGCTTTGGAGGTCAACACAAAAGTGTCTCTCATCATCGACTGAGACGTCACTCCTTTTCTCTATAGGCTACTGTATTTCTGTCTTCCTTGATGTACAATGCGTGTTATTAAACGCAGGGCATTCTCTGAATTAAACGACGGGGCAGTCTCTTATGTTTACGAAGTCATTTGCAGGAGTGAGTCGCCGTTCACGAAGGCTACTTCAAAAAAAAAAAAAATGCAGTATATGTTATGGAGACAGGAAGAAAGACAGATGATGGCGAGCTGTATGTGCATCTGAAGAAATAAATAATGAATGCAATTCAACTCATTTTCATTTTGGAATCTTGTGTTCCTGTCAATGATCCCTGAAGCTGAAGTGCAATTACTGCAGCAAACAGCACACTTATAAAGGTCTGTCTGAGTCCCAGCACCCTTCTTGCCAAACACTGACCCAAACAAAATAACAAAGGCGCATCACCCCTCATTACTTACTAAGACTGCACAACAAACAGAAAATGATTTTCCATGAAGGCATTGCAGGAATGGTAGTACTCACCAGGTCCTCATTATTCAGAGTGGACCGGCTCACCAGAGCGAACGAGATGCCTGCCTTTCGAGCAGTGAGGGTCTGAGAGAAGAAAAGGAAAGGAGACGATGAGGGGATAAATCCACCAAACCATTAAATCTATTTACAATTTTATGCCGTATCTGAATAGATTTACAAATATCTAAGTCGTTAAACGGCTTGTGACTGTGTCAAAGTGTTTTGTAAAAGGAAGATGAAATGAAATAGATATATGATAAATGCAAATCAGTAGATCAAAACATAAACTAGACGTGACTAAAGACAAAGCATTCTCCTGTTGTTCTTAAATAGTGCACAAAAGCAAAACAGTAAGTAATCTTACCAAAGCCTGTGATTTCCAGCAGCCAATGTTTAGAGGATGAAAAAAAAAATAAGGTAATTGAATTAGAGAAGGAGCGGCAGGGCAAATGTTTTAACCACAAACAGCAGAGGAACTGTATTTATTATCCATACTGAGCGCACAGGTGTCTCAACTGCCATGCAGGACTGCTGGTTAGAGCACAAAGCTAGAGAGATTCAACTATTCATCAAGAGAGATTATAAAGCCGTTGCATGATTCTTTATCCCGTCATGCATTGGACGTTGTTAAACTGCAGTCATGCTTGGCATATTCAGTTTTCTGTTGGATGAAGCTTTGACCATATTTTCTGCTGTCTGCTCTGCACATTACACTTCGACGCAAACAGGGAAACACAAGACACACACACTCCTGTATGGGTGAAGCCAGCTGAACTGCACAACACCAAACCTCTCTCTCGCACACACACACTGAAAACACACACATCTCCTCAGACATTCACAAACTTACTCAAACATTAATCATACAAGCCAACACACACTAACACAAACAAGTAACACACACACACACACACACATATACACATACAGTTATGCACATATGCACAAATGTAAATTAGTTGTTATATTATATCCACTGAGTTTGTGTGACCGGAGATTGATAAACATGTATCCCATACTGGAGGAAGTTACGTAACAGAGGAATGCAGACATGGACAGCTGACAATATTGGATCAGTCTTTACCACGACCCTCTTGTCTGCACAGCCCAGCTATGGTAAAGATCCATGGAAGCCATGGAGAATGTAGGAGGGAACGTGACCTCTACATGAACTGTGAGTGTTGATGTAAGTTTATCAACATGCACCAGCACTGCTGAGGATGCTACGGGCAAAACAATAAGACCCTGTGTGTCCAGATCTTATCTAGCAAGCTACAATATAGCGTTCAATGCATTGTGAATCGATTTCCCACTTTCTTTTCTTTTTGTTTGTTTAGAATTTTTTTGCATCCCACCATAATATGGGGGAACCCTGCTGTCCGTTCCAATCAAACGCTGTCGCTGCCCTGAAGCAATCACACAGCAAATGGGGAACATTGACAAAGGAAAGGCATGGGACCAATTAGTTTGCTGACTGCTGACTTCATCCCACGTGTAAAAGGCTTACTCAGTGTCACTTTTACATGATTTAAAAGCCCCACACAGTTAAATCAGAAGTCAATGAAGTCTTTCAGATATATTTTTGGGTTGAGTTGTCAACATTTCAAGTTCAGTACAATTTTTCAACACCTGCCGATCAACAAAAAAAAAGGATGAAAAATGGCCGAGCATTGGCGAGGCTGAAATCTGACAACTCACTGAAAAATATCACCCATAGCTGTTATGGGTCTATGTAGAAATGGCAAATATGCACGCAAAATCCAAATAAATAAATATTAAACGACAACCCATACTTACCAAGACATTGTTGGTTATTAATTTCATGAGAGATATGGACAAATACAGCATCAACTCATGTTGCTCACTGTGATATAAACAGTCATCAGCATCTTTGTGTATGACATCAAGCTAAATAATCATTATTTCACAAGTAACTAAGAATATCCAGGTATTAAACATGTTGTTTTTATGAGTTCAGGTATGTTTTTCATTCGTTTCACTAAAATACATAAAGATGAGAGACAAACATTCACAAGACAGACACAAACTGTGCAGCACATACTGTATTGGACAAACATTTAGAATCAAACATGAATACTATTTGCATCCCGATGGCCTGTTTCTTCCACAAAGCCTAACCATGTGGCATTGTGCTAAAGTGGACTGCACTGCAACAGGCCTCTCCATGGGATATGTTATGACACATTATGTTCCAATAAAAGCAAATGGGCGGCATCAGTGGGATGCTGTGTCTTAAAAAACCCCTCTGAGCTTATTAATCAAGCCATAGAGTTATGGCTAATATTAGATTTACATTCCCAAAAGGCAGCACCCTAATGGCCAGATTCTTAGGTGGTTGCTTTTATTGTTTTTAATCCTAATGAAATTGTCTGTGATTTTACACTTGTAATTAAAATCACAAATCAAATTTTGTTTTAATAACCGTTATTGTTGCATAGACGTAAGGTAAAATAATAATGCTAAGGTTGTTATCAGCCCTATAGGCCAGTCCTGCAGTATTAAATAATGAAAAGAAACAAACATTGTCATTCTAAAGCACTAGCACATTTTATCCCCCTCTCAGTAAACTTTTTATTGTCCTCAGCAGAGATCTATACTCACACAGAGCAAAATTTCACCAGTGCGGTTATAACATGCGGTCACTGAGATTCCAAACTTCACATAAATCACACGTAACCTTATTGAGGCAGATGACTCACCAGGTCTCGGACAAGAGGCACTGTCCTCTTGCGGCGTAAATCTGGCATGCTGTCAATACCATAAAGAATACTGCCAGCCCTAGAGAAGCAGACAGATTTAAGGAGCGTTAATATCATAATAATGCTATGCTGGGGGAGACATTACTGCAGTGAAAGGGGGGGGTTGATTTACACAGTCAGCAGACGCCATGGATCATGCTTCCTTTCTAACTTGTCTCAACCCTTCCCCTTCACTTCGCATGATGCCGACAACCTATCTGCGTACCGTAGCTCCATGTGAGCCCTCTCACCATCTGCTGCTCCCTTAGTCTCTCTCTGTCCCATATCATCTGCCTTTGGGTATTGCTGCAGTGATGCCTTTTATTGATGCATATTATACCGATTGCATATTACACTGATACTATAGAAAAATCCATATGAGAGCTCAAGAAATAGAAAAAAAGTTTTTCTCAGTTTTCGCATCAGTTCCAGTTCTCTCACTCTCTCCAACCTCCAACTCTCTTGTGCACACTCCACTGCCCCCTCACTGCATTCCCACCCGTGTTGCTCCTTTCCCATGAGGCTCTCAGTGGCATCACCTCAGTTGTCACTCAAAGCCTCTCTAATGACCTCAACATGACATCAGAGCTCCAATGCCTCTACAAAGATAAAGCTCCTCAAGCTTTTCTGTCAGCCCTCTCAGCGACATCAGTGGTATGACCCTAAAGATACTCGACGTGACAAGTTGCGATGGCCCTCGCATCACTCTATGGCCCTTGTCTCTCACTGCCTTTATGCACAATGCATGCTGCAGATGGCTGCATAGTCATGCTAGGGTAATGGAGGCTAATTATGATTATTAGCTATTTCCCCCCCTGACTTCATATGAGAAATGTTGACTTAATCTATCTTTTATTCACTTTCATCTTTAGTTGTGCATTAATATCGATATTTACAGATGTTGCATATGAATCAGGTATGTTGTAGGTTCATTTTGTCTCTTTGACAAGGCACAAAACAAGGAGCATGATACCTTCATGAGGGCTGCATGCCAGATAATCAGTGTGTCTGTGATATTTATGCTACATGAGCTTCAATGTGGAAGTACGAAACAGCACCACAGCAAAGACATGTGTAACTGTGCGCTGATCGGATCAGGACATGAGCCACCACTCACCCTCCAGACTGCAAGCCGAGTACTTTGGGATCCAAAACACTTCGAGGCTGCAGAGAAAAGAAACACACAATGTAAAACAAGAAAGGAGAAGACAAATGCACACAACTAAACACAAAGTGCAGCCATATTTTTAAAAAAAGGAGATATGAAGCATAACATAATGTATTTGGGAAAGTACAGTGTTTGTACAGTATTTGCAGATCAGTTCAGGATAACATAAATGATAGAAGAGGAGGAGTGCAGCACAGGGAGAAGAGAGGGAAGCACCACAGGCAAAAGACCAAATTATTCCACATCAGTGTAAATTGTGGGCTCAAGACTGGGAGTTTTGCCACTCTTGGTGCTTCAGGCCAGATCTGACTATTGTGTAACACTCCCTCCTCACTGACCAAAATTGAAACACAAATCATTTTGTGGGGAAAAAAAGAGGAATAAAAGGACAATCAGCACATAGAGTGATGACTCAGAGGCAGATGCTGCATTCATACCTATTGATATCACTTCAGTTTATCTGCAGCAGAAAAGACAGACTCTCACAGATACACTCAGGTGGATGCAGTATTTCAAGGGGAGGCAAAATACACGCACCATCTCACCACATTCCACAGAACACAAGACACACTTCCAAACATTTACACAAGCACATGCACATGCAAAGGGTTCCACAAACGTCCGTGTGGATGATTACAACAATGACTTAAAAACCTGTGTATCCAAAGCAGTGCTGTCTGAAAGAAGAAAATGACAGAGGGGCGGCGCGTTAGGAAAGAGCTGCTCACTGGAAAGTACACACACTTATTTAGGAAGCTTATCTACTATTACTGTCTGATGACACAATTCTGTTTTGCCAAGCAAAGTTATGGAGACATGGAGATAGTGTCAACATGCGCCTCAGGCAGGATGTCTAAATGAACAGAAGGATAATGCAGAGTGTCGAACCGGTATAAACATTTGTTATACAGAAGAAGGCTCCGAGTGAAAGGTTGATGTACGAATATCATTATTTGAATGCAGCACAATTTTTTTTTTTTATGTTTTGGATTGATAACGTCGCATGACTTCAAATTCATAGCTATGAAGACATGAGATATTCGCTAGCAATAAGATGATGGTACTCTATTGCCATTGCCACTGTTAGAGCCCTTTAAATAACGAAGTCTGAACAGGTGCAATTACTATGCTATTGATCCATGAGTGATAAAGGGCAGCATAATCATGATCAAACAGAAAATAGCTGCTTATTATAGAAATATCAAATTGCTAGTTTGATTAAAACATGCATTGCATCACCAATGGAGCATGCGGCAATGATAAATCGGCTCATTTCCCTCATTTTGCTGATAACTATTTACTTGTACCTCTGTATACTTGAAAGTTGACACCACTTAAAAAATCACGCCATGACAATATTAATTAGTAAGCATTAAAATGTCAATAACAATGGATCTGCGCGTTGATTGAGAAGACACTATTTGGCAGATGCTATTACTCAGAGTGCTTAGTACACTGGAGTGCCATTAGTGTTCACCACAAGTGCAACTCTTCATGATGATGGTCCTCATGGAGGCACTGATATTTTAAAAGCATTGAAAATGCGTTATAGTCAACATGAAACCAAAAGATCCCATGGTTCTGCTGTGAGGATAAATTGTCAACCGGTGAGGTGACAACAAAAGCTGCACACATGCAGAGACAGCACTCAAAGAGGCACTAAGCCACATGTGGGTAACATGGACAATGATCAGCTAAGCTACCTTCAGCGCAGTTGTACAAGATAGACCCATCTCCTCTACCAGTACCTCTGCAGCTGCACTAGATAAAGCCAGAGGACGAAGATAGGCTTCAGGCTGCTGATATAAACCTAATTTCACAGGTGCCTTAAACCTGTAAAGCTAACATGTAACTGATTGGTAGGAGACTGCACTACATGGGTGCACTGAAGAGAAAGTGTTGGGATATCAACAATAACAGTAAATCCTGCATTTCAGGGCACACATGGTCAAACACCACACATAGATCAGATCTCACTCGATGAGGAAAGTCTGCACATGGCTGATAGTAAGACCTGGCCCTGCTCCAACACATGCAGGGACATGTGCTCTCATGTGGACATTCAGGCATACATTAACATGAAGATACACACACAGTGAGAGAAGAAAATCTTCTTCCTTAGTACAAAATGTATACAAAGCATCATCATTGCACCAGAGGACAGATTCAGTTTGCTTTAAAATGTAAGCGATTAACTCATTATACAATAAATAACTCTGTACTTTGTCACTGCAAAGTATCACATCACCAAATTATTGATTTGATAACAGATGGAAATGTCATTGAGGAAATAGCTAAACTGTAACTCAAGACAGTTTTAATTGCTGAGTTACTTTTACAGTTGAAATAGTCAAACCCCCACATTTCCAAGTGGTGTTGTTTTTGGCGCTGCTGTCGCAAAAACAACCAGATTGCTTTCGGTTTTCCTCAGTCCTTTTATTCCTTCGTTTCGTATATAATCGAGACATAAAAGCTGACACAAAACGGTGCCAGGCTACCAGTTTGACTGGATCATATGTCAGTCTTCATTTTCAATCATTTTTCCAGCCATTACATTGTGCATTGTTCAAAGGTATATGTTATAAAGCATCAAAGGAAAATGTGTCTTTGGCTAGTTTAGGTATTTTTTTCCCTTTAAAAAGATGCGAAATTACCATGAAACAGGTCGATCACTTTATATTATAAACTCTTAGTTAACATTACATTACGTTTCATTTTTCAGATCAGCTGAATGGGAGTCACTTCTCATCTGATGTAGCCTACTGAACATTTCTGAAAATGTAAAATAAATCATTGCAGCTTTAAGTACAACCAAAATTAAATCATTCACCGAGTAACAATAGCTAACAGTTAGCTTAATTAATGTTGTAATTTAACAAAACATGTATTTATGTGGACTGAAATACTAATATATTTATGCATTCATGTACATATTTTACTATTTAATTCACTTTATTTATTCATTATTTAATGCTGGATGTTAACAGAATACAACATTTACATGTATTTGGTGTCTTTAGAACAAATGTAATGTTTGCACAGTTTAATACATGGTACTTGTAAATGAAAGCAAGACAAGGAGATTTTCTTGAAAGAAAAACATTTCATTTGATCATATATTAGTCAATTTGAAAGACGCATCATTAATAATCTTATGTACAGGATAACAGGTTTGTGATTTGTTTTTTAAAAGAGGACAAAATGGAGATGTTTACAACCCTCCAGTCTCTGATGCAATGAAAAACTCATCAGTTGTGAGTGAGATGTTAATATTCTGAGAGCCTGTGTGACCAATATGTTCACTGCTTGTTCCTCTGATGACTCAAACTAAACCACATGACTAGACCCTTTCCTTCTATAGGAGACAACACATCAAGTACACTAAATATACCACTCCCTCCTCCCCTCAGCCCGTTTTTTTCAGCTATGACTAAATGGGTGAGGTGGTGCATTCTGCTGTCAGATGGTTTATTTAGTTCAATTTCAGAGCAAAAATAGAATCCCTGTGGGCAAGAACCAGGAATAGAGCATTAGGTTAAAATGGCTCATCTCCCATTATCTAACAAGAAATATACTTGCTGTTGAAACTGATATATAAACTGTACAAATTAACACAAAACCGATGCATAATTATCCTCGTGCAAGTTTAAAGAAAAGGTACAAGCATGATAACAATGAGGATGATTTGGTAACACTGCAATCAGAAGAAGAGTGCAGTGTTTGAAGTGTCTCATCTGAAAGTCAGAGATTATGTGTTGAAAACTAGAGTCAGAGGAGGCTTCATTGTTTACAACAGTCATCTGAATACAGCAAAATTGAATCAGTTAGCACTTTGAATTGGTTGGTGTCACCTTAAACAACAACAGACACTCGTCGCTCCCTGTATCTGCATTTTTCAAATCTGCACTTTACCGAGAAACGGTGTACTAAGCATAAAGATGGTCTACCTCCGTGGCTCCCTCAGGAGTAAGCAACAAACTTCACTAGCAGCAGACCTCTATAAATATTCCAAGCAAGGCTGACCTGGTTATAGAATTCCCTTGGGAGTATGAATTAGCATCTGAATACAGACACTGCTGTAGCCAGTTGAAGACAGGCCTGGCAGGAGTGGCAGTATAGGCTACTGCTGGGACTCCCTTCACGGCTCCAACACAAAGCAGTGGGCACGGTTCAGAGCACGAGCCTGATGAGCACACAACAGCTAACAGAGATGAAGGCATAAAGTTAATGAGAGGGAGGGGTGGTGTAAATAATGCCAGTCTATGTCTCCATCAGTAGTACTGTATAATGATTTTTAAATGGATTTCGGATGTGTTTCTATCAAGAGAAAATGTGTAAATGGCAAATGTTAGGTAATTTGTGGTAATTCAACATGCAAGGATTGCTTATCTCAGTACTTTAATGTCAGATGGCATTTGCTCCATTTTATCTGTCAAACCAATAAGTGTGGAAACAGCATTTTTTCATAGCTGGATTTATTTGTGTACGTGTTGCAACATTCTATTTACTGCATAAATCACCATAGAATGAAAATTTTAAAAGAAATTGTGACATTGTGTCTTATTTTTAGGATTTTAAGATTTCCTGCTATATGTACATAAAATGTCAACCAGTGGCTATTTCCAATATTTACACTGACCTCTTATCATCAACAGGAGTGTAAACTGCAAATTAATTAGAACATTCAGGCAGATATTTTTTGTAGGATAAATAAGGAAGGTTACTATTTGTTACTATACAATGTTTGGAATTAAAACACTGACACACAAGATTAATATAATAATATTCGACCGTATTTTATTTAGAGCTACTCCAAACTCAAAATTTCACACTCGAATATCACAGAGCGTGTGTTAAATTTAAATGAATTCTGTCTCTGACTAGTGGTTTTTGAGGTGATGTGGATAGACCATATATTCTGAATTTGAGTAAAAGGACAAGAAAAATTGCCTAAGTTCAAATGTGCCTAAAAATGTTTTTAAAAAAATAAGTCAACTTAAGAAACCAATTCTGAGATGCACATCTTTAGTGCACCTACACAGCATGTGTGAAATGTGATTAAATTGTGTCAAGCAGTTTTTGAGGAGATGTGGATAGACTTTTCGGTTACATATGGATGTATACGGATGGATGGATGGATGGACAGACAGCCAGCCAAGGGTAACCCTATATTCCCCCTTTGGCAGGAACATAAAAATAACTATGACATCTGGACTCATACATAACTATTCACACAAGCATGAAAGGTACAGTATAGACACACTAGACCTATAGAATGGTCCAGATTAAGCCACTAACTGACCTACAGAAAGATGAAAAGCAAAAGGCCAGCAGACCACTGATGACAACTGGTCACACATTTTCATCTGCCAAAGTCTACTGCACGCCTAACCTTCCATAAATGATAGAACAGTGAGAAGTGAGTCAATTTGACTCTTAACTCGTCTCAACTGTTAGACAAGAAAAAGCAATGTAATAGAGTCAAACAGATAGTTATAGTCAGCCAATAGTAATTTCCGATTAGTTTGTTTCTCAACTATAAAATGTCATGCTGCTTTAAGAACAATGTTTATCAATGTTGGTACACGCCTCAAAATTCATTCATTATCAATTTGGTTTTAATTTCAGCAATTGCTGGTGCATCACTTCTGTTCATATTCTCACTGTGTTGGCATGGATGAGTTAACACATAACTTGAGAGCGAATTGAATGTTAGCATAAATAGGCCTATGGTAATCATTTTGATGATAATGTGTCCTGTCCTCTCTGTCTTGCCTACCTTATATAAGATGCAATTTGTCGGTCTTAAAGGTAGGTAGGCACATACAACCATTTGACAGAGAGGTCAGCTCTCCTAATTCAAGAGTTTCAGTGAATAGCAAGACTGAATTTATTCTCTGCAGGATGTTTGTTGAATTTGACCACTGAAAATGTTTTTGCACACATCTGTCAATGTTCACGTGAACCCTGTATTTCCTGAACTACAGTGCCTACCTCACCAGGGTACCATAGTTGCAGCTGCAAGCTGTATGTAGGTCAAAAGCTTTTTCATTTTAACTAAGAGTGGAAATCCCAACGTCAGTTTTGTATTCCAGTTGGAAGGCCCGCTTTTCCTTCAGTGAAACGTGCTTTACTATTTATAGACTCGTGGTGATTTTAAATTGCACCCTTTTCAATAAAGTCTTGCCACATCAGCTATACAGCTATTTGATTCAAGGCAACTATTGCAGTGAGCCTGCAAGAATGATACAAAACAAGAGAGAGCTTGAGCTTGATATTCAGAATACATAACATTCAGAGGCAAGTCAACATACAGACCTCGTGTTTAAACCTGCTTTAACTTCACCATTTCCATTCATTGTGAAGAATAAAGGGCAATTTGGAGGCCAATCCTCATGTAACTGTTGAGATCTATTAAATTTTAATGATAAATTGTAAACCTGCAAGAAACATGTTTAACAGCCGTATCCTCTCAGTCACAGTCTGCTACAAGAGAATCTAACACTGTGCAGGGGGAATACAAATACATAGCCAATGCCACCTGCTATCACTGCCATCCACCTTTAGAGAGATCATGGTTAACAAGATAGCAGCCCTTACAGATACAGGAGCGACTCGGCTCTCGCTCAATTCTTTGTAATATGTGCATTTCTGTATCCTGTTAAGTACTCTGCTAAGTAAAGCAGCAGATCTTATCAGATACGATCTATCCCAGTGGTTATTGGTGATTGGTACACTGATCCCGGAATCCTCCGTCATCATCCCAGAGCCCAAAAAGTCTGTTGCCATAAAGTACCAGAATGGCTAGTGCCCAGTATGTGTGTAACAGGACTAATAAACCTGCACTTAAGTCACTTTGAACTGCTAGACTCTGATGCTGGCTTTACTGATAAATTGTTTTTATTTATCTAATTTGTTTCTTTATTAGCTCTTATGTAGTTGTCTTGATCCTACATTCTGTTTTTAGTTAAATGTCTTATTCTTCCTATTTAATTTACAAGGAGAAGGCAAAGAACGTTTTGTTGTACTTTGGTATAATGACCATAACAACTCAAAATAAATTCGAAGAGACATCCTTCGAGTCGAACAAAGTCAGAGTCGATTGTATCAATATTAAACCAGCTTCAAATCTTGGCTTTTTCCCCAACAAAGAAATCAGAAAGGACTGAGATTTCCACTGAGAATACAAATGACCCACTGAGCATTTAGGATTATTGCATGTTATAGATTATGAAATAAGAAATGTGAATACTTTACATTACTACCCATAATTTTCCAAAGCATATTATAACTTATTCATTTAACATGACATTCACATGATATTCATGTAAATTTGCATATATGTCCATGTTTGTATGTTTGCAAAATGGAATAGACCAACAATGCACAGTTGCAACTGAGATGCTGACTATTGAAAAGTAAGGTTGAATATTCACAATTTGTCATAAAAATGCTGTAAAACAAAAACACCAATGTAGTTCCTAAATTCCCAGTTGCTTGAAGGAATGACTATTCCTGTCAGTGTTGCTAATACTAATATATGTTGCTAATATCTATGTTTATATATGGTTGATGCACACATTTACTGTATGACCTGCCACTTATTCCCAGAGTAAAACCATGTACAATTTCAAACTGACAGTGTGACAGACTAAAACGAGAGTCATACCCCCTGCCAGGATCTGCTGCTCCAGTTCAGCCATCTGTTTCCTGTAAGCCCTCAGTGCTGCTTCCTTGAATGTGGGTCGAACACGTTTCTTGGGTGGGGGCTCTGTGGGCTTCTCCTCTGGAACATTTTTGTTTTCATCCTCCTTTTGTTGCTCCAAATTTTCAGAAACCTCAGTGGCCTCCTCAGTTATCACCCCTCCCTCCTCTAACTCCTCATCACCCTCTTCCATCTCTTCTGTCATATCATTGTCCTCATCTGGTTCCTCTACATCTACATACTCCACCATAGCGTCATATTCAGCAGTGTCCTCAGTGAGTTGGGTTTCCTGGTCCTCACTGTATTCTTCATCATAGTGCTCGTCCAAACTGTAATCATACTCCAGAACACGTTTCTCTTTATTTGCCTCATTGTCCTCTGTGGTTTCAAAATCTTGAGAAGCCTCAAAATCCTGAGAGTCATCATTGTCTTGAGAGGCCTCAATGTCATCAGACACATCATAGTCCTGAGAAGTCTCACACTCCTGTGCAGGCTCATCTGTCTCCTCTGTCTCATTAGCACTAGTTCTATTCTCCAAGTTAGCAAGTACCTGCTCCATTACTTCAACATAGTGGGTCTCATTGTCCACTGATTGTTCCCCAGCTTCTGCTTCTGCACTTGACTTCTCTTCCTCTGCCTTGTAGAAGACAGGCTCTGTGCAGACCTCTGAGTCTGTTGTAGTACTAGAGCTATTTGCAGTGGAAGTGGACAGGGTACGGAAACGGCCCATAAATGAGGAAGAGGAGTTGGTGGGCTCTTCAGGAGGAGGAGCAGAGGTACTCTGGGAACCAGACTTCCAAACAACTTCCAGAGCTGACTTAGCCCTCTGTAGTGTAGATCCAAAGCCAAACCCAAAAGACTTCTCACTAAGATCTATACTGAGCCTACTGCTCCAAGACTTGGGAACCTCCTCTACCTTCTCTGTTCGAATCTCACTCTGACTACGATACATCGTTGAAGACTTATTCTGGGTCGGTTGAAAGCTATGATTTACATCCAGTTCTGGAAATTTTTCTTTACCAACTGCTTTGGGGGGTTCTTTAGGGGCATCTTTAGAGGCTACTTTGGGTGTTTCTTTAGGGGCTTCTGGTGGGGGGACTTTAGTAGCCTCTTTGGGGGTCACCTTCGGACTCTCTTTGGGGGCTGCCTTCATGGCTTCTTTTGGTGGAATCTTAGAAACTTCTTTAGTGGGTACTTTACCTGTTTCCTTAGATGCTATTTTAGGTACCTCTTTTGGGGGTAGTGTTGCTGCTTCTTTGGTAACCTCTTTTGCAGCAACTTTAAGACCTTCTTTCAATGGAACTTGTGGGGGCTCTTTAGCAATGACTTTAGGGGATTCTTTTGGGGATTCTTTAGGGGAGTCTTTAGGGGTTGAGACAGGGGTCTCAAATGGGGTTACTTTAGGACTCTCTTTAGCTGACTCTTTAGAGCTTTCATTAGGAGTTATTGTTGGGCTATCTTTTGAGGTGACTTTAGGAGTGACTTTAGCAGCCTCAATAGAAGCTACCTTAGATGTCACTTTGGATACTTCTTTAACAATGGGCTTTGCGGCATCTTTACACGGGAGTTTAGGCATGTCTTTAGGGAGGGCTTGAGAGGACTGTTTAACCATTGATTTCTGAACATCTTTAGATGACTCTTTAGGGGCTGCTTTAGAGGTCACTTTAGGTGAAACCTTAGCAGATACCTTTGAGCTTTCCTTTGGTAATATTTTGGTGGTTTCTTCTTTATGAGCCAATTTAGTTTGTTTATGTGTTACTTTAGGAGCTGCTTTAGCTGCATCTTTAGCTGATATTTTCGTGCTTTCTTTTGTGGCCACCTTACATCCTTCTTTAGACTGACGGGCAGATGTCTTGATGACAGACTCCCGTTCTGTAATAGGAGGAATAATGTGGGTGGTTATAGGTGGAAGGGGAGATTCCCTGTCAAGCATCATGAATTCCTCATCTCCTTCAAATTGTAAATCAACTTCCTGACATTTAGTGATGTTTTCTGGAAATCCAGGGATGGTTGATGGATCAAAGGGACTGCTAACCTCTATGGATGCTTCCAAGCCAGAGTCAGTACCCTGCTCCAGATGATGCCAGTCTTTCCAGGGTGATAAGTCACCTTGTAGGGAGAGCTGGGAGCCACTGTAGTGGCTTCTGTCCCCAGACATGCAGACAAGTCCATTGCTCACCCCACTGTCAATGGTTTCTGTTGTCTCAACCTCATTGTGTTCATAGGTTTGACTCTCATGATCGAGTGGGTGACTTGGGCTAGCATACCAGGAGGAGGCCATGTCTTCTTGTTTTCTCTGCCACAGTTCCTGATCTGAGGAGGACAGCAGGGAACACCCATTGGCTCGTGTAAAGTACTGACTCTCTGAAAAGTCTTCTGAATATGACTGGCAAAGTTTTGAGCAGTCAGACTCCGAGCGGCTGAGTTTAGGGGTGGAATAGTCACTCTGAGAAAGCCAACCTGGGGCCAAATCAGAGTAGTAAGCCTTTGCATGCTTGTCTGGGTCATAGTAAGTGTCATCAGCATAGTGAACTGCACCTGAGTAGCCTGCTTCCTCTCCTGACCGGCTATGGTCATGGGATCGCCTCTTCTCTGATTTACTCTTGTGAACCGGCTTTGAAATTACCATTGCATATTTATTTCTGCTTAACTCATCTAATTCTTTATCACTGTCCATTGAGTCCCAGTCATCACTCTCCATTGCCTTATCTTTTCCTGGGGCCTTTATATCCATGCTTTCGTAGGTCTGTGAGGAAGACATTGATTTGTCTTTTCTCTCCTTTCCATCATGAGTTAAGCTATCAGTAGAGACTGTAATACCTGTTCCTTTAAGTTTATAGCATTTTTTTAAGACTACATCCCTATCTTGGGGTGTTGCAAAAATAACAATAATAGGGCGGGGTTTAGCATTAGAACATTCTCTTTGTTGGCCTAATCTATGAGCAAGTTCAATTTTAATTGTTTTATGGGCATCAATGAAACCCATTTTGTCCTTTAGTATTTTATATATTAGACTCTCTGTTTTCTCTGTCTTATCTTCAGGAACATTGAGGAACCGCAAGGTTGAATTATTGGCCTGGTGGCTAATTTGTTTTATGTAATCATGAATATCACGAGTTTCCCTTCTAGACTGGACAAATCCTGAACGAAGCTGCTCAATCTCACTCTGGACTACTTCCACACTGCTGGAGATCTCATCAATGGAGCTTTTGAGGGCATTTACATGGCCACGTAGCTCAGACAGTTCTGTCTCTATCTGACTAATTCCTTGAAGCTCCTTGAAGATCATCTCCATAACATCCTGGGTTTGACTGATGCAACCCGTGGACGAGGAGCCAGGCTCCAGGGTTGAGCTCTTTTGCTGCCTTCCAGCACGGTCCAAGGACTTGCTCCGGATGCCCAGGGTTTTCCTCCAATTGCTCACCTCGGAGTCTGAAGAGACACATTCCTGGCTCTTTTTCCATTTTCTTAACTTGCGTAAAGCACCCAGTCTAAGTGTATGTAGACTAGAACGTTCAACTCTTTCACCCTCAGAACTGCCATCAGAAGGAGCCAAACTGATGAGGCTCTTCCTGTTTCGTCTTACTGGCATAGTGTGTGATTTATGCTCATCCAATCTCCTGATAGGTTTTGTCTCACTCAAAGAGTCAGAGTAACTACTATCAATTGAAAGAACCTCAGAAAAGATACTTTCATTATTATTCAAAAACAAAGAGCTTTTCGGGAGTCCATTTGCAATAGCTACACGATAACTGAAAGTGGGTGAGAGGGATGAGCAGTCGTTCTTTCCGTCGTCTTCCTCAAGTGATATGTTACGTGTCGAAGAGCATTTGGAAATTTTTTTAACTGTGGTCTTCAGTGTGGTAGAGAGAGTTAGATTGTTTGTTTGCAAATCAGTGGTCAATTTGGGCTCTTTATTTTCGTTTCTCTCTTTCTTCTTTATTGGGTTTGCCAGTTTCTTTGTAAACATTCCTTTGCAAATCTTATTGATGTAGGATGATATAGTCTTTATTAGGGCAGAAACCATGGATGGCAATCCTGTGGACTGTTTTTATCATCTAGTGGAAGAAGTTGGCTGAGAATACAGCGGTGGTGAGCCAAGCACAATCAACTTGTGCCTGACAAAAGGACCAGCTCACGATGGCTAAAACCACAGTCTGCGTTGAGGTTTGCTAATACTCTTAAATCCAGTGGCCTCCCTCCAGAAAAGCAGCATCTCTCTGAAAGACAAACAAAAATAAGAAGATTTACAATTTGGTTGTAGTGTTGGAATGCTGTTTAAATGATTTCAAATATAAACGGAATGCAATCATATAAAAAAAAAATGTGTTTACCGAAAATGATTTTACAAAGTGTGCATGAGCAAATGTAGTTATGTCCTTTATACAATCATGTGTTTTACATGATCAAGGGGCAATTAATTTCATGTGTATATGACACTCAACCAATTGCATGTGTTCTTTCACGTATGTGTGTGCCAGTCGAGGTCAGTAAACCCATTGACTTCATTGATGTATCCAGCTTCTGCAGCAGTTGATAGCCAATTATTCTAATTGCTTCAGTGCTACAATGCTCTTGTCAGGGTGCATGTGAAAGACAGGGAGGACCAAACTAGTGGAGCCACGATTATACGTAAACATCATAAATAAATACATGGCTTCATGAAAAATTACTGAATTTACAAAAAATGGATATTTGATTTGAATTTTCACACAGTGGCTCAACACATCAATTTTCAAAAATCTGATTCAAACCCAAGACAAAATCACACATTAATTAATAGATAATGGCAATGAAGGATAATGCAGATGTTTTAATAAATGAAATTAAGCTAATGACAAATGTTGTCAAACATTTAATGTCCCAATTGTTTTAACTGGAATTGTTCAACTGCTAGACCATATAGTTATCACAGTGCATTTGTGCAGCACACTATAGAGTTATAAAGAGGACAAAAAGGTCATCTTAAGCTTAAGGAAAAAGAGGAAAGAGACCTCTTGAGTCATGCTGTATAGTGGTGAACCTTCAACAGCTTGGAGTTGTTCTGAGAAATGTGATTACTCTATAGCCTAGAACAAACCAATGGAGTCAAAAAATGGATGTTTTTGTGCAGAGGCTCTGACAGCTACTTCACATTAGTTCTGGGGTTTAGAGCTAGATGTGTCCACAGTCTCATGACCACACAGACATGCTCACTTCAAATGAACTGTAATCCACAGCATCCCAGTTAGCTTTTATTGCTGGGCTCTGAAGAAGTATTAGGCATTAGCAAATAGAGCTTAAGGGTGCCAGCATAGATGCATTTATACCATGTTTGTGTGTAATGGCATGAATCAAGGAGCTCATTTGATAACTTCACTGAATAAGGTTTAAGGGAGGCCTGGGGAAGAAATGTCTGTGGAAGCCAATAATGGGGAGGTTACTTCAGAAGCATAGCTTTGCAAGCTATCGATCACCTCATATTCACAGAAAGAAATCTAGTCTGGTTAACTAAAGCAACTTAGAGAATGCAATTCAAACTACTTTGAAATTTTTTTTTTATATAAAATTGATAATGTAATAGTACCTATCTTAAAGGATGAGCTTTGTTTTTCTAACTGCAGTTAATAATGTACTTGATCCTAAACAGTCATTCAAATGTAAATGTAGAGTTCAAAATAGAAAATTCAATCCAAACACAGGCCAGTATGATCTTCAGTCGAGAAAATAACAAACAAAAATGTATCATTACCGAAAAAGAATGGAAACATAAAGATGTAAAAAAAGGACTATAGTATATGTTATGGAATGAGAAGGTTTATGACTCAGCTCTCTTGAAGATTGACTTCAAGCCAAGAGCAGCTTTTTGCAAATGATGGATCACATTCCAAAATTGCCTCGCCCATAAATACATCACATCCGATGATTTTTAAATATGTCCTTATATTGACTCAACTACTTTCACGGACATTTTTCACTCTCCTGTGATTTTCCAATTCCTGTTTCCAAGCAAAAACTGAGGGGTACCACAGCACAACTACAGTCAACTTGTGTTAATCACTGAGCCGCAGAGGGTTAATTGCCTTGCTTAAGGGCATCTGTAATTGTTATTGTGGGAGAGTAGTGGCTTACTTGTTTACTCCAACAGGATACATAAGTGAATGAGTGATTTTTGTGTTATATGATTTCTTTTTTTCAGTGGTATGGTATAAAACGTTGTAGTATCCCAATATAAAAACAAGCATGATACACTCAAGAGCCCCCACCATGGGTGCATTTCAATAAAGAAAGACAGTTATTTAAATTAAAACGTTAAAAATATCCAAAATCTTGAAAGTTATCTCTCGAGTAGATATGTACAGAATGTTTCATGAGAAAATGTTGAATAGTTTTTGAGTTATGCCCCAGAAAACCTCACAAAAGGAGCCTAAATTTAACTTGTAATCTTGAAAATGAAAAAAAAAATGATAAAAGCTCTTAAATAGCAAAAGGCACCACTTCAGTACTTGATTGTTGTGTGTAGAATGTTTCATTTTTGAGTTATGCTGTGGAAACAAAACATGACGGACAGAGGACAGATGGATGGACAGAGGGAACCCATTCCATTCCATTCCATTTTCATGGTCAGTGAGTCATATTGGGTGGTTCAAACTATCATGGGACTATTGCTTTGAGGTCCAATAACTTAATGAGGAAACTGGGAGCTGCATTGGTTGGAGGTTTGCTCTCTCTGAGTGCTGTCAAGTTAACTGTGACTTTTCTGTGGCAGTTTTAGAAATGTGCTGCTTAAGCACAGCTAAAGAGAATTTCTTGAGTGTGTTAGACAGTGTGCTGGATGCCGACCAGATATAGCTTAAAACAGTGATTATAAATTCAAGGTACAAAATGGACCAAACCATGGACAACTGGAACTCTGAACCCAAACCACTGATCTGCATTATTTACTATCACAGTAAGCAGTTTCCTAATTACTTTATGTTTTCATTCACTTGTTCCAAGTCTTCCTCAGTACAGCATGATGTCCATTTAGTAAATAATTAGAGTAAAGTAGATAATAAAGCAGGGTATGCTGTGAGAGGCTATTGTGATCGGCTAGACACTGCAGCCACTGGCCAACCTCTTGTCCAAACATGGTAACTTTTGGCTTTAAAAAAACCCTCAAATGGCTGTAATGGTCTGACGGCAAGGTAAAGCCATGAATATACTCTAAATATACAAATGTACACATAGATAATGATTATTTAATTAGGTGGGTAAAATGTGTTTTGCTCTTGCTCTCATTCACAGCAGCACACTGGTTATCTTCCATGCCTGTGCTCCCGTCTGCTTCTCCAATCTGGGGGCGTGCTGACAGGCATCTACTGAAGACAATACATTAACAGCTCAAAAAAAAATCTGAGCTAACTCTTTAATGTACAAAACTCAACTACAGTCATGGCTGACAGCATCTAGGATATGTCACCATTCACTGTAGCAGTGACTGGAACATCACTTAAAGCGATGTGCTTCTGTGTGTCTGCACACTGTGTGAACAAATCACACTAAAAGAGTAGGCTAGTGTTTAATTGGTGTTGATTACCAAAAAGGGAGATGTCTTCTCTTTACAGAGCCAACATCCTGACATCTGCATGTTAAGGTTTGACAAATTAAGCGTTCACCCTCTTCCACAGTTAAAGTTGATATGCAAATGACATAATAATACCCCGGAGGTATCGCCTGTATTGTCCCATTAGAGCGTAATGATGCAGGAATTAGGAGAAAAGCATGACAGATAACTAGATCACCCTATTCCATTTGTGTGTGTTTTATCAATTGAACCACAGAACCTCCAAAAGAAATGGCTCTGAGAACAGAGTCAGCAGCAAATGAACTACAAATTAAAACTACAAGAACATCTGACAATGAGATGTCACGTTGGTTTATCTAGATCTGCATTAAATCGGCTACTGCTAGGTAGCATAAAATAGGATGATTTAGTGTAGTAGAACTCATTCACCTACTTGGAGATAAGGGAACAGTAGCTGTTGGTTTTGAAAACAGAATGAGTCATAAACAGTGAATTTAGGTACATAGTTTGAAGTAACACACAGCTTCTGCCTCACTGGTCCTCGGGTTATTATAGCATGTAGTCTGGTACATAACATCTACCAGACCACATGTCCAAGCATTGACTTTGCAATGCGTGTGTTTTTTTTTCTGCCCTTGTAAGCTATTTGTACGGCTGTATGCCGTTGAGCAAGGCACTGAACTCCAACTGTTTCAGTGTCTCAGTTTGCAACTTACACATCTGCATGACTGGTATGTTGTACAATAACTTGTTCTGTAATCAACTTGCTTGGACAGATAGACATCTAAGTAGTGGCTGTGTCAAAGGAAAATCTGGGAATTCCTGAGGGTCTGTTTTAGGGCCCCTCCCATCTGTGAGTCGGATTAGAGAAACCTTCAGAGACAAGAGGGAGCACCTCAACCACACCCACTCCCTGTGCTCTGAGGTACTGCCTCCCCCTGCCCAGAATAAATGCCTAGGGACCTATTTCCCTATTTTCCTAATGCATTGGCCTAGCAGAGAATTCTAAAACACACATTTCTCACAGTCGTACAATCTCTGCCACTCTCCTTTAATGAAAATGAGTGTCAGTTGGAGGCATGCTAACCTATTTCTCACAATAGTGCAATCTGCTCCTCTCTCCTAATGAAAACCTAAGTATGTCAATTTGAGGTTTTTACGGTGCAAGCAGCAAAACTACATGCTGAGTGCACTATGTTAAATTCTGTGTGACACTGAAGAATGTTAATGCTTTGTGATATGCTAATGTGTTACGTCATGTCGCCAAAAAAAAAAAAAAACATGATTATGGATTATGGCCGAGTGTGAATCTGTGCACGTGTGGTTGCGTGCACGCCTGAGCGTCTGTGTGTGCGGTCGTGCGCGCGCACACACATGTGCGACATGCCTCCCTCCGTGCATGTTCGCTGTTGAGCGTGTATTCTGAGAGCCGAGTGAAGCATACCAGTGGGGGGATGAGCATGTGAGGGTGTGTGCATCCTCAGATCATAATGCCCTCACGCCCATGCTCAGCATCCTCCTTTCTCCTGAACTGTGTATTTCCCACCATTGAAATATCTGCTTGCAGAATCCTGGCAGCATCACAACTGATTGTGTGCCCTCATAAATCAAAATATTACAATTTCTTTGCATGACATGACGGGAGCCAGTCTCATGGCGTTTGCTCAGTGTGAAACAACAGCATTGCTCACATGCGCTCATGTTGAGTCTTATGCATAACAGCGTAGGAAAGGTGTGAATGAGAGCAATAGGACATTTGTGGAATGGCCAGTGTTCGAATCGGATGTGGATTGAAAGAAAGACAACAACAACAAAATTATTCAAAAAACATTAACACCTTCCACTTCTATATTTTTCACCCAAGCTCCATCGACAGATGATATCACGAATCTGCACTATTCCCAAATAGTGTTTCATTCATCCACTGACAGGGCCACAAATGGAGGGGAGGGACGCAACAAGAAGATAGGCTAGGATGAAGTCAAATACTCAAGATTCTCCCGAAGCCATGCAAACGCGCATCCAGCGCCCAAACGGGCTCCGCCGCCGCACATACCTGTTTGTGTCAAATCCAAGTCCAGGACGCCAGCGGTGGTGAGCACAGCGAGCCGTGTGGAGTCGATTGCCCGGTTTCAGCGAATGGTCGGTGCGAGGAGAACAGCTGGAGAAGGCAGGGAGGGGAGAGAGCGGCTCGGTGCGCAGCTGCCTGCTAATACCAGAGCTCACAGGATCTCTCCGCGTCCATCAGACGCCACATCCCACTGCACTGCCTCCGCACAGACATACACACACACCTCTCCTCCATGCCACCTTCTGTAACCCCCCCACCTCTCTCGGTCGTCTGGTGTGCGCCCCCTGTTTGCGTTATGGGGGGGGGAAATGCTGCCTTTTAAGCCGCAAGTTGCTGGGTTTTATTTGCTCCACGATTGGCACACTCTCTCTCACACACACACAGGCACGCACACACACCCTTGGTCGCAGACAGTGTCACAGCCGGGGCGTCTAGTCCAAATTGGGATGCAGACGGGTGCTGGTCGCGCTGATTGGGAGGCAGACAGAGCTGATGCTGCTGCTCCGCTGCCCAGACTGAGGCTATGTTCGCCTGCTGAAGAAGGATGTCTGTCTCTCCCTTATTCAAAACTCTCTCTCTCCCTCTCTCTCTCCCCCCCTCTCCCTCTCTGTCTCTCTCTCTCTGTGTGTGTGTGTGTAACTTCTATTGGTCCACAAATGCAAAAACTTCACGTTAGAATATAGCGTTAGGCCTACAGGTCAATAAACCTTGAGCACAAGTGAATGCTTTAACCTAATTTTTCCTAAGGGCTCATGCATGTGCACCGCGCGCCACTGATTTATACGCGCGCATGGGATTATGGGCATAGCCGTGGGGAACGAGGAGCGCAGTCTTATCTTTTACCGTCAAACACACACTTTATAATCCGAGCCAACCTCCAGCAGATCATCGCAATCTATACATCACAGCAGTCAGCGTTGTGGAAACGCACGTGGCTGGATTTTATAGCTGTGAAAAACATTCGTAATAAAAACACACATAGCCTCATTACAAAACTGCAGGGCAAGTGGACGAGAGGAAATTTAAAGGCAGATGCTTTAATATGTCCTTGCGTGACATTTCGCTAATTGAGGCTTTAATTTCATGTTGACAGGGACAAATGAAGATGGACACTGCGAAAACAGTATAGTGTGTCTCATCACAGTCCACATCATTTCACCGACTCCCCAGACTTGGTGGTGATTAGGGATTTATAGGAATACCTCTCTATTTGTCTCTTCGCCCTGAGATGTGTGTTGAGTTCCAGCAACAGCCACTTATTATCTATCTATCTATCTATCTATCTATCTGTGTGTCACGTGGAAGAGCAGGGTATAGGGAGATGTGTGTGGTTGCGTGCGCAAGCGCGCTTGCAGACAGGGGTTGGAGAAGAGGGGTGCAGCTGATGTTGTGTACGGCTCGCCCCTTGCTGGTGATAAAAGCAACTGCAACCTTGGAACCTGATTTGTTTTAGAGAAAAATCTGACCCAAATAATCCTCTCCATTTATTTCAGCATCAGCACTTATGTTCAGCCAATGATAGCTGAAGAAATTCTGATTCATTTTAGCATTTTTGACATGATTCAGTTCAAGTCTAATGTGATCCAAGACTGGTGTAATTTAGCAAATTATTTGTGCCTGGAAAATATTATGGAGTGTTTCATTTTCGCAACACTTACCATCTACTGTAATGTTGTTTTTAGACAATTAATGCCCATTATTCCAAAAATAAATTTCTGTAAAAAAAAAAAACTACTACTGCATTTTTGGCTCCACCCCTCTCCATTTGATCCATTTCTCTATTTCAGTTTAATTTTCAATCCTTCTCTGGAAACGGATCCTTGCTCCTGTTTGTGCCGTCACCTGCCAAGGGACTGCCAGCCAAGACTCTTGAGGTCTTCTCCACCTCCATCCCCCATCTTCCCCTCTCTCTCCAGCCCTCAGCGCCCAAAGCCTGTGTAACAAATATCGTCCATTTCTTTCTCTGGTTCTCTCTCTCCAACCATGATCACTCACAGTGTGATTTTATTTTCAAAATGAACACATTCCATGTTGAAGAAATCCATGTATGTGATTATTAATGTTTTGTCTTAATTATCGATTTAAATGACAATAGGGAGCAATGAATTGCAATAAATCCACTTTTTCAGCTAAATCCTCTGGTTTGCCAAACAGTAACCTACAACAATCCCTGTAAATCCTTGTAAGCAGATTTAATGAGCATTGCTTCCTAGTCTCAAACCTCCAATGTGCTGTTAAAAACAAGGTGTTTTTTTTTCAGTTTTCAATTATTTTCAGTAAGTTCCCTGAAAATACCATGACAGAGTTTGAAAAACAAGGTCATTCAGGCCAAGTATGGAAGCAAAACACATTTATGGTGTTATTTCTTAAATAGCTCCAGGCTTGTGCAACCACAGAATCAAGAATATTTGACCTGCTTATTTCCGTCAGCTGATTGTAAATCAACAACATAAACTCAGGATTCTTTCCACAGGCTAATAGGTTTTAATAATCATTCAATGCATGTAAATGATTTTGTTTATGAGCAAATGGGAAAAAAAACAAATTAGCTCATACAATACAATTACAGGAAAATGTAAGTGTCATTTTAGTCCGTTAGACCTTTAAATCTGTCTTCTAGTCCAAAGGTTGCCAAACCTTGTGACATTAAGGACTCTAAACTAACATAAATTAGATTACAGTTGATGAGATTTTGTCCCAGGGTCCCTGATCTGATCCAAACTTTGCTTTTAGATACTTCATTACAGAAACTGTATGAAACCCAAAACCAAAATAGTCATTTAATCTGTCATTATATTATTACCTATGGATGGATCTTCTTCAAGGACCCCTGGGGGTCCCCAGACACAACTTTGAAAACCATTGTTCCTGTCCATTTGAAATGTTCCATCATCTGTTCTGATGAGAGCACTGACACTAATGGTCCCAGGCCAACATAAGTGCTCTCCTGTTACTGACTGTGTCCCCAACTACATTTACCAACCATTGCACCTATATTGAGAAAAATGTTTACTATAATCTTTTCACTCCCTTATAATTATCAATCTATCTTTATTCCTATTTCTAACCAAAATCTACCAGCACAATTCCTGGGGGGAAAAAAGCGATAGCATTGATCAATCTCTATCTATTTTCTGCAACTTCAATTGAACACAGACCACCATCCTTTGTGTCATAAATGACATTTTCATGACATTTGGCAGATTGACTCTAGTGGCTTTTACATGCTCTTTCTGTACTCAATGTGCTGCATTTGACATTTGAATTTGATCATTCTGGATAAGCTAAAGCACATCTGTCCAGTATAAATTCCAAGGACTTCATAAATGACTGCAATTCCTCAGCAGCTTTTTTTAGTGGTGTACCTCAGGGATCAATTCTAGTCCCAATCGTGTTCTGTTTATTTGCTCCATGTATTTTAATTAAATACAAAACATAGATCACACCCATAACGCATTATTCACCTGTTACTAGCTCATCTCCAAAGAGTCATGAACTTTCCAGCAAGGCTTTTTACAAAAATAAGACATAGTTCAAACATTACAGGTTTATCTTTATTACATTGCAAACCTTTTCTTTTTGAGTTCTTGGGTTTGCAAAGCAGGGACTGTTTGCTGTTTAAAGGTCAAGTCTGAAAAAACATATGATGTTGTGTTTGCTTTTTCATAACTCATGATTATCTTTGGAATTTATTCCCTCAGAGCAATTTCTTATATCTGTTTGAGAAGATTCCATGCTCACTTACTCTCATTATCATTCATTACTATGTAATCTTTTTCTTCAAAAGGGTTACCTTCCTGCTCCTAATCTGTTGGCAAAGCTTACCTTTGGGTAGCCTTGTCAATAAGTTCAATTTGTCTACGTTTTTATATGGGGGGTTTTCTCACCTTAGGAGATGACATAAAATCCCGAACTGCTGAGCACCTATGACCCTTTCAGACACAAGATTTGCATGTTTAGGAAACACCATGAGACAAGAATTGAAAATTTCATTTAAACTCAGAAGAATAAGGAATATCCTATATCTCTCTCCCATGACAGACCTTTATCCTCTGGAGGCAGAAACACAGGAAAGTTGGCACTAATGAGAAAGGCAGATGGCCTTTACATAGCCCTTTAGTGGTTAAAAATCCTTCCATTGAAGCATAAAGAGATAGCCGAGGGCTGATGCAGTATTCAATCCAGCACATGACCGTCAGCTTGAAGAAAAATATCTTTTCATTTATGTTGAGAAAAGAGGGAGAGAGCACATTAAAGAAGTGTATTCAGCTCACGCACAGCTGTCGACACCCAGCTGGAATCAATGCATGCTGCCTTCATAACTGTAGGAGAGGATTAACACATTCATGATATTAGCACCTGGTGAGCCAGAGAGTTTATTATTCTAACTGAGGGTAGCAATATTTAAGAATAATGGGAAAAATTGTGAAATGAAAATACAATGGAGGGTAGTGACGGTAATTTATGCACCCATCCGCATTCTTATAAAAAGAAAAAAATCCTGTGCTGTTGACCACGGCCATCACTGATTTAAATTTTGTGTGTGTGTTTATGTGTCTGTAGGGAATGGGAGAAATATTAAGGGGCAGATCAAAGAGAAATGTGTCGCTAGAAACACCAGGAAAATCAGTATTTTTTCCTATGGCACGCCTGGAGGTGTGCAGCTCTCTAGCACTGTGTTTTTAGACAGATTACATTCAAAATATTGTCATCTTTTCAATACAAGGCCCAGGAGTTGCACCGCTTTTCCATTAGTTTCCATTTAATTGCTTGCAGTCGCAGTCCCGCTCCACAAGCGCACCACGCTGTTCTGCTGCTGCCTTGCTTTTCAAAGGTGTTTTTGAAGCAGTTGTGGCTGTAGAGAGGAGTCTCTGCATGATCGCGACTGAAATCTCACATTGAGGAGGACAAATTCAGGCTGTGAGCAGTCAAGGTAGAAAGGTCTTATACTAAATAGATAAAAGAGGGGCCAATCTGCATTTGAAGTACTTTTACTTTTGATACTTTAAAGAAACCTGATGATGGTGGCAGACGGAGATCGAAGACTTGTTACAAGAGAAGGACGTCACATCATTTTGGGTGTCATAATGACTCAAACTGTCATTTACTGGATGATGCTGAAATCTGTACTTTGACATCTGATTTATGTATAATAATGGGATTCAAATGTGGCAAAACAATTTGCCTGTACTCAACTAAAGGTCTGTACCTTCGTGCTGCTTCAGGTAATTGCCATCTTAGCTGATTGCTGCAACAGGTAAACTGGGATTGTTTTGAACGAGAGAGGCTCTACACTTAAAACCTTAGTGGGCTGAGATCTTATCCCGGGAAAACAGCATGTCATGCCCCAGACGACAAACTGCCTTGCTCCTCTGAAACCGTGGCTTTTTTTTTTTTTTTGAGTGTAGTATTTCACAGCTGATATTATTCATGGTGCTCAAGCTGCCTCACAGCAAAATTGTCTCAATCACTGCTGCTGTTTAAACCATAACTAACTGTGATTAGGCATCAGTTTAAAGTGGGAGGTGATTTGTCAGACTGTAATGTACAATGCTAAATGAAAATGCTAAGTACATGGGGCTTCACAGTTGTTTTCTTGATTGTTATACCAGGGAAGCAGCTAGTTTGACACCTGCCAGCTCCAGAGAGTCATTCGACAACATATAGGTGGCTACAGTATGTTTTTGACTAGCACTTGGGTTGAGCAAGTATGAATAATCCAGTCTGACTTCTGCAGTGATATTAGCAAATTGTACACTTAGCCTATTTAAAAAACCATTAAAAACAGTGTTGTGGGGCACAAATAGCGCCGTGGCTAGCGTGTGCGCCCCATGTACCGAGGCTATAGTCCTCTAGCGGTTGGCATGGGTTCGATTCTGACCCGTGGCCATTTGCTGCATGTCTTCCCTCCGCTCTTTCTCCCATATTTCCTTTCACCTCTTCAGTTGTCCTATCAAATAAAAGCATTAAAAAAAATTCTCCAAATCTCGGTGGCATTTTCCTCACGTAAGAGATGTAAACTGAAACCTGATCTGATGACATCTTTTTTTTAGAGTTACTTGCATTTAAGACATTTAACATTATACCGACAGGTAACGGAGAACTAAAGGTCCAGCTGTCCTGGCTCCTTGTCGATGGCAGCAGAATATCTTTTGTTATCGTGTGTGATTTATGCCAAAGTTGAAAATGAGACATTTAAAACAGGCACTTCCAGGCAACCAGCGGAGACTCTAGAAAATCACTACTCCTCATTAAGAAACAGTCCAGCACATAACTCCATAAATCTGCAAGCTAAGCAGCTACTGCCTCTACCTTATATTACATACACATACTGTACATACACAACATATACATACAAATTGAATTAACGTATAGTGCATTCTCAATCATTTCATTTCATTCTCAGTTAATATAAATATGTATATTTCCCAAAATGGTTTACAAATAATAAATAATAATAAATAGTTTGTTTTGTAACACTGTAAACATGATGACTGTGGGGGTATTTGCTCACCATCAGAAAATACAGCATCAGTTCAATTAAACTTGATGGTTTGTTTCAATGAATTTATTTGCCTCGTTGTTATCCAAAAACTTTGCACATTTGCTTATAAAAAGAACATAGAATCTGATTAGTTGTAGCCAACATGGATGAGCCTCACGTCTGGATAGTGGTGCTGCTGATGCTAAGAACAGCTCATCTCTCCCACTCTTTTTTTTTTTTCTCCCCCCTGTCAGGAAGGCGAGTTCCCACAACGTGACTGTGTAAACAGATTTATGTCCCCACCACAGACCAGTCAGTAGTCCAGAGGTGACAACCTGTTAATTCCCATTAATGTCAGCTAATCTGACTTCTTACTTGGAGTTTAGTCACTGTACAACACACACACACACACACACACACACACACACACACACACACACACACACACACACACACACACACACACACACACACACACACACACACACACACACACACACACACACACACACACACACACACACACACACACACACACACACACACACACACAATTACCATACACTGAGAATGCTCATAGTTCTGAGAAACAGAATTACAAAGCCCCTATAAGAATGGCATGGAAACAAGCAAGGACACTTCACTTAAATATAAATGCCATCATAAACTCAATAAGGTCACCAAATCCACACAGTATTCACAAAGCTCATCACTCTCATATTTTCTCCTTTATTTTGTCTGTGTCACACACACTCTCTCATGCAGAGTTGCCCATGAGTGGATGTGTGCCGCATCAACAATGAGAGCGTAGCTGATTATCATTCAAATTAGCGCTGAGCCCCGCAAAGGCTCCCCACAGTACAGCGTCGACGGCATGGCTGTGTCAGCGCAGCACTTCCTGTTTACTGTTTAGTCTCACAGCAGGCTGCAGGAGCCAGATAACAAACAGCACAAAGCACGCTGCAAGATAAAAGCAGCAGAAAATGTGCTGGGGCTCCCGTAACACCTGCCTTATGTGGCATCAGTCAGTACTACTGCTGAGACAAACAACCTGTATATGAGAGAAAGAGATTGATGGAGAAAGTGGGGGAAAGAAAGAGAGATGTGTGTTTGTGATACAGTCAACATATGGTTTCACGGGGGAAACATCTTTTAGTCTTTTTCTTTAACTCTTGAGAGAGTAGTAAGATGTCTTTTTGAGATTGCTTCAGTCTCAATTGCTCCTCCTAAACCCCCTCAGGGGAAAAGATGAGATCATGACAGAATGAGTGATTGAGACTTCGGTAAAACTTTAATGGATATTATTAAATTGAGAGGAATGGAAGTATTAGATGAGCTCTCATGTTCAGGAGACAATTTAACTTATCCAGGATCATTTTGACTTCTCCTGTTTTGACATGAATTCACTCTTAATTTAGGAATTAAGCAGGACACACTTCAACGTTAAAGCTATCCATTGAATTTATACTGCGCCCCATATGTTTGTGGTTGAATGATCACATTTCTGTGATAAAAGTCTTGCCTTAAACCAAAGGCGTGAAGAAAAACATGGGCCCAGGTTGTACAGATGGACTAGGACTGGGCAAATCAGTTAAAGTACGGTGGGCAAGTGCTTAAATTGCCATTTACAGTCAGTACGGCTTGTTCTAGCCTTGAGCGCAACAAATATTTCATATTGTAGTTACAGGGACATGGAAGTCCTGAAAATGTAGTTGGTATGGGTGTATAGAGAAACGGGTTGTGTGTGGAGATATTATATATACATATATATGTATATTATAGATATACACACACAAAATATCTGGGTTTATTTAGTGTCTTTTTACTTTCTTTATATACAGGACAGACAGATATTTTCCATTGCTTAGCCTCTGTACCCCAGCTCTACTCTGTTTGAAATTGAACCAACCAATAGCTTTGAGGTTAAATTGCAGACTCTCAGCTTTAATTCGAGGCTGAGATGAATTGGTTTTTTTATGCAGTCTCTGGTTATTAGTTTGGGAATATCAAAGCTTTTCTAATCATTGTTATCAAAGTCTATGGTAATACTCTGACTGCCGTGGATTGCTACAATTATGGAGCATTTCAATGTAAGTCAACAGATGGATCAAACATTCACTTGGACTGATGTCGGGTTAATTTGTTTTCCTGTCAAAAACATTTTAGTTTGAGGTTAAAACACATTTTATTTGTGTGTTCGGGATTGTATTGCTAAAATTCCAGGAGGACTACGACTCTGTCATACAAACAGCTCTTCAGACACCCTTTGAGAACCTTACTGTGATCTGTGTGATTTTTGATGACTAGCATGTGAGACCTGTTCTTCACATTTGTTCTTCCACCAAACAGGCATGAATTAAAAAAGGACTATAAGTCATGAGCCTAATTCTAATTGCTGGTAGCAATGTTAGCATGCAAACATTTGTTACTTAGCACTGACCTTTGCACATATTTGCTCATAAATCTTTTCTAACCAGATGATAAACATCTGTAGCAAAACTCTCGGCAATCCACCCAACAGGTGAGTTGATCTATTTCACTAAAAAATGCATCTGTGAACCTCATTGTTTCACTCCTGTAGAGGAAAAGTCAAATGATCAATATCATTTAATTACATCATTGGACAACCAAAAATTGTTGTACATAGTTTTGTGCCAATCTATGGAGCAGATGTTAAATATTTTTGCTGAATAAGTGAAAACATTGGCTTGCTGGTAGTTGTAGAGTAAAAGATGGATCGCTGTAATCGTTAGGGTTTTTGCTCCGGGGAGCATGAAAATCTGTAGCATAATTAGGGGCAATCTATCTAATAGTTGTCATATTTCACTCCTACGTCATGCTCAATTTCATGCTCATGGTGGCGAGACAGCAAAAGGCAGATGATCACAGAATTCAGTGGGATTCATCTTCTAAGGGACAACGAGTGTGGACAAAATTTCATGGCAATTCATCCACTAGTTTTTGAGTCCCTCAGCGTGGACCGAAGTACCAGACTAAAAGACTGATATTGCCATCCATAAAGCTGCTAGCATGGCTATAAATGAGAAAGCCTCGGTATAAACAGTGTAAAGATCCAATCTGTTAAATAAGAGTAGTTTGAAGTTTGTGTCATTGTTTTGGCATATTATTGTTCATGGTTTATGTTTAGAAAACTAATTAGAATAATATATATTGCCATCTTATGTTCACTATCATTTCTATTATTCTTTTATTCTATTATTCACTATGATTTCTTTTGTTATTCTGTCAGGCACTGGTTCTTGCATTTACTCCTGATACACTTTATACTTTTATTTTCACTTCTATTTAATGCTGGGGGGTTTTAAATCCTGTATTGTATTGTTACTGTAATTTGAGCAATCTCTGGCACAAGAATTTCCTTAGGGATTAATAAAGTTCTATCTTATCTTATCTTTTAAGAAGATCTGAACACAAAAAATGTATTCTCACATTTATCCAAATTAGTGTGGATGTGGCTCAAATTCATGTGACTGCAGCTGCACTTCACTCTTTAAAAGGTCACATATGTTCTTGTAGGATCCCTCCACAGACAGCCGTGCATGTAGGTAACTCTAACCTTAAACATCTGCACCTCATGCCCAGTGTGCAGCGCTTACTCCATTCTAGATCTATAATTACCTGACTTTGCAAAAGCAAGCCACACTCAAGTGTAAGAGGCCAATTCTCACACACAAACCTTCACATGCACAGAAAGACACATATTGTACAGCATTTCAGAGCGAAAACACGTACAATTTTTCAAGCGTCCTGTCGATGAAGGATGTGTTGCTTAACAGTATAAGCTCCTGGATGAAGCAGTAAATGTCTGTGCATATGTCTGTCACTAGAGAATAAGCCCTTGCTACAACAGGCGGCTAATTATGTTTCTGCCTCAGTGATAAATGTTGCACTGCTCTGATTTACTTACAACTGCTCTCACTGTATTCAGTCTGTCCTTCCTATCTCTCTCTATCACACACACACACACACACACACACACACACACACACACACACACACACACACACACACACACACACACACACACACACACACACACACACACACACACACACACACACACACACACACACACACACACACACACACACACACACACACACACACACACACACACACACACAGTTAAATCCCCCCTGAGAGCAATTATCACGGAGTTCTGCAGTATATCTTATACTAGTGTTATTAATCTCTTTACGAACTTTGCTGTGACACTACAGCACAGAAAAACTCCTGGCCAGTGGCTCTTATAGGGCTATTATTACAGGCACCAAAAAGCTTTTGCATTGAAACCAGCAGCTCAAAGACTGAGTTAAGTTGTTATTGGGCAGGTGCTGTGGGGAGACGTAGGATGATTTAACTGAGCTAACTGTCACCCTCATATTTGCATAATAATAATAATAATAATAATAATGATAGCCATATATTATTATTATTATTATCATCATGAGTGAGCATGCAGGCATTTCATGAAATTCCACTCATGCATCAGTAAAGGCAGTGAAGTAGCAGCTTGGTCCAAGGTTTTATTTGTGATCATAAAATAGGATTGCACAATGACATGCAGTTGTAACTCCCTCCATGCCATACACAAAGAAAATGCATAAAGAAACATTCAAATAATTAAATTAGAAAAGCTTTCCTTGCATCATGTCAGCTAAGTACAGAGGCGGCATACGAGTCAACACATGAGCAGAAAAAAGCGCCAGCTGCCGATCGATAGAGCAATCGCAATCACCCAAGACTCTAAGAATCGGCAGACCAACCTGAGCACCACCTGGATTGACTTCAAGAATGCCTGTGGCTCACTGTGCCTGGGACTACACAGGACTAACGGTGCACTTGTAACCTTCATCAAGAACTCAATGCTGCTGTGCAAAATAACACTGGGAGCCAACTTCAAGGCCATTGCACAAGTCACCATGAAGGGGGGCATATATCAAAGTGATGCACTGTCCCCACTGCTGCTCTCTACAGGTCTGAACCCCTTCAACTAGGTCATTGCAAAGAGTGGGTACAGATAGAGAATCAGCTGGATGACATCGAGCTGTACTCCAAGACTGAATGAGACATCGACTCACTGATGAAAAAGAAACACATGAAAGCCATCTATAAAGGCAAAAAATATCATTCCATCCTGGAAATTACCTTCAACTTTCCAAATCAATCCAAACAAGTCAGTTGTCTTCTCTTATCATTATTCTGTCATTTTAACTTAATTTGCTGTAGAACATACATCAATAAACCTCATGAATTCCTCATAAGGGTAAAAAGCAATTAGCTTGTTCATTGAACATGTAACCTGTCCTCGTTAACATATAGTAATTGTAAACCTTGCCTTAAAGCACATGTGTATTGTTGCAGAAATAGATACAAAATAGAACACTGTTCACTCTTGAGGTTGGAAGATCGCAAAGGTGACGTCTGAGGCTCACACTCCAAAGTAACTCCTCTTGGTGGTTTTGTGAAGGAGCGAAAAGCAAAAGGAAACAATGTAAATTGTGATTAATCAGCTGAGAAGTCCTTTGCATCTAATTAAAACCAGTGATGCATGGGACAGCAACCAAACTTGCTTGGAGCCAAATAAATCTGTAGTAATAATCTAAAACAAAAACATTTTCATTTGCAGATTTATCAATTAAGAACTTTAAAACTAATTACATAATCATCACCACAGATGGATCACAAGCTAATTTGTGCTTAAATTACCTTTATGATTTTAATTGTTTTGTTTGTAAGATTCATTTTGTAAGAAAATAAACATGTTGTATTACATTGCTTACAATATTCAGTTTTTTTAAATGGATTTCTCTACTTCAAGTTCTATTTGTTGGGTTTTTTTTGTTGTTTTTTTGAAGAAACCTTTCTTTACTTGTTGTCAGGTAGCCACTGCACTTGAAAATTACAACTGGCCAGAGACCCCCTTCCTCAGTCACTATCACTTATCGCAACACATAAAGCGAACCAGGATATCTAATCAATAAATCGCGCCACACGCCCAACACTGCTTTAACAATTTAGATATATGGAGCTTTCAAGCTTATTCAATCATCACAATGGCTTCCATTGATCCAAAGTTAAATATGCTTTCATTTCCTGCAAAAAAAAAAAAAAAATCAGTGTTATAAATTTGATCTCGGTGGATTCCATTACAGTGGCCACTGGCTGGAAGAGCAACAGATCCAGCTGACAAATGTTTTCTGCACGTTGTCGAATAGCCTTAATGGAATCTCTGAATAAGATGAGTGCATGTGCTCTGTTGCCTGCATGTTAGTGGCCTTCATCCAATCAATCAAAGCCCTTAATGCCCAGGGCCATCATATCTTAAGGTATTTGATTGAAAGCCCAAAGCAATCAATGACAACGTAGTTTCCAAGTTACTTCAAGCTCCTCGTGTTTTCCTCAGTCAGGAGAGACTTCATCATGAGTGAATGAATATTTTACAACGTATGCACAATAAAGCTGAGAAATGTGAAGACTCTTCGATCCCATTGTGACGTTATTGTACTTTCAAGCAGATAGTGAAGCCGTGAGTACAACGTTGTACGGAATAACCCCTGATGAATTCTAGGTGGTGGTGATGGAATGAAGAGAATGGATGGAGATCTGGATAGATGTGAGGAAAAGACAGTGGAGGTATACCGGGTGGAGGAGAGTCACAGCCATTGACACCAATATGACAGCTGACAGCAGCAGGGAGGAGAAAAGATTGAACGTTTGACAGCAAAGATATGATTGGCTGATGGAGTTTGGGGCAATATCTGGCTAGTTCAACTAAACTTAAGAAAAGGAGGAGTGAAGACGAAAGTGAGAGAAGAGGGAGAGAAAATGAGAGAAACTTGAATTAATGATAGTTTTCCTGATTGAACTTACACCAAGCTTCACATCAGCGACTAAACAGTCCAATTTAACTTTTTTTCTGATATTTTGAAAAGACGGTATCAGAGCTGCATTTACATATATATATTTATTAGGGCCCGAGCACTAAGCGTGCGAGAACCCTATTGTTCTGCAAGGAATTTTTTTTTTTCCTCCGAAATGAATTGCCTTTTTGAGGACTTGCCCATACTCAAAAACTCTAACCCTAACCCTAATTTATGTTTATATTTGCTCAATGTGGCTTAAAAATGCTCTCCAATGTCACATCAGCAGTCATGACGAATTTGCCCCAGATCAGCTCCAGAGGCTTCCTTGATGATGCATGAATATCAATGGCATTTTTGTACCGTTTTACTCCACAGTTATTGAATAAAGTTTCTCTGTACAGAAACTTATTGCAGAAAGCATGTGTTAAGGTAAAGTGCAACACGGCTGTATTTGTCAAAGAATGCATTGCTGATATTTTTCTCTCAGTGTTTGAGTGGAGATAGGCCCTGCAGGACCAAGCTCTGCTGTCATGAAGGCCAGAGAAAATGAATGTCTGCAAAGCTACAATTTATTAACTGGCACCATAAATAGATAATCCAGCCAAACCTGTCTGTTATTTATATTTTGATTGATTTTCCCTGCAGGACATTCGAGCTCAAGGTCTTTCTTCATCTATTCATTTTAATTGGCTTACCATGAGGGGAATGGTGCACGTCAGTGCCTTTCAGAAACATATACTGGTCTATTCTATACAGAGATCTCACTGTACTGCACACTCATTATTTTTTCCAGTGTTTACATGCAACATTCTTTGTCCTCTTTATCTTATACAATCCAGCTTTCTAAATATTCTCTGTTTTCAGCCCTTTTCAAAAAAGATGTGTTTGTTGGATAAACACATTTCATACTTGTGAAACCAAATGCATTATTCTCTTAATGGAGTTTTGTATTTGCACATTGTGTTTGTTAGAGAATGGTAATGCATGAGCGCATGCTTTGTCTGGTAAGTTTTGAAAGGAAATTAACGCCATCTGAGACAGTATTGATTTTGTTTCCTCATTAGTAAAGTAACAACTTTAGTCCAATATACAAGGGGCTGGCCAATTAAATCATATCTTATTTTCAATTACGATTTTTGCTTTAAATGATTGATGAAGCAAGATAATCAAGATAAAACCGTTATTGTGCTGCACTTTGTTTCCCAATGTTGCTTGCATTTTGTCCTGTTTTATAAATCCAGTGCACTCCCTTCCATTCCAACTGGGCAATTTAGCCTCTTCCTAAAAGCCCAAACACGCTGTCAGACTGGCTGTGGCATGGTTGGTTCAGCTCTCTGCGGTCAAGTGAACTGTGACTTTAAAAAGCCCAGACAAGCTATCGGCTGCTTAGATTTTGTTGCATGTCTGTTACGGTACAAGTGATTTTAATTTTTTTTAAGTTCAATAAATGCATGTTTTCAATGCAGCAAATAGTCCTTTTAGGTTACTGTGATCTCAAAATAAGAATATAAATGTGATTTTGATATTTGCCATAATCAAGCCCCAGTATATCTTTAATACTTCATAATATATAGGGTAAGTAGGATGTGTCATTATGAAGTAAACGTGAACTTTTTGGTACATCCCACTACAGTTAAGTGTAATCAAAGTTGCAGATCCTTCAGCCCACACAGGCTATACAATACAATACATCATACAATCCTACCTTTAAGCATAACTTATATGCAAGGTCGATGGGTCTCATATATAAGTAGATAATCTAGTCTTTAGCTCATACAGATTAATGCATCTGGTGCATTTAATTGGTGGTTTCAGGTTGTGGCACCCATCACTTCTCAATACAATGAGTAACCCTCTTGTCTCTCTCTGCCTTCCACAACCTTAAGACCTCTGGATTTACATTAATCGCTGCCATTTGATGAACAAACATGCAGACACATGCACAAGAGCCATTTCCTGCGGAAATATCGTCGACTCTCAAGAGCATAAAGGCCCTGAGTGGGTTTTAAGAGTAGAGGGCGAGTGACTGGGTCAAAGACTGTCTGACCTCTATTGATTAAATAGAATGAGCATTCAAAGCAAACAATGTCAATGTGGCCCTCACAGTGCTGAGTGTCAAACGCCAGCTGTATCTCCCTCATCAAAATAATTGGTTCTTATATCCGTTTGTGGATTAAATGGCTCAGACTAAATGTATATCATCCCTAACCTTACAAGAGCTGTGGCTGCTATTTTACATTAAATTAGTTCACGGGTCCTGTATTCATATTTAACATCCAAATTAAGTGGAAGCCTGTTTTATTGTAAAAAAAAAAGTAGGCCCTTACACATATGATCAGATGGCTTACAATGTTATACAATCAGCCAATTACAGTCATCGTGGATTTTTTTATTTTTGAGACACTGACAGAGGAAAGGTCTGAAACAAACCAAGAAAGAATAAAGAATGATTTACATCATGGCTCTGCTCCATCATCAATAAAACAGCAACCAGTTTCATTTGAACATATTAATCTAGTGGTTAATTGGTGATTTCAGGATCTCAGTAAACTTGGATTTCATTATACCCTGCATACTGAATGTGAGTGTTTGACATGCCTCATTACCATCTGTAACAAATAGAAATATAATGAAAAATGTAAAAAACTGAAATGATGAAAATCAAACAACTGTTGAGTTGAAAGAGTGTAAGCAGTCTTCCATTCATGATGTAAGGGAGATGGCGACATCCTTTCTTTTGTTTTCATTTTCCTCCTACGAAGAGAGGCTATACTTTATACTTTCTTGTAAATGCAGACGTATTTGGTCGTCTACATCAGTTAAACCATGTTTGGTCTTTTTGTTTTGAATTTAATAATGATAAACAATATTATCATACTTTCCATCATAGCTGGCATAACCCCATGAAAAGTAGAAGATGATAATTGACATTTTATTTATGACAAAAACTCATTAAACAGAAACATATTGACGTGGAGAATAAAACGGTGAATCTTTTGAACACAGTACTTTCTCCAATATGAAACTAAAGGTTTCTATATTATTTTCAAGAGGCTATGCATAACTACCTTACCATCCATCTCTCCACATAAACACAAAAAGGGGCTGCAGTGGGCACATGCAGTCCTAACCTAACTAAAAATATAGGCTCTATAGGAAAGCATCCAGCAGTGAGAGTGAGGGTGTCTGTTATCCGTACATGTACTGGAGAGGCACATTTATTGAATTTACACTTGATTTGATGCTGTCTGGTGGCTTTTTGCTGCAAATCCATTGTTTGATTTTGTTGAAACAGAATCTCTGTCCTCTTCTCTCTTCTACACAGAAAGGCAACTGACCCACTGTGGACTGTGGATTTTTTTAAATCATGCTGTGCAGAGAAACTATGATAGCTGCTGATTCAGAGCATCATGGATTATAGAGTGTCTGACAGATGTAGCATCATTAAAAACACAATGAATAAAAGACAAAAATGAGAATCAGCTCGATCATCTTACACCTGTGTGTTAAAGTTTTTGTTTTGTTTTATCCTATTTGCAGATTTGATGAGTCAGCAGAAACTGAGCTTCTTGCAGATTTAAATGTCCTGAATCGTATGGATAATATTGTGTATTTGTGCTGCAGTATTATTTCTTTATCAGTTTCAGATTGCACTGGAGAAAGGTCACAGATGTCATTTGCTTACTTGCTTCGAAATACTAACACATGCACATAAGTGGTTGTGCTTGTGCATAAATCCAGGGTAGAAAGTTATGTCCCCACAATCATGACAGTCCCTGCACCAAGCCTGCACATCCCATCTGTCCACTGAGCACAGACAGATATCAACCCTTCATGTAACTACTGACATCTCCCTAAAATGTGAGTAACTGTATTGTAATCAAATTTTCATACCTTATATTATTCAATACTGAAAAATCTACAATGTTATTCTTGCAGGCAATTTCAAATATTAACACAATAAATTTGTTGACATTCATTCACACATATGTACAGTATATTCATATTCAATATATAAGTCATTAGATAGATGGATAAATGATAGATAGATAGAAGATAGATGACAGATAGATGTGCTGTCATTCATAAAAACAGATAACTGATATTAGTGCCTACCTTTTTCACATTAAATATCATCATATTACATAAATGATTAGTTTTGGACAACAAAAGCAATTGTTGAGAAATGAACAGCTGTGACTGTGACGATTTGGAAAACATATTAATGAGCTGCGTTAATAACAAAAAAACACTTCCACCATTGTTATACCCACTTAAAAACAAATGTTGAAGTTAAGAAGTGAATCATTGGTATAGGAACTGGCACAAATACTTCTTGTGTGTTCTTTATTTTGATGACAGGTTGTTTTGTAGTTCTCGAGAGAAGCAGGGTTATCCATTTACTGTTGGAACTTTACCAGATGAATTCAAACTGTCTTCCTTTGTGGCACTTGGTGATCAAATGCACAATACTTGTGTTCAGTGGCAGCGCTTCGCCCACTGACTGCCGCGTTTGTTGATGCTCCTTCAGCATCAATGAGCATCTTGTCTGGGAGACCAGCCCTGACCATCGACCCTTGAGAATTCTAATACACTATATTCCTTGACTGAACTGCATGTCATGCTAGTCATGACACAATTACTCTCCTGTCACAACAACTGAATAGGTGAAACCTACACTTGTCTGCTTTGAACTTCTGGCATGCTTGGCTACTCACAAGAAAGCGATGACTTCACTCATGAAAGTACAATAAACAAGGAGAATTCTCCACTGCAGACATGTTGATGCATTGGTAAATGTCGAATACATTGTGTGCTCTGTTTTATTTATCGGTCTTGTCCCCTGCGGGTGTGAGTGCAGTGGGATGTCATCAGAGAAATAGCGCATTGCATGAATGGATTGCAACCTCTCAGTGAGGTCACATATTGTAACATAGCTGCAAGCAGATCTCTGCTGCTGACTGGAAATCACAAGCTACCAAACCACGACTGGCCAAATGCAGTAATTATGTCATTTGTTAGCTCAAATGTCAACATTCAGCACCCTTTATCAGAGTTTTGCAAAAACAGCTATTTGTCTTATCACTGCCCCCCTCAGTTGAACTTTGAGGAAAACACACTTGTGTATAATTGTTTGCTTGCGTTATGTGACAGCAGGGAGGGTTGCTTTGTTTCTAAACACACAAAGCTGTCTGTCTGGAGCAAACAATTTGTCTCTTGGCTTCAGATGTGAGTGTGTGTGTGTGTGTGTGTGTGTGTGTGTGTGTGTGTGTGTGTGTGTGTGTGTGTGTGTGTGTGTGTGGGACGAGCATACACAGGCATTAATATGTATGTGTGTGCGTGAGACACTCTGTGTGCTACATTTGCTCATCGCGGGCTCGGCTAGCTTTGTAAATACAAAGGAAGCTGAGACACCAGGGCCCAGGGAGAGGACATTCCTAGTTCCTTTCTTACTGCAAATCGGGAGGAAGGACTGTCCCAGAGGAGTGCCCTCCCACCACTGGCTGTGATGGCTGATGACATCATTTATTAGAGGGCACAGTAAAGAGCACGTACTGCTGAAAGGGACAGACTGGAATTAAATACAGGCAACTCCAGTTGTAGTGGCTTTTATTGTAGTAGTATTGTAGTGGCTGAGCTTTTACTCAGTTGTTGAACATCACTCACATCCTCTCTCAACCCCACTTATAGGTGCAGGAAGAGGAAGACAGAGTGCCTTACCCAGCACACTAACAAATCCCCAGTGTCGGGCTGGACTGTGACTCAGCCTCAGGAAACGGCTTCCAATGATGTTGGGAATGTTGCCGATAACCGACATCCCACTGGAATATGTGTTGTTGCTGATGGTGCCTTTGGAGACTGTCATGGTTTTTGATTTGAATGGAATTATGCCACATGGTTTCAGAATGCAGTGAGAAACAAGCTACTGACATATACATTTTTGTCATAACATGACATAAACATACATTCAGCATATAATTATAGTTGACTAAAGAATACAGCCATTATGAAACATGGAACAGCCACTGTGACTCTTTGCTGTACTCCTCCCCTATTGCATCATGCGTTCATTAAGTTTTATTCCAGTGCTATGCAAACTTTGCAATGCACTTTGCTCTTTGCTGAGGGGACCTGAAGGGCCTATGACATCAAGGTGGGAAGATTATGATTCATCCTTAGGTCATATGACTATTTGCATAACGTCAGAAGTACATGCTGTGTGGGTGCCAGAGTGATGAGACCGGCTGGGTGTAATCCAGGCTGACAATCGCCCACATCTTGTTTCGCCAACTCCACGGTCTCATTATTCACGTGGTGCTTCATACATACAGGCAGACAGCAGGAACACACAGGGGACAAAACAAATTACAATGCAAGGGAAAATGGACAGACACAGAGAGAAGAGAGTTACAAATACACATGGGAGATGCAGCTTTGTTACGCTGTTTTGAAAAAAATCTGATTTAAAACAATGTACTGACATGGGGCCATGATTCAGTTAAGGCTAACACAAGTGCGGTGTAAACGGATTTGCTATGCTTTACAATGCAACCCACAGAAAGGCAAACAACACATCCCTCTTTTCCAGATGTAGAGAAAGAGGTGAGGTTAGATAAGCACTGTTTACAGAGGACAATAACAGAAAGGCATCATCTCAGAGCACAGTCCTCAGAACCTGATAGTTTCTTCTATGGCTCGCTGGGAATTTATTCTCCCTACCCACATTCATCCTCTTTCAGTGCCTCCCACCTCCTCATCCTCCTCAACACTTCTTCCAAATCCCTAATGGCCAAGGATAGTGCTTCTCTGTTTCAGGAAGGATATTCCAATCGGAAAAGATGAATTAATGGTTTGAAGATCATTGCTCTGGCTTCCTGTGGCCACTGTGCTTTCTGCAACCCCCACCCCCACCCCACCCTACCGCTTGTATACCATTTCCACAATAGCAAAGCATGGATATGGTTTCAGCTCATGATGCTACTTGCACAACAGTAACACTCCAAAGCCCTGCTCGTGGCCCATAGAGGCTGCAGTGTTCATTTCACGCGACACATTAAACAGAACATATCAGGAGGGTAAAGAATGCAGTTGCTCAGCTTAGAAAGGAAACTAGAAAATGTGTCCCCAAGGACACAGATGCCTCTGCTACAGGAAAAACTCACTTTGTGCATCATGGGAATGAATGTCGGCAAACTGACATAAAAGTCGCCTTAAGTTCAAATATACTGTACATAAAATTGTAAAAATACGCAAATAGAAATAGAGAAGCAAATTTCATTTAATTCCGTCCAGCAGCTTTTGAGGAGATGTGGACGGACCATATCCCGTTACGGACAGATGGACGGACAAGGGTAACTCTATATGCCCCCTTTGATGGGTCCATAAAAAATAATCTGTCATAGTGAACAAACAGTGCAGGACAACAGGGTATTGTAGCATCCTGTTTCTGTATCAGATGAGGCCACTGGATTGAGACTGTCCTCATTACATTTGGCCACACTTGACCAAGCTTGTAACAACCTATGTTGACACTTTTCCTGACAGGTGACCCCTCATAATTGGGACTGTCCTCTTTCAGAAGCAAAAAACAGAAAAACTTTGTCATCTTTCACACAAGGAAAAAGTTGAGGTAGACTGTCAAGACAGCACGGGTTTCTTTTAACCAATACACCAATGTTATTCACACCTTACAATGACCTTTTCCCCCAACTTTTAAAGCTGTATTGCTCTAGTTCTTTGGCCACTTGGGGCTAGAGAAACATTCAGAAAATGTTATATGAGATGAGAAAGTTTCAGTAAATAATCCCCAATTTACACATCCATCCAGCAGACACAGAAAAGTATTTGCAGTCATTTGGAGTTGTATTTCTGGCAGGTGGTCCAACACTTTCTGCACCTTGATCCAGATCCGCTATAAAATCTAGACGTCTAGACCAAATTTTGTTGAAAATGATTGAGTAGTTTTTCTGTTATCCATAACAAACAGACAGACAAAAAAAAAGAAAGTAATACTGATGAAAATATAATCTCTTTGGCAGAGGCAGGGGTAGAAACAGAGAATACAAACCGTCCATTCCTGACTTTAACTCCCGGAACGACGATCCCACTCAGATTAGGAAAATACATTAATTTTTTTTTATGGGGAAATCACTTTACAGATGTTTTCCTCTATTTCTAATTTGTTTTCAAGGAGAGAAAAAAACATTAATTTAGCTTGAACACACCACAAAATGCAATTACAGCCAACACAGCCAAGGGGAAGGCATGACACTATAGTCTCCAGGATGAAACCAGTCCCCAAAGTAGCATTTGTGTCACTTTGAGTTGTCATCACTAGCTGCAAAAGGGAAATGCTGGAAGCTTTAGAGAAACTCATCAGAATTGATGGTGGTTATCTCGTTTCTAATTTCCTCAACAGTGGCGTCTTTGAAGTATGTAGCTTAGATAAAGTAAAATATTGATAACCTCTGACGTTATCAGAAGATAAGACATCATGTATTTTTCCTCCAGTTCAGAAGATCTCTCTCTCTCTCTCTCTCTCTCTGGTTGCAATGTTCATCCCCTTTAGACCACTGATAATGGATGCTTGTATTCCATTACCGTGAAGGGTTTCCAGCCCTTGTCATGTGTTGAACAAAGGTATAAAACCTATGCTGGTGTGACCGGCGTCTCATCGAATTATGAAATCCCACCTGAGCGTTTAAAAGTCTTGCGTAACACCTCACTCTCCTATTCACAATGATACTGTTTGACAAGCATTGAGACATGAGTTCTAAGAGGATTGAGCTCTTCTTTTATATTTCTGCATCAATAGAAAAATATAAAGGAAAGATATTCAACATCTCCAGCCCTTTTACACTATGATAGCTTTTTAGCCTTACATGTAAAAGAGAAGTGGGGAAGTAATAGAGGGGTAAAGAGTGAGGTAGGATGGTAGAAATTAATCTGCTGCAGAACATTTTACCAGCTTGACAGCTTTAACGCAGCCCTGGCTCAGGCTGCTGTCTGTCATGTCTTTTGGAGGTTAGATAAGCCGTGCCTCTCCTGCTCACTAACAGACTATGAGTGATGGGCAGGATGCTGCGATAAGCAGATATTAGCACTTGTGCAGCAGCTTGCCTGCCGTTTGATCAATGGGTGCAAAATAACATTGCATCCAAACACATTACCTGCACAAAAATGGCAAGTGACATCCTTTTCACAATTCCTTTCCTCTTTGCAAGAAAACTATAAAAAAAAAAAAGGGGGGGGGGGGCATTATTGTTGGTGCTTGAAACTGAGCTGCTCCAAAAAGTGGAATTTAGATGAACAGCTTGTGGTGAAAGAAAGCCGCACACGGTGAGATGGAGCTGACGACAGGAAAGAATATTGTCACATCTCTTTATCTTTTTTGTGTTTGGCAGTCTTGTTTTGTGTTTTCTGTCATTTGTTCAGATGCCTCAAACAAAGTATGTTTGTGTTTATCTGACAATGATCTATTGTAGTCGTGCAAATTACAATAAGGCTTTTGTGCTTTCGGGAACAAAGAAAAGAAAGAGTCGCAATCTTTGGTTAAACGACTCATGTAACTTCAGACTGTAAACGTTGCTTTCTTCTATGTACAGCTTCTTTTTTTTTACAGCTTTGTTTATTGGGTTTTCAAGGTAGCCAATATTTTCAATAAAATTGCATCAGTATAAAGAAAAACAAATCACCAATAACAGCAACAACTACAGTATATATACTGTATATATACAGAGAATAGTGCCCTTTAATAGTCATCCATCTATCTCTAAGTCCTGAGCATGTTTACACAAACCTCTTATAAATATAAACCCGAATTACTCTGGAACTGCTGGGAAATGTAGGCGCTTGCCATAAGAAAAGAAGGGGGTCCACATTACTGAAACTTTTATTTATAGATCAATTAAGTGTCTAAGTACACCTCCAGTGGCATCTGGCTCATACAGTGCAGGTAGGTTTCAAAGGAAACAATACAATAGTTCAAGTATCTCTGCAGATGTAGTTTCCAAAGTGTGACTGGGTAAATCAGACTGACTGGACGGGGCTGGAACAGACTGCCAGTGAGTGTTCTCAGGCATGCCTGTCAATGAGGCTCATTGGCTGGGTTTCACTCAGTGGAATTTCATTATGGAAAATCCATTTCCTGTTAAGGGGTTAGATGAGGTCAAACTGGATATCCAATTAGTGTGGATCAGCTCAAAAATGGGCTCTGAACGAGGCAAGTCAACAACATAGCTGCCATCACCACTGTCATCAGTGACATCACAATCATCACATTTATCGGCTCCAATTTAAAAGATTTGTTGAGAACAATTTCAACATTTCAACATCTGCTGAGAGAATCAGTGTTTCAATTTACATAAACAAAAAGTCACCTTGATACATCTCAATTATTCACTTATCATCATCATCATCATCATTTGTTTCTCATGTTTATCACTCCAACTCTTTATCATTCCCATAATTAATACCTGTCAGAGGACAAGCACAAGATTATTGTTGTATGCATGTGCTGATTGCGGAAGTGTTTTGCTCTGCGCTTCAAAATAATCACTTTGCATTGAGTATTTCCAATACTTTGACATCACTGAAATGACAGTAGCTCCTAAATCCCCTGTGTAGACAACAAATGTGTCTAGTCAGCTGGGACAGAATACAGGCCTGTGCCAAAAAGTCAAAAAAAAAAATAAAAGTCTAGTCATCCATTTGATGCATATATTTGCATTCCTATTTTTAGAACATATTTCAGTAACACAGACTACATAGCTATTGATAGCTGATAAAGATGTATAGACAACATTGGCACTAAACCATCTGTTTGACAGGCTTGCATGTGGTCTTTAGCTGCCGTCAACGTAGATGGGGGTATAAAAATGTTTTTACGGACATACTAACTTGTATGAAAAAGCATTCTGCATGTGGAAATTAAGACTTGTAGCCTATTTGAAGTAATTAGCTGAGCTCCACTCAGGAGTGGAAACAGCACTAGACCATCTGTTTGACAGACTTACATGTCTAGAGGGCTTTAGGTTCCATTAACATAGATGGGAGCATAAAAAGTGCTTATTCTGATGTACTAACATGTGAAAAAGCATATTTGAAACAATCAGTGGATACATTAAGGAGTAGCAATGGAAGGCAGCAGAACGACCGGTTTATATACTTAGTAAAATAATTTGCAGAAGTGTGTATCATTACTTGATCTCCTTTAATTTCTTGACAACTTTGAACACTTACACAAATGTTCTCTATTTTCTGATAATTTTATTTAAAAAGTTGCAACTAACTGAATATTAGACAATGTAAACCAGAAAAAAGTATCAAAATATAGGTTTAAAACTCTTCTTTTTTTTCAGCAACATTGTGATCTTTAATCTAATGAATCTGTTTGTGGATGTGTGGGAGCGCCCACCCAGAGTCACCTACATACCCAGACCACGACATTAAAAGCATGAGGGAAGTCAGAAAGATATGGAACAGAGCTAAAGTCCAGCCTCTTTCCATTTAGGAACCATACGCATTATCTAATAACCTTTTCAGTAATGGAATAAGGAAATGCCAGTGCCACACGAGCATATTTGATATTACCCAGTATAAGGTATTATTTACCAGTGTTATTTGTTTTATTTTAGATGTGTTCAAATAGCTGTTAGGTACAGATGAGAAAATAAAGTTGATGACATTCTGTGTTATTTGATTAATAAACATTGCAAGTTTGAAGTGCTTCCACTGGTTCTCATACAGTATGCCTCATACAGTATTGATGACAGAATGAATCAGCATTTGTAATTGTGTTGCCTTCAACTACTCAGTAGAAATGAAATTATTGTTGGGTGGGGAGGCAATGAAATTCATTAATCATTCATCAATCTATGTGGCCTGGCAAAAGAGTGCCAAGGATAATATTTCCTCCAAAACACGCCTCCTAGTCATAAAGCTTTATGGCTCTCTTTTGTTTTTGTTTTATGTTTGTTTCTTTTTTGTTTTAAGCTCTTTCTTTCGTCTGTTCCTTCCTTCATTAACCCTTCAGGCATGGTTCCTCCTCACTTTTGCTATGAGTTGAGCTCCAGAATTAAATTAAAACAGAGAAGAAAGAGTGAAGTCAACAGAAAGCCACAAGCTAAGCGTGCTGTTTGTCATCTGAATTATTATTTTGCAATCTCCCATTTTTTAGTGTGTGTGTGTGTGTGTGTGTGTGTGTGTGTGGTTAACTTTTTGATTTATAAGACTCTGTGACCCCCCCCCCCCTGCATTCAAATTCTCCAGCCTGTCACTGAAGGCAGCAAGACCACAAACACACAATGTATGCCTGCTGTGTCTCAGATTGGATTCACCCTCAAGCTGAAGCATTGAACCAGTTGCTTCACTGAGCCTCCAGCCGTAATCGACTGTCACCCCGGCGATGCGAAGATCACAGTCTGCTTCATCATGCGGCCAGCTTTCCAACAATTTTGCCTTATCATTGGTCTTCATCTCTGCTAAAAAAGGAATTATTCCGTGTTTTCTGTCGGAGAGTTGATGCAGGGCTTCAAATAATTTTTGAAAGTTTTTTTACTTTAATTAGTTATTTCACTCTTGACATTCTTGATTCATTTTAGATAACTTTCATTGATTTATTCATTTATTCTGTCAGCAATAACCTAAATAATTTACCATTTCATTCATGCATTCATCCCCTGTAGCTGTATATATATGTCTATATATGCTTAGTGGTCCTTGTTCAATCGTATCCTGTAGTAGTTCCACACACGTATTTGTGTTTTTCTATATAACAAAGTTGGATGTCACTCAGAATTTGCAATTTTCAGATATGAGGCTGATTGTTTTTCCTCTTAATTAATCTATTAACTGATTAATTAATCAGAGAAGATGGTGTCCTACAATATTACAAGTTCTTAATATTAATTCCTATGTGTAATAACTCCTTCTAGATCATTCACGGATGTATAAATTCTATTTACTGCACTTTTTAAAGACGTGAATGAGACGTAATCCACGGCTGGAAAGACGAGTCAGTTCTGAATCATTGTAAGTGTGTGGGAGTGAAGGAGCTGACTCTTTTGTGTCGTGTGACATCACCACTGTGCCTCAGGCATGTTCCTGGTCAGAGGTGGCATTTTCTTTCTTCATTATTGCAGCCTACTCTTCCTCAGCTGGATGGAAGAAGATTTAAGTAGATTAGAAGTGATATAATGTCTTGTGACATCCTATCCTCGACAGCATCACCCGGGGTGTAGGTCAGAGACACGAGCTCCAATGCAATCTCTCACACACACACACATGCCTGGGAACCACAGTGTCACAATGAAGGGACAGCAAGCATGTGAGCAATGATGTATTGGTGTAATTTGCAGAGCACAGATATACATACATCACCACACCAACCCACACTAATATATTAACAATCGCCCCTGACGTGAAGCCAGGGATAATTGGTGACATCGGCACTAATCAAACACATGGCAGTGATAAATCTCTTCCCTGTGGTAATGTTTCATTTCAATGAATAATCTCATATTTGTTACACTGATTATTGGCTTTATATTTGGCATAATTTATCCCCGATGCCAGTTAATGCCAAAATGTCAGTTTATGTCATTATTATCCATTCGGTCTAAATTGGTAATTTTCTCAATTTAATGAGGGAGACTTCATTCTGAGTTAATAAATAATATTTTAGTGTAACGTGCACAGTCATGATGAGAAATATTCATCTTTGGCGCTCAGGCCCTTCCGTGATGTCATCATATTTTAACAGGGGCCGTATGTAATCTCCCACACCATGATCAAGCTTCGACGCTGGTGGTGATGGTGATGATGGGATGAAGAATATGGCTGAAGAACTGGATGTGATGAGGAGATGAGTCCGATAAAGTCAACCTGGGCCCAGGATATAAAGAACTGGAGGTGAATGCGGTGCAGGAGGGTCGCAAGAATTTTGCACGGACAGCAGAGAAGAGAGCAAAATTTTAAGTTTGGCAATAATGACAAGATTGGCTGAAACTGTGACCCATAGTCAGCTGGTTCAGTTTGTTTCTTTGTTTGTTAGCAGGATTACCCAAAAACTAATGAACGGATTTGCATGAAATTTTCACCAAAGATAGACCCTAGCATATCCTAGAAGTGATTACATTTTGGTGATGATCCGGATCAGGATCTGGATCCGGGAATCTTTTTAAAGGGCCTTGACAGTGGGTCATGACTGTTTTTCTTATATAATGGGGATTATGAGCTTTGTTAAGTCTTGACAGTGATTAAAGTTTGATTTTCAATTATTTTGCCTGACATGTTATATATTTTCAATGAATAAATCACTACAGATACAGATTTGAATAAAAAGTCAAGTGAGTACCGAATGAGGAACAACCATATACCACTTACTACGTACTAGAAAGCAGACTGAGATAGTATATTAATATATCCTTAGGTAATCATTACCTCATAAAGTTTGTCAATTGACCTACTAACCACTTTCTTCAGGAAAACTAGTAACAACTTATTCATTGCTGATTACTTAATCATTAGTCACTCTTTTTGTGGACCTGAAGTAAAGTGATACATTATACTGAGTACTTCCCTAGTGGCCCTTCATCACTTACCCTTTTATTACCCCTGTAGAAGTCCAATATTTACTGTTATTTATAGACCAGTGAAAACTATGTGGATCACTTTTTCAGAGAATTACCGGCCTGGAGTGTATTCATGTTCCAAGCTATAGGACCTTATTGCTTTGACACTAACCACTGAGACTTCATTCCACCGGTTAGGTCAATGTCAGGCTTACTGTAACATAATCTCTGCTGATTCAGCAAAGTGGCACCGGACCTTTGGCAAACATCAGCATTTTGTCATATGATAAATAACTGAATGTGAATAATGAATTGTCCAAATCAATTGCTTCCATAAACACATTATCTATTTCTATTCAATTGAGGCACATTTTAGGTCTATGGGACATTACTTTGAAACCACAGCTAGGCTTCTCTTTAAAATCCTGGAAAAAGAACTGTGGTAAATATAGCTCACTGATTTATTTAAAAAGACACAAAACACTAATATTGACATTCATCAGACCCCTATGGGCTTGTCAAGTGTTGGGTTGGCCTGAAAATCGATGTTTGACCCTTGGCCCAGTATCTGACATTCAACATGACTTTGTGTGTGTGTGTCCTATTGTTGTGTTAAAGCTCCCTCTCTGCTGCTTGCACTTTGGCTATAAAAAGGTATACTTTCCATTGACAATCCTAGAGCTTTACTTGATTCTAAGATCTTCCATCAGGCAAACACAGTCCTCTTCAACTAAACTCAAAACACTCAATTGCAGGAGGGGAGCACTTCAGCTTTATGATTATGTAAAGCTGTACCAGTGACAGTTTGGGGATGGTTGGGAACAGAAACAAATTTGTACACCCCTTATATAATGGGGAAAGGATAGAAAACATATTGTTTAAGTCAACATAGGCCCTTCAAACATACCTGAAATCATTGAGTTCTGAAAGTACAGGTTTTCTTGATAAACGTAAATTTATTTATTTTTGAGATACTGTATTCATCCCACAGGGGGAAATTCTCTCTCTGCTTTTGACCCATCCCTGAGGAGTGGTGGGCTGCCACTACATTACGGCACCCGGGGATCAAACTGGGGTCCTACCTCCTGAGCCACAGCCGCCCCTTTTTACATATATTTCACTATATGGTTTTCAACTATTAGTCCCAAACAGAACACTTAAAGGAAAGACCAATCTTAACCATCTGTAGCTGTGTTTCATTTTGGATGACTGTAAAATGTGCACGCTTGTGACATGGTAAAATTACCATTTTTCCCAAATGGAGTCTGATGCATTCTTGAGACTGATATAGCAACTGTTTCTGGTTCAACAAAAATAATTCTGTTCATCAAAAAAGTTAATCCCTGGAGAATCCTTTCTGTAATATTATCAGACACTTAGTTTGAAAATCTGACCCTCTCAAGAGGAAAGAACTTTTGGATTATATTATGGCCACCACATCCCATGTCACGGCTCTAAATCCATTAGTCATTTATTAACCAAAATATGTAAACATAGGGCCTTGGTTTAAAAATACCGGAATTGTCCTTAAAGGAGCAACACTGTTTTTGAATGTCAGGGTAAGGTTTTATTCACTGTTATAAAAAATAAATAAATAAAAACCAATCGCAGTGTGTATATACATTTATACCATCAGTAGTTAGCGTAGCATAGAAGTGCTAGGTAATGACTTAAGCCCCATTTCCACTGCATAGTACTGTACCAGCTTAACTCGACTCTACTCGCCTGTTTTGCATTTCCATGAGGTAAAAAGCACCTGGTACTACTTTTTTAGTATCTGCTCCACTGTGGTTCCGATACTAAAAGGTTACAGACCACTGATTGGTCAATGCCCTGCACGCATGAAGTATCCTGCACACCAGAAATCAATGGCCACACTTAAACAGCAAAAGCTACTTTAGCGACTTTAGTACCTGCAGCCGCTATATTGTGGAGGTGCAGACGTTCCTGTTTTAAACAGCTGATGAGGGGATCACGAGAGTTGTGTGTCGTTTTGAAGACTATGCGCCAGAGGAGGAGGTACTATTCCACAGTGGAAAACGACCAGCAGAAAGGTACTCGATACCAAAGCGAGTCGAGTCGATGCAGTGGAAATGCGGCTTTATTTAAAGAAAATTAAACGGATGTCTCCTTCCAATCCCTCCGGATAATGTCATCACTCAGAGGTGCCTTCATCCATGACTAGCTCGAAATCCTCGAGACCAGACTGGAAATGAGGAAAATCTAAAATGATTACATGACAGTCTTATCAGGGTCTGACTTGGCTAATGCTACAATATGATTGGTCAGCCTGTTTTTAAGGTGTAGGACTTTCCAAAGGGTCATTTACAACCCATTCCTGCATGTTAAAACCGGATAAAGAATTTGAGGTGTCCCAAATGTACTGCAAATATAATGTGTATGAAGACATATCTATTTTTATTCAAATTTGTTAGAAGTACTTTTGAGTGTGTCTCTGGAGGGAGAAATGACGAATCAGTGACAGTTTAGCTGTCCGGCCCTCATCTTCACTGTTTTGATCCACTCTTCCATCCATCCATCCATCTTCTTCCTAAGAGGTTAGATTTTTTTTTTTTTAAATAAAACCTGAACTTTTTAGATTTTTGAGGATATTTCATTTCCAGGTATTTTACCTCCTGTGAGGTAATTAACACCTTCAGGTCACACACGTTCCGTTGACCCTCCCAGCAATACTGTGGGTTGTTAGGATCATTGAGAAGTGTTTTCTTACCTTCCTGATCATCATGGGACTTGTTAACAAACTGTCTGGGGGAAGGATGTAAAGACTGCATTGTATGTGGCTGATGGAGATGGCCATTCCATTGACATAAATGACTTCCTTCACACCAGTCCTCTTGAACCATCTGTCCACTTCGTCTTTAATGCATTTATTGTTATCTTCAAAGGAGCGTTCCCAGTTTGTAGCACAGACCTTTTTGCTGATTTCATCAATTTTGAGGTAAATTATTTATTTTTCAATTCAATCAATTCTCTCAGCTTCATGGAAGTCCAAAATTCACCAGAATATTGCTTTTATTTGCATCCAGGATAGGGTTTGTGTGAACTTGACAACATTTTTCTTATACTGTGAACTGCATGCAAGTATGTTACTCGTTCAGTGTATATTTAAAGCCAATGTGTGTAAGGTATTAGTGACAAATCAACTTGTTTGAATAAGCAGTTGTAATATTTCGCAGTGGCCACCACCAACCCAATCTAAAACTGTTTTCTCCATCATCTTCCTCGCTGAAGATTACAAAGAAAGAAAAGCCTCTAAAGTAGGACACATTTGCTGTAGGCATGGTAATCGATACAATAGCCTAACAAAGAACATGGTACATGGCAGGCACACCAGTGTCTACATATCAAACACTCACATAAGGATCTGAAGGAGAAATAATCCAGGGACATTAAACCCTCCATCCCTCTTCAAATGAGAGATATTGAGTAATTCCAACCTACAAACTGGGGATTTACACTGACATTTACAGACACACACATACAGTGGCACAGCCTACTGTAGTGCAGACGTGCACATGTGCATGTTTAGAGGCTTACTATATATGCACACACCAACACACGGGGTTTACTCTAATCTCTGGCTAGCTGCCTCTGGCTCCAATAAAGTCATGCTGCTTCTTCGTGATGAATATCCTGTAAGACATCACTCGAACATACCTCTCACGTAAAACCTATATTCTCTGCACAAGTATAAAGATAGAAGTATATACTGTATATGCAAAGCCCCATTCCTCTTAAGTCCTCATGTCATCTGTATGTGTGTGTCTATGTGGAAATATGCTTTTATACTTTACATTTGTCTCTCTGTGACATCGTGTCCACGTCCGTCTTTGCATGCATGCACATTAAGTTTGCCTGCTCACATTCCCTACCTCGCTGCGTTTGTGAGTAAATGTCTCGCGGGAGCTGTCTGGCAGCAGATACCAAACAGCTAAATGTTATTCACTGCTCCATCAATCAGAGGCAGAAAACGAGAGCAGAGAAATACCTCTCCCACAGACTATATCGCAATGTGGCGGGGGTCGGGGGAGCCGAGCAAAGCCGGAGGATTTCTCTCTTAATCCTTGACTTTGTGTCTTTTTGCGTATGTGCTTACGCACATTGAAGTGGATGTGTGTTCGCGTGTGTGCACACGGTATCAAGTGTGTGACATTCTGCATCAAAAGTGTATGAGGCATGACTCAATTTTCAAACATATTCACACACAGACAAAAATGCCACGCTATTCCATTCCCTATAATTACTTTTTAAGCGCGCATGACAACTGTGGAATGTGTGAATCACAATATGTGCAATAATGTCGGTGTGTGTGTGTGTGTGTGTGCCATATGTGTGTCTCGGTGCATATGTGGTCAGGTTTGTTAGTATTCTGCACAGCAGGCAGCCTCCTCGCACAGTGACACCTGGTCATGCCTCAGAGCGTCAGACCTCTGGGAGACCACAAACAGGAGGCCCCCCTGACAGAGATGTTGAAATAAAATGTTGTAAAGTGAAATGGCACATCCCTCACATGCTTGTTTTACCTGACTTAAAGTCCAAAGTCTTTGAATATTTATTTTAATACGACAAAGGGGGGGAAAAAAACAAATTTGAGAAGCTGAAACCAGAGAATGTTTCACATTTTCATTTTATTAAAAAAAAGGACCTAAGTGATTAATCTACAACTAAAATAGTTACAGATTAATTGTCTTTCAATCAGCCAATAGGTAAATCAGGTAAATGTTGCAGTTCTTATGTACTGTATCATTACATCGACACATGAACCAGGCGCTTCATCAAACGTCTGAGTAATGCTTCACTGGAAATCCATCTAACGAGATCATCCTTTGTTGACTTGGCAACCGCCTGTTTCATCTGAATAATGTGTGTTATCATGTTGAACTCATGACAAGATGAAAAAGATTATTAAATGTTAGAAAGATCATTTGGAGGATAACGGATCTTTTGTACGCCACTAGCTGTCAGCTAATAGTTTGACATGTTCCTTAGGTGGCGGCAATCTTGTACTTCACAGCAAAATTGGTAGCTCTCCCTTTAGAAGAGACACTAATTTATGAATACTAATTATTAATACTATTATGTTAGACGGCGAGTCCATTCTTGGGATAATTCAGCTAGAAGTTATCATTTACCTTGATAGAAAACCTGCAAAGTCCGTGTTGAGTTTGGTGAATAAGATGTTCATCGGATCAAAAGTTGACATCATCCCACCCATCTTATCCCAGGGTAACCTAACTCAAGGATAATTACTGTAACACTATTAGTCCAACATTAGAGAAATAATGCAAATTGTGTTTTAGAGGTGATTCTATCCTTGAGTTTGAGTGGAGTTCTGCAGTGGAAGAACAATAGCATTGCAGATGAAAGCACACCTCCTGTCTTTAGAAGTAATCTTCAGTTGGAGGAGCGTCGCATTTAAAGCGAATGAAGGGCACAATTAATATTCTGATCACGCAAAGGAAGTTTGCCAAGTTGCAGAGGATCAAAGAAAAATCAATCTGTGCCTCCACTGTACAAATGCAGGTTCCAAGGCTCAGTTCCAATGCAATAAAATAGAGGAGGTATTTATCACCCAGGTCCTAACTGTATACCCTCTGCAGCAAAAGGTGCGGTCTTCCTAACTCCCACACATACAAATATCACCTTCTCACACAAACATGCACTCAGCTCCACAGTAACAAACACACCAAGGCTCAAAGGCAACGGATATTTACTCCTCCTCACCATTTACCATTGTTTAAAAAACACTGAACTGCGTTATGAATGCATTATGTACACACGCTGTGTTTTTCATGATTTTATCCTCTGCTCATGCATGCACAATGCAGATGCTAATATTTAACGTGACTATTAAAAAAAAAAGCAAGACTTTACATAATGTAAATTCATCCATCAATAATAATTAGTGAATGCAAAGAGGGGTCAACAAGAAAAGTATCTTTTATGATGCCCAGTATAACTAAGTTTCATTTTCTGAATGAAAGCAATAGCCCCATGATAGTTTGACCCTCATGGTGTGACTCCTTGACCATAGAATCCTACCCCTAGAAGTCTGTAGCATTATTATTATTATTTGTTATCTTGCAGTAGCAAATAACCGGGGCGGCTGTGGCTCAGGAGGTAGAGGGGTCGTTCATGGAACGAACTGGTTCGATCCCCAGCACCTGCAAGTCTACAATTCGAAGTATCTTGAGTCAGATACTGAACCCCAGTTTGCTCCCCGGGCACTGCAATATAATGTAATGGCAGCCCAATACTCCTCAGGGATGGGTCAAATGCAGAGAAAGAATTTCCCCCTGTGGGATGGATACAGTATCTCAAAAAATAATAAAGTATCTCTAATTTTCCGTGAGCCCTATAAATTTAAACATTCTGGATCAGATCCAGAATATTACCCAGATCCCGATCAGACATACATGTGTGGTAGGTCTTACAGGGATATCATCATGTATTTTTTGTCCAAGCATTGTAGGCATTAACCATGATGTTGGAAACAAAAATCTTGTAACTACCCTTATCCAGCAATGGTAACAAATACTATATACACCAGATGATAAACTGGACCACCATCAATATCTTACCGATTGTTCCTCGGGTCAGATTCTACCCCTCCAAAAAAAAGTTGTGGGGGGGTTTTTTCTTCAAATGTACAATTCCGGTGGTTTGTTTCACTTTCAAATAAATAATATATTTTAAATTAGCCTGTTTGATCACTTTTGTGATGATGATACGAAGAGCAGCTGGGAAAGTTTATTTGTACTTTCAACAAGACAATTCAAAGTGCTTTACATAAAAAGCATTAACACGATGCAATATAAACAGACAATATAAAATATATACAGCACATTTAGATGTAATTTAAAAGAGAAAAATCTAATATGAGAAAAATAAATTAGCTACAAACATTCAACATATGAAACAAAAAGGATGTCTTCCACTTTTGAAATTTTTATAGTTTACATCCTTCTCCAAAATGTGTACATATAAGGCGACATCATAAATCTGTTATCAGTGTCATTTTTATACTATTGCCAATGGAAAAACCTTAAAAAGTCCTGTGGGTATAATATCTCTTGATTGCCTGAGGAGACAGGTAGAGAGATGCAGGCAGACAGGCCGACACATGGATAGACAGACACGGTTGTATTCACACAGACAGAGACAACTGTCCCAAGAAAATGACTCCATCAATAGCCAGACAGAGTAGAGCAGACTTCCCATCAGTTCAGTCCTAAGGGAGTGAAGGACAGGGAGTGGATGAGAGTGGAAGAAGACGATAACCGTGTCTCAGCTGATCAATACACTCTTATTGAATCAATCATCAGCCACTAGGTGAGCAACCTAACCCAAAGCCAATGTTCCCAAGTCCTGACTCAAGAGAAACCTCAACCATGACCCCTGTGATGACTCATTGCAGACCAGATACTGCAGTCTCCGTTCCATTCAAACATTTGGCTGAGGAGTCAGATAAGAAAGGAAAATGCTGGAAACTTCTGGGTATTAATGCGTTTTCATTAAGCTTCCATTTATGGGGAGGATTTATAGTAAAAAAAAAAAGTTGAATTAAGGTTATTATTTTAGAGTGATTATGTATATTTTTTGTGCTGTTTAATACTAAACCTGCTCTTTCCATTAAGCAGTCCTGCTACTTGATTATATGCAGGATGAGGGAATGTTCCCCCTCTACTCCCACCACAGAATGCTTAATCTACATGGTGCAAAATGACTTAATTCAAAAGGCTTTTCTTGTAGATTAGATATAGGGGGGAAAAATGAGAATCTTGCAAGTTTTGATTCTGTATTAAGCAAAAAAAGGTGTAAAATGATGCGTTTGAGTTCATTTGGCTTACTTGAAATTGCACGTCCTGCAGTGTGACAATTGCACATGAGCAAATTGCAATGTCGATGCTGAAATAATATTTTGTGCAGCCCTATTGCTGACTGAAACCTGTGCATTGTGTGTGTAGACCTATTTCAACATGGTGGAGGTTCAATGTCACCTGCGAATGGCCATCATGAACGTAGCAACGGGTTAATTTTGAGTATTTCATCAAGTCGTTACTGTGGGTGATTACGTTTTCTTGGCCAGGCTCTGGACAATTAACCCTCACTGTGATGCAAAATAGAGTCAGGAGTGGAGACTGTGAGTCACCTGATCGGCTGAAACAATCAACAGCCCTGAAGGAATATCCATAATTAGTTTGAAGAATGCTGTGAAAGTGTTTTAATTAAATCAAAAGAAAGAACACAAATGGGGATCTCCCAGTGTCCAATCTGCAAGGTAATAAAGGGAGATGTTGCACACACACACACACACACACACACACACACACACACACACACACACACACACACACACACACACACACACACACACACACACACACACACACACACACACACACACACACACACACACACACACACACACACACACACACACACACGAATTTATCCCACCATCTTTGTCCAACGCTTAAGTCCTTAGGCAACCCACCTCCAGAGGGCTGAGCGGGCTTTACGGTGGGGTTATCCCCAGGATCCCAGGAGTCAAACCAAGCAAGAAAACCACTTTGTTCAAACAAATTTATTTCTGGATTAATTTGTAAGCATACATCATCCATCATGTTGATAAGCCAAAAAGTATAGGTCCATTTGTTTTTGTGCAGTTGAAAAGCTTCGGTGTGTTTTGAATAAAGACTTTTGTGATGTTATATGACGTACCAGTAAAGTGACAACTGCAATTTTTAGCGTCAGTCAGATCAGTCCTGAGGGTTTAAAAACAGTCTTTCCTTTTTGTTCTTGTGAAAATGGATGTACATTTTTAAAGCGCTTCAAGATCTAAATCATTAATGATCCATAGCTACCTCAAGAAAGCCAATAAAAATGAAATGATCAAAAGTTGTCATACTGAGTTTTAATATGTATTAATAATTTAACGGCACCCCATGTACTGAATAACTTCCGAGGAGTCATCCCACCTTAAAGTAGCCGGTAGCTGCTGGTAGACTTTGAGCAACACAGTGTATTTGTCACTTCTACCTTTCTTTCTCAGTCATTTTCTGATGACCTAAATATGTAAATAATTAACATGATAAATGGGAGGACTGCCTGACGACTGGCTTAAACTAATGACAAGTCATCAAGGAATGAAAGAACTGAAAAGGATTATTATTCTTACCAAGAAATCATCCAGGCAGACTCATGTCTTATGTATATAGGCTTATTTGTCATCATAGGTTGCAGAAAAGGTTGTAATAATTGACTTTTCCAGTTCTCAATGCCCCCCCTATGTTTATTTAATGATGAATGCAGGTCGACATTAGTTTTCATTGGAATCGGTCTATATCCATATGGCTATATTTTTGATTGGCTTTGATTTTTTATTCAATTATTAAAGAGAAGGAAGTTGTCTTAACAAGTGTGCACTGAATATTTTAATTATTTAAACTCAATAAAACTTAAGGATACAGTATAATGTCCTGCAGTTTAGTTTTTTTATTTCTCTTGCTGCAATAAAGGTTATTTCCATTTAGAGGCAATAAAAAAATATGTCTTAAAACTCATTAAGTTTGTACTTTAAAATGTGCAGACACCCTGATTATGTGTTTAGAGTAGCCTGGGAAAGAACCAGATGAATCTGCTGTGCTCATGTTTATTTGCGAATTAAACTATATAGTGTTGAAGCCACACCACACAGGGGTTGTTTTTCTTTCTTTTTTTGGAGTGAGTGGTGAGTAATTTGAGTGGGCCGGGGGGGGGGGGGAACCTTAATGATAGCATACTGAGTGGAATACCTGAAGCTTGGGAAATCAACAGCTCTGTTATCAAGGAGCGGAAATTCTCTCACATGTATTGTTCTCCTACATTATTTCCTCTTCTGAGTCAGTTTTGAATAAACACTCATTAAATGAATTGAAATGACTCAAGTCATCCCCACACATTGATTTCAGTCCGACAGACAAATATTTGAAATGATTGATGTAAAACTGTTGATTTTGAAGGCTTTAGGAGGCTCTTGCAACTTTTTGCCCCTTGCGTTTTACACACGTCCTCATTGGCCAATGCATAGCAAACACTGGAGGAATGTCAGTGAACCAATAAATCAATACAGGCGCAGCTCAAAATGTACCCTTTACACCTGTATCAGATTGGAGAACCTGTTTTCTCGAGTCAAAGGGTTTAACACTGGGGAAATCTAAGGGCTTTATTTGGAATTGTCAGAGCCTATTTCTGCTCACGGCGCACATCTCCTCACATCAATTAATGTCCTCCACCTCCGCCTACCCGGGAGTAGGCTTTTCTTTGCCCTCAAACAGTCATGCATAAAACCACTTAGTGTATATGCAAAGACAGACACACACAACAGGACCCTGAGGGGTGGCTTTCCCATTTTCCCAGGACATATGAAGTCGCATGTCATTTCTGATTATCAGCACTGTTCACTGCTTGCTTCAGGAGCTTCTAGTTTAGATCTATTTTTCTTCCTTACTTTCAAGTGAGGACACAAACGCAGGCTAAGCTTACACTTGTCATAGTCAATGTTGTCTGCTGGGCTTTGTTCATTAAGATGACACCATTAGAAATGCACGGCTGTACCCCCACACTTGGCCTACGTGTTCGTATGGCACTAAAGAAAATTGCATATAATCTTTATATGCTTCTGGAGAGAGACAGAAAATGTCCAAGAGCAAAATGTTCCTTTATTAACGTGACCTGATGAAGAGCCTTGTTTGTTCTACAGCACATCAACTGCAGTGTCCCAGCAGTCGGTAAGACAGGAACAGAATGAGAAACAAAGACAGGCGAAAGGACACGGCGAGAGAGATAAAACAGCATGTGGCAGGATGACTGTATAATGCGAAAACAGTGACAAATGCACTTCATTCTGTTCTGGCACATCCCATGTTGCTGATAGTGGTCTGAGACAGGTACATGTGACATTAGAGAAACAAACAGTAAAAGAGAGAGAGAGAGAGAGAGAGAGAGAGTCATGCAGACAGGCTGTGAGTCCCAAAGAGAGAGAGAGAGAGAGAGGGGAAGATAAAGAGCCAGAGTGAGATGTACAGCGAGTGAGGAAGGCTTGGGTGCCGTTTGATTCATGGGGACTTTTACTGCTTCAGAAAGATGTCACCCCCAAGCACACTTCAGAATCATCTTGGTGTAGTACATACAGTAGCAGGAAATACAACCTCCTTTATTTAACTCTCATCTGCCATCTTTCTCTCTCTCTCTCTCAGAAATCCACACACACAAAACACACACAAGTAGAGGATTAAATTCATGGGAGATTCCCCCGGGTAAGAAAACCTCCAGAATGGACACCTGGAAAGACTTTTCGTGGCATTCCCGTATGCTCCCATGGTGCATTTTCTTGACATAGGAATAAAAAAATTTTAAAAAATGCTGACGAGATTATTGTACGATCACACCCAGTGTGTGTAGCAAGTGCATCGAGAGTTAAGGACGGAGACTTCAGCCTTCGTAAGAAAAGACGTTACCTTCAATTTCCTCTCCTAGACTTGAGCTCTTAAAATCTAAATCTCTAGTTTTTAAGATTTTTTTTCTGTCCATTCCAATCATGCCTTAAAATGCACTGGATGCAACTCTGCCCATTTGTCTTCATTTAGTATGCATGTCGTATATTTATTAAAAAAAAAAAAAATAAGTATCTATTTATAAATGTCTCAATTTTGCAATGGTGATGTCTGCTGGTTATACATATGTATATAGCTCTGTTGTTGGCTATTGTGCGTTTGTTTTAGTCAGTGTAGATCTCCTGTACATTTTTTTTATATTTTTTTCATGTGATTTATAACCAATCATGTCTACTTTTAACTTAACCATAGACCTTTAACAATTTAAATGTTCCTATAGAGTAAATTGACCTAGCCACATAGCGATCCCTGGCCTCAGTTGGAAGCTTAGTCACATATTTAGTTTTTGCCTACCACCACCATGACGCGGCTTCCAACACATGGCAATTCCTACTTCATCTTAATGTACCTGCTCACCTTCGATTCTGCTCATCAAACGCACCAAATCTGTTTTGCTGGCTACTGTACAGATGTAACTACATTCACAGTGACAAGTGGAATTAATATAGCCATCATCTAATTCAGCACCTTAACTGTCTTAACTCTTGAGTAAATTTCCACATCAACATCTGCAAGTCAAATGTGTGGCCAGCATATGGCATGAATGATCATTTAACAGGCTAACACTATCTAGCACACTGCAGATTTATTTATTTTTGGACACAGTCAACAAATTGCATCCTCAGGATAAATGGATGGAGCAGCATCGAGCATCTGTGACAAAACTGATCTGTTTTAGTGTAGCAGGCTCAAAACATTCCAAATTGCAAAAATACTTGCAAATGTCTTTAAAATCACATCTTAAAAGTCATATTTTGTAGCCTCGCTTTTGCAGCTTGACTGCTTTATATAACTCGTTTAAAGGTTGTTTTTTTATCGCCTTGTGAATTGGCTTTTTTTTTTTTTTTACAATGTATGCCAGCTTTCAATGTATATTAATCATATTGTAAACACTGCCATTGAAAAGTAAAATAAATACATTTTTATCAGGCCATAGCCTTCATATGAAACATTCACAAGCAATGTCAAACAAATTAATCCTCCACACACAACGAATAAGTACACAAACAAACATTACTTTGTGTTACCTTTCAGCGAAAGCGATGAGGACCCAAATGCAGCCAGACAGGGAAATGCAGTCCAGTGGTTTAATAACAAATAATCCAAACTCAAACAGGAAATCAGTTAAAAAAGGTGATGAAATGACTGAAAGTCCAAAAACCAGAAAAATCCAGCAGGTAACCTGAGTTTCCAAACCAGAAACTCCAAGACAAATCCAAAATACAGACAAAGTTCAAAACCAAGACAAACTTACATGATGGCGAGCGCTGAACATTTATGGGGATAATCCACATGGACATGAACATGGACCGGACTAAAGAGGGGAAAACACACATAAATACAGACAGGTAAGAAGAGGACAAAGGGAACAGGTGGCACAGGGAGGAGACAATCAGCCACAGGTGAGGACAATCAGACAATCACACACTGGAGGGGAAAATGTTAAAGGGGAAGGAAGACACAAGGAGGATACAATGATAAACTCACCTAAAACAGGGCAAACGTAGACACAGAGGGAGAGGAAATGAACTACAGCTAAAAACACTGAACACTGAAACAGGAAGGAGAACCAAAAGGTTCAAAAAAAAAGAAAAAAGGTCACAAGCAAAAAACGTGGACTTTCAAAATAAAAAACAGGAAATGGCAACTTAAATACTGACCCACGACCCTTTGTGTGAATTATCCTCCATTTCTTTTTGGCTATATTTTCACAAAGCTGGTAGAATAATAAAAGTTACTAAAAGCCGTTAAACTACAACCTAGTGTCATTAATTTTTTTTTTTTTTAAATCGCCAAACATGCATGCCAACATTTAAATACGGGATATATGTACAATGAGTTTATTGTTAAAGTATTGTCAGTAATTTATTGGCTTCATATGGGAATCAAAATTGACAAATCCCAACAAGTATCTTAAGCTCATGTTTCTGTTAAATCAGTCCATGCTCCATGTTTCTTGCTCAGCTTTGTGACTCACCTGTCTTCTTGTTACAGACTGCTGTCTCCTGGGTGATTGTCTGCCATCCTGATTGGTATCACCTGTTGCTCATTTTCCCTCCTTCCCCTGGTATTTATTCAGTGTCTTTTACCCCTCTGTTTGTTCGTTGTCGTAGCTCTGTGTCTCACATCCCAGCCTTTATACTAGTGTTTCAGATGGTTTGCTCAGTTTCTGACTTTGCCTCCTCCTCTGGACTGATTGCCTGGATTCCATGACTATCTGTGTACCAAACCTGTTTTGTCAGGTAAAGACAAGAAGAAGCATTTCACGGCAAGTTGTACACGTATGACTGTATGTGACAAATAAAAACCGTGTCAACCTAACTGAAGTGACAGGGCAGCCATATAATCATGATATGCTGCTAATAATGCTCACTCATATTTATTCTCTTCCCTGCTGACAGCATTGGGCCGCATATGCTAAAGATATAATGTCCTGAATCTGGGTTGCAGTAGCCTGTCATCTTAATTTGAAATAAAATAAACAAAAATAAACAGAGACTCCCAAGAGAACTGCTGCCATACCGCTTTCTAGAAGTTAAAACATGTTCTGCTTATGGTTGCACTCTAGTCAGTGCTGCAGCATTAAGGTCTTTGTGTTTGACATTTGATGTGAAACACCTGCTCATTCCCTGTTTTGACAAGATTAGTATTGCACTGCAATGTGGTTGATGGAAATATTAGTCATGTTTCTCAGCAACTACACTCCCCCTTCCAGATGGCATTCTAACCAGGGCCAAATTACAGGAGGGAGTTTGTAATAGACGACACATTCCTCATTCTACAACATGTCAAATCAATTTATAGGTGGGTGTCTTGCCTGGAAACTGTTTCCCTGTAGCTGATATTACAGCAGTTTATTAGATAAACATACAGGCTCCAGTTCACCCATTGATCCTAAGACTGGAATCTTCTTGTAGTGAACATACTCATGATCTGATCTTAGCATGACATCCAAATCCTACTCCTTATTGAAGTTTGTAGATGGATCCAAGAGAGATTACAGTCGGACTTCTCCGTACAGTAAAGGATTCCAAGCCATATACATGCATGCTTAAATAAACTAATGTCCAACCTAAATGCAATCCCTAATTCAATTGCAGGGGAATCAAAATGCCAGGTCTTTGTCAAAGCTCTGCTGTGTGTGTTGGATTACATTACAGTATGTCATATTACATTATGTTGGATTAGATCATATAAGATTAGATGAAACCTTAATTATCTCTGTGACGGTAATGATCTCCACAGGGACACTAAATCACAGAAGCAAAGATTCCGACTAAATGTAAAGTACATTAGGTGCAGGGGAGAAGAGAGAATAAGCAGTGTGTGTGTGTGTTTCAGTGTGCGACGGTTCATCATTTGTGTGTAAAACAAAAGCGGTGTGAGTCAGTAAAGAAAAGGTTACCCTCCCCCAATAATTGAATGACAAGATGTAAACAAGTGAATCACTAGATACAGTATACTGAGTGGAACTGAGAGACAAAACAACTAGCATACAATTTATTTGTTGTGTGGTTTTTACAGTGAGGGATAGAAATCAAACACAAACAAGCTGGGGATACTTTTCCAAACAATTTATGACAAGGCTGAAGCGAGCCTGAAGGACACCTCTCATTGGTTAGAGTAAATAGTCCATCGTGACACATTCTGCTTGTGCATGCAGCAAACGTGAAGTCCAGTTATAAACCCGGGGCCTGTTTCATACAGCAAGCTTATCAAATAAGCCAGGCTTATTCTGGTTAGTCTGGCTTATCTTCAATAACGCAAGTTCAACATAGTTTAAGCTCAGTTACTGTGGAAACTATCCTGGTCTGGGGCAGAAGCACTGACCAGAAGGAAAAGAGGTGATTTTAACACTGACTCTGTGGTGTGCTGCCTTAGTATTTGACTTTAATAACCACTATTACTACTTTGGATGGTAAACCCTGTCCACCTGCACTGCCATAAGGAATCTGTAGTAATAATTTCTCTCCAATCACGCCCAAAGGAAGACCCACTGTCGAAGTCGGTAAGCATTTGCTTCTTTCCTGTGAGACTTTTTACTTAGATAAGCCCTAATCAATAAGGGCATTTTAACAACATCCTACAGTACCTCATTGTTATTGTGCCTGAAGTAAGCCCAGAGGGTCTCCTTTGTCTACATTTGACCAGTTTAACTTCAAGAGCACCTGGCATACACCTGGAGTTTACTACTTCATAAACATGAGCACTCGCCCCGCTGATCCTCACTGTAGTAGTAATATTAATCATTTAATTTTGATTTTTTTTTTTGTTGAAAAATGCAATGTAAAATTAGCTAACAGAACAAAAAGAAGTTAGAACTGACAGTATTTTCCCAAATCCTTGCATTGCAAGAAAAAGTATAGACTCAGCAGGAGCCTCCGCTCTATCAGATTTATTTGTTTCCAGAGAGACATTCTCTCTGGCTGAAAGCCAGGGCTCTGCATGTGGATAAGGTGAAGATGCCGTTGACCCCGAGTGTGGATTGGACGGTGAAGAAAGCATCGAGCCGCTTTCTCGTTTATTGATTATCTTAGCTGGAATTGTACTCAATACAGGGTAAAATGCAGCAACAGTGTTAATGATACATTTTACTGCCCTATCCAGAGCAAATTGATGTATTTTAATGCATAAACGAATGTCCATGTTAAATTAAATATCAAGCAATTTTCTGAGTAGTCATGAGAATTATTGTACAGCAAATTTACTGGTATGAAATGTCATCCACTGAACACGCATGCAAAACCAGCATCATACATCATCATCGTAGACACCCATCATCACGGCATAAATGTTAAGAGTTGCTTACATGCTGTGGCACACACTGATACACACGCCCATCAGACCCGGGTGTGTGATGAGGAGTGCAAATTGCGTCAGGAGTTGGAGGAGGTGCAGCTGCGGTATGCACCCACCCCCTAGTGCTGTGCTGTGCTGTGCTGTAAAGCACTTTGGCTTGGGGGAAATTCCCCAAGCAGTTTGGCAAAATGTGCAGACAGGACAATACTGTCCTCTGGTGGACAAGGGAGGCGCTTAAGGAGACAGAACAGGGCTCTGCAGTGGTTACATTTACATGAGCTCCTGTGGATTCTGATCCCGGTCAGTTTAATAATTGTGATGGTTCTTTTGACTTGCAAGAATGTTGTGTATCTTTGTCTCAAAGGCTTCCACTTCTCACCGGAATAGTGATTTTGCAAACAAATAAGTAAATGAATAGATAACCGAGATGACTTTTTTGCTTTTGCTTTGCTTTGTTTGCTCTGAATCTCCTGGTTCAGCAGTTTATTTTACGCCACGTCTGACAACATAAACTTTGCAGAATTAGAATTACAGAGACAATAGATATGGATCCCGTAAGACATAAAGATGACATGGCAACACTATAAAGAAAGTAAATAATTAAAAGTCTAGATTTGCTTCAGTTAATAATAATAATCACTTAATGACCAACATGAATGTGATTTCAATTAACAAGTGCAGGTCTTTTGTTTTTCTCTCCATCCTGTGAGTCACAGTGTAATTGTGCTGTAATTGAGAAAGCTGTATGATTGCAGCTTTTTCTCTTCTGAATGAATGAACAAATTGTTTTCCTCATCCATCATGATTCGTTAGCAAGTATTCTTTCACACCCTTGGAACTCAATTCTCGGTGACAATGGTTCTCTCTGCCTACACATTCATATAGAAATACAAATGACCTGGTATACAAGCTCTCCCCATTTTATCAAGTACATATAATACATAGTATAATACAAAATCTATGGCACTTTTTATATGTAATGTTTACAATAACCATAGCCCAGAGCAGCTTGCAATCAGAAACCAGCTCATAGACACAGAAACACATTACTTACATCTTGATAGATGTTGTTTTTTTTTCATTCAACCTTTAATCTCTCGGTTAAAATATGTTTCCCTACACTACAAACTGTTGACTGTTGCAGTCAAATCGATTTTCAAATAATGAGGAAAAAACATTAAGTAATGACACTTAAACATTCACAGTTCAAATGCAGTCGACAGATAATATTTTCACGTTCAGTATTATGTTCGGTGATTCTAACCAGTGCAGCGTGTGATTGGCTCTGCAGTATAGTAAACATTGTTGCACTGCTTGACATGGAGCTTTGAGCTCCTCTGGCGATTAAATCCTACAGCAGCAAGACCAACATTTCTAAAACAAACATAAGAATAAAAAATTAAATACAGCAAAATTTCCCTGCTATTGTTTAGTGAGATGGCTTCATGGTTAATGACATCGTCCTCACGGGACACGAGACATTTAGCTAGAGATCATGACTGTGACGGAAGGGGGTTCAATATCTTGAGCCTCTTCTTTGTGCACTTTAATCTCCCTGGCTGGGAATGATAAGACATTTTACCCTTTAAGTATCTCCTCAGTACCAGAATATAATCATTACACACACAAAAAAAAGTCATGATATCTATAATAAATCTATTGATGATAATGGGCTTTAATATCATAATAAATAATTGTCTCTATGAAGTATTATACTGTATTTATTAGCTGTGTTGCCTCGCAGCAACCTTCGTTGGCAGTTCCCTATTGTTATTTACTTTAGGATGACCTGCTGAGCATGCTCCCTCTCATACAATAACCCCACACCACATCCATTTTGCTATAAACAATGAAACTCAGGAGCTGCTGAGTAAAACCTTTGTCACACTGACCTACCAGCAGTTGAGGGCTAAGTGGCTTGAGCGATTACTCATACCGGTCATTTTCAAGTCAGAGGCCTGGCTACCATTACCGGGTGGTTTTACAGTTTTGCCCTGAGCCATCATTTGCAGGCTTGATTGACCTTGAAAACAGTAAATAGCTAGAAATATCTAAAATCGTCTTCGTGGAGTTTTTTTTTATTTTTTATAGACGTTGATGAATCACGGCTGTGCAAGTGCAGCATAAACCGTGGCTGTATGCACTGTAGGCATACAGTTGGATTTATATTCTAATACCATATGCTGACATTTGCTCAAGAAATCAATCATGCATGCAGCAAATCATGCATATTCACAAAACCACCAGGAATCCTTTTCCAGGGGGTCCTGAACATACAGGCAAAATGCAGAATCAAACACAGGCAGTCTCAGGCACACACACACACACACACACACACAAAGACACACACAAGATAATTACACACACAAAATCACAGTCATTACTAAAGTGCACTTTATCAGTGCCTATGAGGCAGCAATAAGATGTTCATGTACAACATTCACTTTGTTAATAAATCTCATTAAGACTAGATTGTGAAAGTGTTGTAGGCCTTTAACATCCCACATGGTGACAAGAGGCTTTAATGGACATTTATGTTCCAATATTATTATTTAGTTAAAGTTGATGAAATGAAAACAACATCCTCTGGTGTTTTTTGTCATTTCAGCATTAGAGCCAATGGGATTACAGAGATAGATATAATAAAGATAGTATGCTGAGGATGTAAACAGTGCAAACTCCAGAGTAAAGGTGGCATCTCAGACATGCATCATTCATATGTAACTATTAACAGTCCCATAGCCACCTGACGTTAGTGTCTGATATAAAGCTGTATGATTTTTACTACAACAATAATAAAACAAAAATAACACAGAACTCTTCATTATATATTTTTATGCTAAAATATTTGTCAAGAAAATGAGGATTTTAAGTAATTTTATTACATTTGACCAAATGTCTTCAGAATACCAAACACGAAGCAGTAGTGTAATGTAACTCATAATGTAACTCATAATGTAACTAAAGCAAGTGGTGTCGAGAAATTCTGAGGTACTTAAACAAATTTGTTAAGCACACATTTCTGATTTGTGATATTTGGCTATAGATAAAATTCACTTGACTTCTTTAGTCTTATATAGCATTTTTATGCTCAGCCAATATTGTATTTTTTTAATCTACTGCATTTATTTGACATTTGTTGCTATTAGCTTTAGTTATATTTTTACTATGACTATACTTACTATACTTTCGACCATGCCGTGTATCAAAAAGTTGAACTACCCATTCAGCAGCTGCAGCATTAGAGGCACTTACACATCAATGCACATACACGATAAATTACATTATATACATGAATGCATCACTAATTATAATCTAGTAATATAATACACATTAATCTGAGGGATTTGTCAATTCTGAGTAGCTGTTCTTACACTGTGGTGTAGCTATTTTTCCTCACGTAAAACTCACAGAGCACCTCCATCAACCCACTAAAACCTGAACAACTGGAACAGAGTTTCCAGGGTATGTCAAAAAAATCATGCAACGATTAAAGAAGGAATGGACATCTAATGCACAATACATCCATTCCATTTTGTATCACCGCAAGAGATCATCAATTGCATCACATCAACACTATGGTGATGTTGCTATGATGATGTTGCTTTACTCCGATCTGCCTCATGACATATTAAGGAATACCACCTACTGTAGTTCCTTGACCCTGGAACATGGATATCGTGCATGTCTTGCATGTAGCATGTCTCTACTCCTCTCTGTTACAGTGCTGTGATCAGTACATATTACCCCCTTCCAAATATATATATATATTAATATATATTAATCTCCCAGATCCGGATTATGATCTGGATCTCGAACCAATAGTGCATAGAGGTGGAACATCATGAGATGTCCATGCCTGGGTATTTTTATTTTCATTGGTCTATTGTTTTTCATGATATAGGCTAAATGTTATTTTTAAAAATAGAGGGGGGGGGGGGATCTCACAATGTTGAGGTAATTGAAAAAGTGAGCTAGAATCTGTATGAGTGCCCAGATCTGCCTCAAAATTTTAATCAATACTTCTTTGGCACAAGATCCATTCCTAAACAAAATTTCATTTACATCCATTGATAACTTTTCAAGATGTCTTCAAACAGTGTCAATCAAACAAAACATAAAAAGAAAAAACCATGGGTGATCACATAACCTCCTCCTACTATTCTTGACTGAAAGAAGGTAGAATGTAGAGTTCAGAGTCTGGAATGATAAGATTCAAACACAGGAGACAAAAATAACAAAACATATAAGAAATTACAATAGTTGAACTTCAGTGGAATAAAATGAATGGATGTAAAGTGGATATTATGTAGAGGGTGGATTTAGATTAATTTGTGGTCTGCTGATTTGCACATATGCTATTTTATGCAAGAATTTTTTTTTTAAACTAATATTGCTTTGCAGAAAAAAACACTTTCTACAACTTACTGATATACAGTATACATAGCTTTTGATTTCAATGCTTATATTTATTCTTGCTCTCCTCAAGTACAACGTCTGACGTTAATACTATCATAGGCTTTGTTAGTTAGCTAACTGAGATTTTATCAATCATAGACGGGTTCCAGTGTTTCCAGCATTTAGAGGTTCAGTTGCAATGATCTGCCATTAATGAGATAGTTAACTTCTAACTCATGTGGACCTTCTAAATGTCCCCAACTATACACCAGACATGGGGAATAAATCAAACACCCTTGTCTAGACAGGGAAACACACTGCCCTGGAATATATTTTCGTCATCATATTTTATTAGGAGCTGTAATATTTACAGCGTTCCCATTAAAAATGGCCCAGAAGCATTATCACTCCTTTTAATTAACTGTGCCACATGGACTTCAAATCAATTGTCAAGAGCATAATTTAGGGGGAATGAGGCTTCATTTTTTACGTTTATTTTCATTTTTGAGATTATATATGCATTCATCTGTATAATAAGCTACTATGTAGCAGACATCGGTTCAAGCAGGAATGCAACTTACATGGAAAAAAAAGAAATGACTAGAATCACCTCCTACAGGAAACTCTGGCTGAGGCTGGCATATAATTAAAGGAGGGAGAATAAAATCTGCTTTTAGTGCTGTCAGCCAAAAATTCACTTTTCTTTAGATAAGTCGTTACATATACACTCATCTGCTATAGTACTGCTATTAGAGTCTCTTACTTTGGGTACCTTGAATGACCTTTTCTTAATATTACAAGCTATTGCCTTTGCCGTGGCTATTATTTTGACATTATTTAAACATTTCTTCAGTTTTTATTTCTTTATGCACATTGATTGGTAGTATTGTTGCTTGGTCAGGTCATTCTTGCTCAGTCATATGTGTATAAACGATACCAATAAACACATAGAACAGATAAGAAAAGACAGAAAAGAAAATAGACTTGGCAGAAATAGACTCATGAAACATAATATGCCTTTAATATGCTTTTTTATTATTATATTGCAATAAAAAAAGAAGAGTAGACTGATGAGAGGGAGATAATTGATTTCTCTCTATTGTTGTTGCAGTTATGTGGTTCAGCCACTAAGAGGAGCTGTAAGTCCAGGGTTTAGACAAACACCAGCAAGGTAAAGACATGTACTCTGGAAACCTCAAGTATCAGCAGGGACACTTCTGGCCATTGCTTTAGGTCATACGTTATATTCACACATTTACACATCTGTGAAACCAAATCAATGCGTCCTGTATTGTCACTGAGCTCTTCCACATAAGGTGGGGGATAAATGCCTTCAGGGATGGATTGCAGGAAACATTTCTGTTCTGTTCATCACTGAAACACATTTATGAGGAATACTGAACATATAGACAAAAATGTCTCCGCTGGGTTTCTGGTTTTCTTCCCACAAGGAGTTTCATATTTCATGTAGCTAATATAGATATTGTAATGTAGATAATATACAGTCTATATTGTAGATGTTTAATGTAATTTATGTGATTTTTTTAAAAATCTTTTTCAAAAAGCTTTCTGCAATCAAGCTGCATCTAAATGTTGTGTCTATTATAATGCATCTTATTTTATCATTTTTTACACATAAAATCTGTAGCTATAGCAGTCAAATAAATGTAATAACAATAAGTACAATATTATCCTATGCATTTAGTGGAGTCTGAGTATAAAGAATATTAAATAAAAGCACATGAATACTCAACTAAAAAATAGTAGTACTACTAATAAATGTACTTTAATACTAGTAAACGTACTTTCTATCGCTTCCTCAGGGTCAAGATATTTTCAGATCAAAATAGCATTTCCTACATTGTGCTTTATATTTGTGTATCTAGTTTAGTATCTTGTATAATATGTTGTTTTGAATGTAAAGAGGGCAAAAAGGAGAAATATTAAGAATAAAAAAGACACATGTATGGACTCGAAATGGCTTTTTAAGAGCATTGATTTACTTGACATACAGAAATAGATTGAGGATGAGGATGGGGGGTGGAGGGTTGGGGGTGGGGGTACGGAAACGCTGTGTTTACTCTGCTTAATCAGACAGCCATATAGTCATTTAGCTGGTTCCTTATTGCTGAGTAATTGTTCGATTGCAACCGTTTGCTGCTTGCAATCTGTGTTAGTAAGCAAATATTTTAATCGGGTTTATATCAAACAGTAGCCTGTAAAAACATGACATTTACAACAGAGCACTATAAAGCTGTGTAAGCCAATCAATAAGCACACACACACACACACACACACACACACACACACTTATACACACATACACGCAAACAAGCATAATGCATGATTTAATGTCAGCCTCTCTGCATGGATCCAAGTGAAGCAGCAACACAGCCGCTAACTTTTCCCTCTCCCTCTCTGTCTCTTCTGTCTCCTTGTTTCTCTTTCAGGTTCCCTAAAGGGGAGAAATATTTATATTTAAATGTCAAATGTTAGAGCTCTAAATGCCAATTTTTTTTTTTTATTGTTCCTCAAAATGACTTGACTTTAAAAAAAAAAAAAAAAAAACAATGATTTAATAATTCATTGACCAATCTAGAATCCGTGAACAGCTTCTGTCTGATACAAATAAATATATATCTTGCTCCAGAGTGCAAAATAACAGCAGGCTACAGTATGTGTCTTTGTGAAGTTTGAAGTAAGGTGGTCAAACCTTCCTAATGCAGCACAATGTAAGGCACTGAACCCAGAAATGAAGAACCAATAACCTCGTGAACAGAAATGATGACAATACTGTATGTATTTTTAACAGATCTTATCATCATGTCGGTGTCTGGCTACAGAATAAATGATTCTGCAAGTATATGATCAAATTTTATGTCAGTGAGGAATATTACCTATTCATTTTCTTTTATGGTATTCATTAAAGCCTTCCTGCTGCTAAATATTCCTCACATCCACATTGATTAGTGCATGAGTTCAATGGCCTTTTTTATGTTGTCCACATTGAAACACTTGCTCAGCAGCATCACAGTAGTAGGTACAGTATATGTAAGGGGTTAGGATGTTTCTGAGCGGCCATTTAACCAGCCATTAGTGACATCATAACCACTTGTTTCGTCACCTTCAGAACCCTTTTGAACCCCGACGCTTCCCATCATCGATTAGCGTTGGCCCATTTTTTGAGTATTTCTGTGCCTGTATTCATGCACCACTATACTCCAGATACATGCTATTACATTATTGACTGACACGGCATCGAGGCTCCCTGCATTATCAATCTATCATGTGTTTCAGTCTGTTTGGCAAATAGCAGCCCCTTTCATGTCATTAACTTTCCCTGCTGGTTATTGGATCAGCAAACACACTGTAGTGTGCTTATTCTGCTCTATCGCTATCATAAAATCATACACTTAGCCCTCTGCACTGATGACTCAACCTATCAGGTAAAACACAGCACTGTAAAGCTCTGCAGGCCTAAATCAGCGCTTTATGGTGGTAAAACATTGGACGTATCGCTTTCCTGTCCGTTTTTCTGCATCTTTATCTTTCGTCTGCCGACAGCGTCCTAGAAAGCTGCATAATGGAGCCATACCTCTCTGTGGTCAGTGTACACAACTGTTGCCTTTCTTTTCTTCTTTTCTCTCTGATTGATTGCTTGAATCCCCCCCATCCTCCCTTCTATTGTCTGTAATTTCTTTAACTGCATATACTGGCTTTGGTTATATGAGCTTTACTAGCCTTTAAGAAGCATTCATCTTGACTGTATCTTCCCTAACTGGGGTAATTCAGTTCATGTTATAACATTTATGTAGATAAATGCAATTTTCTTTGAAAATTGATATTTATGCAGCAGTTTTTTGTTTTTTTTGTTTCATAAGCAAACTCATTGGTCTCAGCGTTGTATTATTTCATCTTATCTAACAATGAAACTGTGTTTCTTTTTCTTTGCTGCTTGATTCTTTTGTCAATAACACTCTCAATCAATTTTGGCAGAAGCAGTCCCCTCTAGAATCATGCTATGCTATATGTATATCAACATAGCAATGATGTTGCAAACATGCGCATTAAAAAAAAAATGAATTGGCATTCGACCCGCATGTTATTCCTCTTTATGCCCTGTTTGGTCCATATCGTCACACCTTTCATAGGACACGTGTAAGTTAGAGGAAATACTTTATAATAATTAGTATTCAAACACAGAGTATGTGCGAAATGTTTACCTTTCTTTGTGAGAAAGTACTAAAACCCAGCTCTAATGCGGCACCTGTGCTCTTTGATTTTTTACAGGACTCTTCAAAGGTTCCCTGTGAGATGCTTTTCAGATGAAAAACAGTTTTAGGGGCTGTAGGTTCAATTCCCACTCACGGCCCTTTGCCACATGTCTATCCCCTCTCTCTCTCCCCATTTCCTGTCATACCTTCACCTGTCCTATCTAAATAAAGGCAAAATGCCCCCCCCAAAAAAAAGGGTTAGGTTACTTTAAAAAAGAGAAACTGTTTTATTTTTATATATGAGAAAAGGGAAAACCTTCTTACTTTAATTATATCAAATATCTTGAAAAATTTAAACATTTATTACAGATTAAACAAAGTACATTTCTTCCCTTGAAATGAATACAAATCAACTGTCTCAAATGTACGAGCATGTATGAGCATGTAGTAATATCTGTTCTAAAACAAATGAGCAATAAGATAGAACACCCTGCCAATGCTGTTCAGATGGTAACTTGTGCCCACTCTTAGAAATGACTTCTTGAAAGAAAATATTAGTTTTTGATGCGTTTTTGGTTGTGAACTTATTTAACCCTGTGTGATAGCTTTTACCCCTGTTTAACTTTCTCGCCGAGGCTGCATCTCTTTAATTTTGGCCGTTTTGCAAAGACTGTGAATAAAAAAGCAGTGAGAAAATGCTCTGACACCGTAGATAACAGATACATCTCCAACCTTACACTAAAAAATAAATCATAAATAGATTAAAAAAAAAGAAAGGAAAATGTCTCCTGGTGTAAATGCTGCAATTTGCCTCTCAGCTGGTGGAGGTAGCTTTGACAACGCCTAAACAGCTCTGAGGCACAAAAACAATCAATACAGATTCTCTGCTCCATCCCGAGCCCACCTGCTCTCTGCTCTGAGTCCCACACAGGGAGGCAACCCCCACCTCCACCATCACAATCACTGTACATGTGCACACACAAAGACACGTACACGTATGCAAAGATGTAGGCACATCCTTCCTGTGTTACATATCAGAGTTTTTAACATTCCCACCATGACTCTGGCACAGATGACTCAGCTCACCTGCTGAAAACTGTCATCATGTCTCACCTTGTCTATTGAACTTTACTAACACTCTTTACTTCCATACAAGCTTATATGTGAGTCCTTCATTATGACAGTAGGTGGTCCCTCTGTTCCTTGCCTCATTTTCTCACATTGCTGCTGTTATTTGTGTGTGTTTCTCCTGTTCGACTCCCACTTCCAGGATGGCAGCGCAGCTCGACGTGCAGATTCCTCCCTCAACGCACAGGCTGTACACTTTGACTCCTCTTTTTCATATTGCAATGTTGTTGATGCACCTATGTTCATAATCAAGGTCCATTTGATGCATGTGTCAGGCGTGAGGTGGAGGTTTAACTGATTACATCAAACTCCAGTGTGGTAAAAGAGCACAAAGGTGTCAATCTGGGCCCTGTGATGGGAGATCAGTGGAACAGTAATGCAATGGTAGTGAGTTATTAAATGAATAAAGAGGCAGAGCTGCCGAAGAGTATTGATTTTTCACATCTCCCTGAGGCTCTGAGGGCTTTCAAGGCAAAGGGAAGGACGCATACACACACTGGCATGGACACACATGTATGCACACATATACTGACACAAATACAGACGGAGAGAGAAAGGTTTAAGAGTGAAAGGATAATGGCCCTAGCAGTTGCAGTCTCACTTAAAACACAGTTTGGACTCTCAAGGTTTCCCACCGGCCACCGATCGCCTGATGAAAGGACTCATTCGGAACCAGCCAGGTTTTGTTCTCTCTTGCGCGCCTTAGCTGTAATGCATGCGCTAGACAGTTTTGAACAAAGCTTTCCATACTCACACACAAGGTCTGGTAGATGCGGAATGCCAATATCAGCTCCCATAGATACCTGGGTCTCAGGAGTGAAAGAAAAATCAGTTAAAAACCTCTTAATCATGAAAAGATGAAGCATAATGGGTTTAACGAAAGCTCTGGCGTGATGAATGGCCTTATTTGATTAAGCTGGACGATTTACCCTGAAGGTGAATGAATACCAGCAGCCTTCAGTCAGAGTATCGAAATACTATTTTGCTTTGCTGATTCTCAAAACACACATTATTTGTGTATTATCTTGATTAAGGCACAAATCAATGAGTTGCCCAATCCTGCATGGATGAGTCTTGACTGTCTGAAGTTGAGGCGAGCTCGCACCGCAGTCGTTTTGTTCAACCACGCTGGAAACACACGAACCGTGGCTTCTTTTGTGTGTCATGTTGATAAATGCCCGGGGCATTTTCACAGAGTGCAAATGTGAGGAGGCCGAGATCCATCTTGATTCCAGGAGTCCTTCCGAGTCCATAAGGGGAGGGTCAATGTCCATCTGTTAGCTTGACGTGACACTGAGTCTGCACAAAAGGAAGACAGATGATTGACCTCATACTTGGACTGTGTCTCTGTGTGTTTTAATTTCTACACAGATCCAACAGTACAGCCATATGTACCACTGGCTCCCCTCCTGTTTCCTTTCCTTCCCTCAGCATCCACAGTCATTCAAAGTGATTTGGCCTTTGTAATGAGTCCTGAAGGGCCTCTTGATTGCAGGAACATGAAAAACATGCTGGCTATCGCTGGCGTCTTGTCTCTATTAGATCTTATTGATAAAAACCTTTTCCTCAATAATGGCCCTAATGTATTTTCTTTCTTCTTTACCAGTCACAATAGATGTGCACAGGTCTCTCAAAGACCCCTGCGTCTTTACTCTTCGGTTGGTGACAGAAAAATGTGTTTTCACTGGCTGATACTATGAAGATATAATCAAGTCGAAACCTTGTAAAAGGAGAATTCTCACTCTTTCTGCCTCTGTTAAGAAATGCATGCTTTCATAAAGGGGATATAGGATAAATAATAAAGGCCCTTTTTATTGGGCCTTTATTAGATGTATTTGTTTGAGTTTAAAACAGAGAGGAGGCTTTTGTTGGACTGTGACAACGAGGCTGTAATGAAGTGTCATTTAGGTGTGACCAGAAGACAGTAGCAGCAGACAGACATGTTTCCAATATGAGGGCTCCAATGAAGTTGAATCAGTGACAAATGAGTCGACATCGACCTGCAAAAAAAATAACGTCGGTTCAAGAGTGGATGTCACTGGTGTTGTGAGTGCAGACTTTTGTGTTGTGGTGAGACTGTGAGCAATAAAATGGCATTTTTCAGTAGTGTAATGGATGGAACTCCACAGTCTATAAAACAAAAACTTCAGTAACAATATACAAAAACCTTATTCAGGCTGTATGGCTGCAGGGTTCTGTCTTTATGCGAGTAAAAGTACATCTCAAACTTCACTGTTCAGCCAGAGGTGAAAAACATCCAACCAGACAGATGCAAATGAGGACAGAGAGGATACAGGCTGCACAAACAAAACACAGAGAGACAAATGGATAGCGGCTAGGATAGACAACAATCCCACTTGCACTCGGGTGCGTTGTCTGAGCACATTCCCACCATTCAAACTGCAGAGAAATCAATAGTTTTCTTCACCACATACAGATGATTTTTTTTTTTCCAGGGTGGACTTTTGTTCTGCTTGAAAGATTCAAAATTTCTACATTTGGAGGGAGAATGGCCCATTAAACCTTGAATGATGAATGATGCAGCAATTTAGTTTTCCAGCCCTGAGTGCAGATGTTTCCATTGTACTTTTATCTGTGAAAATATTTAAAGTTTTAAGTGCACATATCTCCACTAAGACCTACACTGTGCTTCTAAACCTCCTTCACCAAATGAAGACACGCACCTTCAGCGACATCTTTTTGTGCTCTTCAAAAGAAAAGTAAAATTTAAACTATCGTCAAATGTCTTTGATCAATAACTTATTGTTTTGATCATTTCCCTGAGCAAAAATATGCATTTGTTGTTTCAAGTCTCTTGATTGTGAGCATTTTCTGCTCTTCTCCGTCACATATGATAGTTAAAAAAATCTCTCTTTCTGGTCTGTTGCTTGCAAAAACAATAACTTTAAAGATTTGAGTTTTGAGTTACACTGAATGAATTTTCAGCGCTGTTGTAGAATAAATGATTTATTGAGAAATAATCCGCAGATTATTCTACATTGAAAATAAGAGAGTTGGAGTCCTATGAATTGAATCTACAAATTAAATGCACTCTAAAACCACATTCATTACTTGAATGTGTGGTTTGTATCCTATGTACGATTGATGGATTGATTGTAATCATGTCCTCATATATAAAAAGTCATTTTACTTTTTTCAATCCAATCATCACTTAGATTTGTGAATTGTGACCTGTGGTTTAGTTTTTTGTCAAAGTGTCCATTTCAGCAGACAGATCAGGACTTAAAACAAGTTGGGTTTTGAGTATTCTGTATTCTAATTCTTATTTTCTGACATTTAGAGAAGGTATATTTGTCTGATTGCCATTAACTGATAAACACACACCACAGCACTAATTTTGACTTCTCTACAGTATCATGCCTATACAATCTCAAGGTTTTCAGGGAAGCATCCTCAGTCCTCACTGATCCGGTAGCCACTCCCAGCATGTATTGCTTTGTTGTTCAGACAGTAATTACAGACAATGGAGCGAGTTGTATCCACAGGTGCTGTATATCTAACAACATGGAGGAATTAATGCAGTTAGCGTGGGTCACTGTAGCACCGTCTCCTGCTGAGAGTGTAACCCAACAGGCTTTTAATGCAGAGTGGAGCTGTGAGGAGTGCCAGCCCATCGTGAGCTGATTCAATCCTCCCCTCCTGCCTGTTTTAACACAGGATCCTTTAATGCAGCCCTAACAACATTTGGGGAGTATTTTTAAACAAAATGAAATTGCACAGGCGCCACCTCCGTCTGCTCCGGTGTGGCATGGGATACAGTTCCCCAAGTCGAGCACGATCACTGAGGCTTCAGGAATTTAAAGTCCTGCTAATGAAGATGGGGGGAGTGCTGTCTCTCCACTATAGGATTACGCTGTCATAAAGCACTGTAATGCAACGGAGTCCTACATGGCCGGGAGCCTCATCCAGTGTGACACACAAGCATGGTCATGTCTTGAGGATGTGTTCCAATATAAATAAAGTCAATGTAAAGAAGACGAGTAACGTCTGACTTCGTTACAATCTGATTTAATTAGACTTTGATCAAAATGTTGGCACTCAGTCAATGCTAAGTTGAACAGGTTGGGTGAGAAGACATTTTTAACAATTAATTATTTATGATTGTGTAACTAACATACATTGCAGGACTTTAAAATATACACTATGTGCCATCCAACTCATCAGGCGACCCCTGAACCCATCATTTCTGTGTTTGTGTTCCTGTGCACATGTATTTGTACACATGTATTTCATACGTGTGTGTGTGTGTGTGTGTGTGTGTGTGTGTGTGTGTGTGTGTGTGTGTGTGTGTGTGTGTGTGTGTGTGTGTGTGTGTGTGTGTGTGTGTGTGTGTGTGTGTGTGTGTGTGTGTGTGTGTGTGTGTGTGTGTGTGTGCGTGCGTGCATTTGCGTGCGTGTGTGTGTGTGTGTGTGTGTGTGCGTGTGCGTGTGCTTGTGCTTGTGCATGCGTTTGGATGTGTGTCATCTCATGTCCTGGCAGCTGCAGCCTCTGAATGTTTGATGTGACCACTGGTGTGAGGAGAGGATCTAGAGTCTTGAGGTCAAGAGGGTGTGCTTTGACATACTGGGGAGAGGGAAGCAGAGACGAAGGGGACTCATTGATGTTTGTCCTGTCAATAGCTTTGCTCAGGGGAATATTCTGTCTGACTGTATGTGGGGCATGCATCTCACTGGGCTCCACTGTGTCTGTGTGGCCCGCTGATATACGAAGGCTTACCCCCTAAAATGCTTTTATTCTGTGCCTTTAATAGTTCACTTGTTGCAGTTCAAAAACAATGCTGTTAGAAGGGGTATTATGTGGTTGGTTGTCATACTGTATGCTACAGTGTGTAGTGTGTGAGCTCTGACAGGAGGCTCGGCGGGCTGCATGTGTCAGGTACGCTTTGGCACCAGTGTTAATACACAAGGGGAGCTATGATGTCTGCGGTTTCCTTCACAACTATCACCACAATATGTCATGACACACACACTGAGATGTGCATGAGCACACATACAGTATCCTGAGGTTGTTCTTTCATCACATCTATGGAAGGTTGGATTTCCTATTTATTCTTGTTGTAATTTTACCCAACTACATCTTTGCAATTAAAGTAGAGAGAGAGAGGCAGAGGATAACAAGCAGCATGCAACATAAAAAAGGACTTGAAACTGCAGGTGAATGTGTACTTAAATACTTTAGATGTGATGCATGTGGAGGCTGTCTTGATTTTACCCAAAGTCGTGCCCATATTGACTCCAGGAGAGCAAGGAATGGATTTACACATGGTTTGGGGCTGGGGGTGGAGTTGCAAAATACTCTTTATTGAATTCCGTTTCGAAATAGCATATATATATATATACTGTGTATAAATAAATAAATGAATTGATCTAACATGATAAGTAGTTGGCTCTCCCACACAGAGCTGAGCTGGTCGCTGTTTTTGAATATGTTCAAAGATTTCTTCTCAATCTCAATACCCATTTCTTCATGTGGTGCGAAAAACCAATTCTCTCAACACAGTCTCATTCAATATTAACTGAATAATAACACACCAACCACTTATCAACCACTCAATACTGTTACTGTTCATTTTAGTGAGAGGATCTCCAGGTGTTTGTGTGTGTTTGCGTTTTTATGTATGTGAGCAAGTGCGTGCCTTTGTGTAGAGACGGCAAGAGGGAGAGAAGGGAAGGAGGTGTAGTAATCCATTAAACAGTCCCTCCATCTATGGATTAGGTTAGGCCATCAGGAGATGGCTCCTCTCTCTCTGAGAGAGGGCCGAGCTGTGGGTCAAACATTTAGTAATAAGCTCAGCTGTCCTATAGTGACATGTTACCAAGGTTACCAGGCTGACCCCGTCCATGTAACACCTCTACGAGTTCCTGCATCACACCACAGATACTCTGTGACAGGGCACGTACAGGTGACACATACACACACACACACACAAACTATCTTTCTGTATTTCCTTTTTCCATGCTTCCCTGAATACTTTGGCGAATCCCAACAAGACCCCGTCCGTCCTCCTGCACGATGACAGAAGAGCTTCAAGTGGCCTCCGTGACAATCAGCAAAGTACAATAAACACCTTCAACTTAAGAAGACTGCATAATGCAGGGTCATCTCTCTTCCAGATGGTCAGAGGGTCTCTAGTCTCGACCACTAGCCCCAGTGACCAGCGATTGCAACGTTCAGGCAGCAGCAGAATGCTGATGCACTATTTGTCTGGGACGTGTTCTGGTCCATATGATGGATGACATGCGCTGATGCACAGGCTCTAAGTGATTGGAGAAGATTGAAGACACCCAATTCACTTACAGTAGCTTTGCTCTCTGTTCCATAAGTAGGCAATCAAAGCAATGGGCCCATGTAAAAAGTATGTGCTGTATGCCAGATCTGCTGTGCCGTTATACTGGACTATAACCTGGACTATTACAGCTTTACTCCTCCACTTTGCTGGTCTTCTGCACCATCACAGAGTCATATGTGTTGAGTTTGAGTTGGAAACCATCTAGTTTTACTGGTGGCAGAAATACAGTCTTCCTGCCTCCCTGCAATGCAAAATAACACACATTTGGCGTCATTAATGTATCTATTAAAATCACATTAAAACATTAGGAACTTATTTAGATGTGTGTTGCGAATCTACAGCAGCAGTAGCAATGGGTGTATTTATATACAGCATATCAATACTATTGAAAATTGTTGTCAGTATTGATACTAGCATCAATGGAACTAATAAAATAAATGAAGACATATAGGGTATAAAAAGATCACATTATGGGCACATGGACACTTTACTACTTTACTAATCCTACCGATTCATGCATGCAGTGATCACCTTGTTCAAAGAATTCACACTTATGATCTTGCATTTTAAGACAAAATGCACTGTAAAAATGTACAGTAAAATCTGAACAGTATTCCAGTACGTTAATGTCACACAGTGACATGCTGTAAAGTGCAAGGCAATCTGGGAGAAATAAAACGTGACAGCAGCACTTTAAGAGAATACCATTATTTACGGGAATGCACTGTGAACTCTGAAGAACGTCTGGGAGATGCAAAAGCATCATGGGAAGGTGAAGGAAAAGTGTTGGAACTAAGATGTGAAAATGAAGGGCCACCGTACAAACTGCTCAGCCTTTTGTCCAAATTATCCACAGGTGCATGGCTGTGACTATTGCTATTATTTAGTAATATCAGTCATCCAATGTTTTGGTCTTTATTTGGTCATCCAATTCAGTGATTTTTTATTATTATCTTATTTAGATTTTAACCAAAAATACCACCATTTTTAAGAAGGCAACATTGCTTTTAACACATTTTCTGTCTACTCATAGCTAAAGATCACTGCTGTACATCACAGATTAAAACAAACAAGGTTCTCTGTGATGAATAGTTCAGGAAGTATAGATACTGATAGAGAGTGGAGAAAATGAATGAGAACAAAATGGAGAAAAAAAAATCAAATTAATTATTTTGCACCTTAATCCCTTAAGTACAGACCAAATAAAACAAATGATGTTCAGCTTTGCAGTGGTTGAGATTATAATTGATAATAAACGATGATATATTCCCAGATCTTCTTCCAATAAAATCTGATTATAAGCCCCGGGACAACATAATATAGTGTGGTAACCTTATAGTTTTAGTTGCAATTGTGTTCTGAAAAGATGTAAAGCACCATAGTAACTTTTAATTGAATATTTTTTAGTTTTAGATAGTTGAAAAAAATTGAATTAATCTATTTATGTTTACAACAACATAAATATATCAATCATCATCGGGTTCGGATCCTGTGCTTTCAGTTCTGATTCTGTTGGTTCCATTTAGATCACTGTACCATTACCTTGAATGTGAATCTATGAACTGTCTCTTTTTTTCTCTATAGTGAAACCCCACCCCTGGCTGTACTTTCATAGTTCATCTCTGGCTCTTTAATGAGGACAGATATGCTGAGATGGGCACTTCCTGAATCAAGTGCTACAAGATGTTATGCATCCTGCATTACAGCAACAAAAAGATGAGAAAGTACTGATCAATATGAAGCAGGTCTCATACTTTGAAGAGTGCAGGATAATCATCTACATTTGGTTGTTTTTCCTCTTTAGGCTCCTTTCAGAGCATGATATGTGAAAGTCCCTGAGTCTCCTTGATCATTTTGTCATTGATTTCCTCCACAGAGCCTCCACTGATTTCCTTTTGATGAGTCACTGAGTAATTTCAGTGTGTATGTGTCAACAGGGAATGATAAGCAACTAGTCACGCACACTCTTGAAAAACCTTTTAATAGTGCATTTTGTAACCTTCATATATACTTCAGATATTTAACAAAAATGTACATAAATTTTTGTTGTGACACTTCCTTTTTCTTCCTAATTGAAAGGTTCATTCTTTTTCATTTTGCTTGCTTTCCAAAGGCCTGAAGAGCCACTGTGCCGTGTTTTAATCCTTCCCTCTGAGTGTTGAATGTGAATGTCGTTGAATGTCCTTCATGAATTTGACATTGATTTTCTTTTCCATAAAGCAGTTTTCCTCAGGCTATGAGAAAACAACAGCTACAGGTAGCCGGTTCAAACAGGGGGCAGTAAAATAAAAAGCAGCATTTTTTTTTTTTGTCACATAATCCTCATGAAAATGGAACACCTGAGTCGAGAATCATAGATTACTCTCATGGAGGTATACACATTATAATGATCCTTTCCTATTTATACTATATTGTGAGGTGTGACTGCTTTAATCTGACATCTTTCTCATGAAAATTAAGAGGATTAATTAAATGAGTTTTTGGAAATAATATAAAATAGAAGTAACTTTTGGCAAATTTGTCACGAAGATAGAGTTCAGACAGGAAGTGAACAGGGGAAGAAGTGAGGAAGAAAAGGAGGATGGTGTGAGAGAGAGAGAGGGATGAGTATATTTTTAGCTGCGTATCTATCACACGTCTTTTAGCCTGTGATGGTTGGTGTCCATCAGATCTCTGGAGCGTGGTGGCCTCAGCCTTGATGCTGCATTGGGATGCACACACACACTCACACACACACACACACACACACACACACACACACACACACACACACACACACACACACACACACACACACACACACACACACACACACACACACACACACACACACTTCTCATAGGTGAGAGATATGGCAAAAATAAGTCACAGACAGGAGGCAGTGAGGAGGAAGACAGATAAGATCTGTGGTTCTGAAACAACACTATATTAAGAAGAGGTTTTATGAATGAATATCGCAAACCAACAAAATACATTTTTAGATAATAAACACTAAGCAAACATGATTACCTTCGCCAGACAGACGGACAAGAGTATAATGGCATGACAGGTCTTCCTCTCTTTGGTCTTTAGGGTCCAGGGTTTTGTCAGGCATCCTGCCCCCTGGGAAGAGACCGAGAGTCTGGACAGAGGAACGCTATCCCCCCTCTCCCTGTCAGCTTGCTTCATTAGCCTCAGACACACACTCACACAGCACCATGCACACACACTACCACAAATAAGTGGTTGGTATATCTGTGTAGCATCTTAAACCTAAATCACCAAACAAATTAAATAATAATAATGTTACCAGACTAACAGATTACACCTTTAAGACAATAAATGCAGCTGTTACATTCAAGGTAATGCCAAACACATATTGCTGATTAAGCCTATCTCTCTGGATTTTGCTGTATAGAAGAAATTTAAATTTGGAAATTTAAATTTGGAGTCAATGCATTTTACGTAAATATTGTTTTGCCAGAGCTGAAGGACGAGCAACCAATGAGTGTAGGCTACAGCCACCTGGACTATGCAGAGCTTATGGCTTTATAAGCACGTGGTCAGTGTTTCATTGCCAGAAGGGAGAGATAAAAGTTATTTAAAATGTTTTTTTACAAGATTTTACAGCTCCCTTCCATTCTAATAATGATGTCATCCACTCTATCTCAAGAATCTGTGCAATACACACCCATTATAAAATCTGAAACAAGCTGAAAATTCCCTGAAACATGAATTGTGTTTTCATGCAAACCATTCTAGGAATCAAAATGCCCATTTACTCCAGTTAAGTCCCAAGCCTTGTGACCAGTTTAAACTTTTAATCATGTTTCTATCATTAAGTATTTATGGTATTTGAGAATCGTGACCAAAAGACACAGCACACCATGTCTGATCAATCTGCACATTTTAATGTATTTTTTGCATATGTGCGGACAGCACTGTTGGATCAGCAGTGCAGTGTTGCCCTACTGCGTGTGCTTATGGAACACAGAGTAACACCACAGCAACGGTACACTATTATCCAAATGCTCATAGACAGTACTCATAAAATGACGAGGGACACAGGGGAGGGGAGGAGGTGAGACAGAAACCAGACTGTGCGATTTGCAGCTCCCCTCTTCCATTGCCTGGTTGCCATGGTGATGCTGTAATTCTTCAGAATTGCACATATTGATTTGCAGAGGCATCAACGGCCAAGCAGGAGTGAGAAGAAATGTGTGTGTGTGGGTGGGGGGGTGTTAGGTTGTAGTAGAATACACACACACACACGCACACACCTACACACACATTTGCCAGTATACCTTCCTGAGATGTTGCCGTCACACCTGTGTTTCCAGTGGTTTTAAAGCAATAGTTGATCATGTCTTTTTGAAGTTGCTCTCCTTCGGCTGCACATAACATGTCATTTCAGTGATGTATGTGCTTGTTAGTTTGTCTATAAATGCACACTAACTTTGTCACACATGTTATTCCTTCTATGTTTATCAATTTAATAAAGCTTGAAACTCTTTCTCTTCTGAGAACAGGTGTAGTAGGATAGAAAAGCAGCCTGACACACCAAACCTAGTGGAAAAAAGTAAGACAGAGCACCCACACTCCAGCATGTTTGTGATATTTAACAAAAATAAGGCCATTTAGTTGGAGAGCAAGCCGAGATGAAGGGAGCAGAGAGACTGTTTGAAAAACCTGAATTGAAAGCTGAATTCCTTGAACGCTGTTTGAAAACTGTAATCCCAGCCGAAAGGTTAAAAGTCTCAGCAGGTTTTTTATTTGTGTCTTTGTGCTGCTGTTTTAAGCCCAGAACATGCTTTGTACTCCGTTCAAAGAGCAGCACAAGGGGTCCGTGAGGGGATTAGTCTGAATGATGACGGCGGAGGCGGTGAAGTGCATTGGCGTTTGAGTGTGCGCAGACACACATGCACATATACTGTATTTCTTATCGCTGTCATATTAAAAGCTTGTAACTTTGAAAGAACATTTTCCATGAGCAAACTTTAAAACAGATAAACTTAGCTTTGAGATGACAGCTGGTCTTCTTCTGATCTTTTTTCTTACCTCTGACTGCAACATGATTTTTTACTGTTACATAAGTTGTGTTATGTCCTTAGTCTGTGTCATTATAAATGTCAAACTCTCTGACTGCTGAGGTACTTTTGCCCCTTTTGTTTTTCCCAAATCAATAAAATGTTCTCTCTTTTTAGCCATTGGAACTTATAAGCACTGGCTTGGTCGTTAGTGGGTACCATTATTTTTAGTTGTGGGACATTAGACTGAAATGCAGTCTTATGAAGTATAGTTGTGAGATAACTGTGTGAATGGAACAACTACAGGGAATTACATGGAAGACCAAGACCCCTGCACAAAAAACAGCTTTATCACCATGCAGGAAAATGTTTGTCTAATAGAATTCATTCATTCATTTTTATTCTGTAACCGCTTATCCTGTGTAGGCTCTTTGGGGGGGGGGGCTGCAGCCTATCCCGGCTGACTTTGGGCGCGAGACAAGCTCACCAGTTCATCACAGAGCCACACATAGAAAGACAAACAACCATTCTCACTCACATTCATGCCTACGATCAATTTAGAGTCATTAATTCACCTCTACTGCATGTTCTTGGTGGTGGGAGGAAGCCGGAGAACTCGGAGGGAACCTACGCAGACACAGGGAGAACATTCAAACTCCACACAGAAAAGTACCAGACCCTCAGGTGGGTTTGAACCCAGGACCCTCTTGCTGTGAGGCAACAGCGCTACAATACTACCCACCGTGCTGCCCCTCTAATAGAATTTATTATGCTAAATTGCTAAGAGACCAAGTGTAGTCAGAATCCTTGCTTTGTGTGATAGAAATAATAACACACATTAGACTCATTAAGTACATTAGTTAATAAATAATAACAAAAACATTCTTGATTGCCCATTTTTGCTATACAATGAAATCCTTTCTTCTTGCTTAGACAATGGCCTAACCATAACTTTGCACCAAAAATCATTGAAATATAATCATTTTTTGTAATATTCTGACAACAACCAAACTTGATAAACTAATAACTTGATCATCAACGCCACTGTTGGAGATACTGAAAAAGAATTGAAATGCCACAAAAGACATGTGAATGCATGTGTCTTTCATTCGTTCGTTCGTTCGCTAGTTAAAGACCCATTGAAAATGCTGTGGTCACCTTTATATTTCCAATGTTTTAGCCCTGCAGTTTCCTCTGTCTCCATTTGTTTTCTGAATGGTTGGTCCCGAAGGAAAAGTTGTCCCCGCTCTTATAATGAGGGGTATCAAATACATGTAAGTCAGCAGTTAATCCCAAACACAAAAAGTTACACACATGCACACATACTCACATCTATGGAGCACACGGACAAACAAACACAACAGCAAGAACAGCACAGTATGCACAACGTTGGCCCAAAGGTCCTCCGGCCAGAGACGGCAGTAGAATTTAAAAGCCTCAATCACTTTCTCAAAAACACAACTAATCATCCGTCTCTATCTCTCTACAACAAACACACGGGCACCTCTTCCCTCTCTCACACTCTTTTGCCCTCCTTCCCACTCTACACTCAATGTGAGAGGGTGCATGTAGGCTACGTATGCATGTGTGTGTTTGTGTGTCCGTGTAGGTGTGTGTAAGTGTGTGTCAGTGTGTTTGTTTGTCTTTGTCTGCATTGTGATTGTGATGGTGCGCTTGGAGACATTGTTAGCCCCTACAGAGGATTGCTGCTGTGTGTTTCAGCTCAAGGTCTCAGCCTCCGTCTCCGGCTGTGGTCTCAGCTCCTTCCAGCTGCTCCTGAAAGCTCCACTCTGCCTGAATGAGCTGCTAACCTTGGCACCAAATCAATATCAGCCAAACTCTTTGAAGAATCACAGATGGAACTGGCCTCACTGCTCTGTACTTTCAGTGCTGTGTTATGTGTGATCTGTGCGTGTGTGTGTGTGTGTGTGTGTGTGTGTGTGTGTGTGTGCGTGTGCGTGCGTGCGTGCGTGCGTGCGCGTGTGTGTGTCTGTAATTGCTGCCAGCATTCCTTTCCTACTTGGCCTTCGTCCAGAGAGTTGCACAGTGTGATGTTGAAGTATCTGCTCTCATTCATGATTGAGGTTTTGGGTTGGCTAAGGACCCCCCCACCCCACCCCACACCCCCATCTATTCTCAACACACACACACACACACACACACAAACACATACTGTACACGCTATAATCATCATCATCTCTTATCAGTTTTACAGCTTAATTTAACGTTTACTTAAATTTCCACATCTTCCCAGCCTGCAGGTAAGAAATAAGGCGATGCCTTCTCTGCAGTCTTGCTCCTCGGCCCAAACCTCACCCACGCATACTTCCTGTAACCCAGCTCGGCATCATATGATCTCAGTGTTGCTGAAGCTGATCGATGGTTGTGTTGAAATATCCCAGGGTATGATGGGATGCCGGCCTGTTTGCTTGCACCCATTATCTCTGTTTCCAAATACAATTAAATAGCTTATTTTACACAACTGCACACAAGCAAACATTCATCGAAATAGATACACACTCGAATAGATTTTACAACTGATGTACTGTGCAAATACCAGAACTGGTGCAATAAATCAAGTTTGATTAATTAAGTGCTCGACACAGATGCAACAGTTGGGAAGCAGTCAAAATAATATTACCTAATACCAACCTTAAGTATGGTGAAATGAACAGATTCCAAGGAGGTTGGATAATGAAGAGTAGTCATAGCTGGAGGGGAATGACTTGGTAAAGACAGTTAGCTTAGTTACAGACAGACAGTTAGTTACATGACAGATTCTCCCCAACACTGGATTTGAGCACAGGTTGATCACCTGGAAGTAATCATGATACTCCAGCAGGGTTGACTGATTCAGGACTGATAAAATAGCATTGTGCTGGATTGTAACTTAATATTACACCCAAAGCTAGTTACCAGAATTTATGATGAATGAGTTTTCCCCTGAAATACATGCAGCAACATACATGTATTTGAAAGCAATGCTTGAAGAGCTACTTTGTTGTTTTTTGCAAACATATGTTGATGCTGCGTCATTTATGTTATCTAAAGCTCGACACATTCATGAATGAAGATCCACAAGGTTAAAATCACGCCATTCACTAATGTGGTGTTGAATTTTGAAATCTTGTAAAACACAAGTCCCATCCAATCAATAAGATTTCAATCAAGAGAGACTGGTGGTTGAAGTAAATAAGATATTTATTACATCAAATGATATGTGATCATTAGTATGTCTGAAAGTCTTTGGTGTCAGAAAGTCTTTGGCGCTTAGACTCTTCAGGGAGATCGAGATTGAAGGGCATCTGAGCAGCGGCAAGATATGTATCCCCCCTTGGAGTTCAGACACTGGTGGTGGTGGTGGTGGCCGATGACCCAGTGTGAAGATGATGAATGATGAAGTTGGAGAATCTTTGAAGACTGGGCGGTGATGGGAAGGTGGAGGGTGCGCAAAAAATGGCAGCATGAAAGAACTAGAGGAACGGAGAGAGTCAATATTTTAAAAATGACAGCAGCAACATGATAGGCTGACAATGAAGGCGTGCCGCTGTGCTACTGGATAGATGTGACCAGCTGATGAGAACAGCTGATAACAACTGACGGCCCAGACTGAGATGCAGGAAAATGAGATTGAGCATGCATGAGTATAGCCCAGAGGTTTAGTCTTCCTGACTGAACTTACTCTACAGCTTCATTATATTCATATTCGTATCTTGGTTTAAAAGTGCCTCAAGCCATTTTATGGTAATCATATATATGTAAACAATACTTTGTACTAATTCATTTCAATCAGACAAAACATGAATTCATAAAGTTGAGGAATATCAGTTGGACAGGAATAAAAACCTTACATCCTCCTCTGTGCTTTCTAGCATTCTATGTCTGCAAGAACAAAGGGGGGTATGCCTGTAAGCAGTGTTAATTATTAAATGTTATACCGCTGTGCCATACAGTGCTGCATATCTTGTACACCCTCACACCAACATGTAAATCAATAATGTGAGAGCTGCATTACTCAACATAAAATCATCTATAAGCACCATTTGAGTCACTGGTTGCAGCTTTAATTTCGATGTTCAATCAAAGCGCTGAGTTCTTCAGAAACAGAAATGAGGAGACTCTGTCCGTCTTCTGGCTTGAGTCGATTGGGGAGGACAGTCACACAATCACAAATATATTCTTCTGATTGTATTCTGAAATCATTTTTCTTTGTCTCCTTCTTTCTGCTCTCTCTCTTCTCATTTCTTTCCCCTTCCTCCTGTCCTCATTATTTATCTTTAGTCTATTCTATTACCTTCCCCCCAGTTCGTATGCCTTCCTGCCTTCTCATATTGATTTTCATTTATAGGTTTTCATCCTTTTCACTCCCATTTCTCCTCTGCAATGATGGCACCTTGCAGGTTGCCTCTCACTTTGCCGCTTCCCTCACCTCTCCACAAGTAAATGCCTTCCACAGTCTCTTGCCATTCTTTTGATACAGTACTTCTGGACCGAGAGACCTGGCTGTGTCAAAGAGCATGTGCCATGGGTGAAGGATCTAGAAAGCTTTCAGCTAGAAGAGGATAGCAGTAGAAAAAGATTTATTTACCACAGTTAACAAAACTCCATCTGCTTCATGGATGATGGCGTGATTCATTTCAAGGCGTGGGTGTCACACTTATTATATGAGGGTGAGACCTGTCCCCGCCCCCACCCCTACTTTCACCATGCTGGAAATGCATCAGTTTATTCACTAAATGTGCTCTCTTTTCAGAGCACTGTGTCGGTGCTTCATTACCAAATCCATTCAGCTTGCTTATTGAGGGAATCTTGTCCTTGATCTTGTCAGATTCTCTCATTGCACGCTCACACATACACACGAACGCATCACAATGGTTAACTAGTTAGCTCAGATGCTGGGTCGCTGAGTTAAGGTGGGTCTCACACTGCCGCCACTAAAAGCCTTGACCTAAGAGAGTATAGGAAGAAAGGAAACGTGGCAAGACAAGGTAGGAATGCACATGAGTAAATGAGAAAGAGAGAAAGAAAGGGATGAGCAAGGAGACAAAAAGGGGACGAATAAAGAAAACAACAAAGAAGGTATCAAGGAAGGGAGGAGCTACAGCTGTACGCTTTCAATCTTTATTATTGTCTTTAAATCTTTTTACTACCACTGCAGTGCCACCTTTACATCAGCTGATAACAACAGGGCAGCTGGTCACTGTGTGAGGTTATGAAATGTATCAAATAAAAAACAGAAAAAAGCATCATCACCCACTGATGGTGTCACGTTAATTTCAACATTTGATGACCTTGTTGGATTCTGTCTTTTAGATTTTAGGACTTGTGCTCCACAGGCCACTTCAGCAACACATTGTTAACCAATGCAATAAGGAAACGGGATGTGTGACTCTTTAATTATGATCTATGACATAATTAGAAGAATACATTTCACTCATAGTATCATAATAACATACATTGTAAAAAAAAAAAAAGAAAAGAAAATAATGGCAATAAAATTGTTGCTACTGTTGTTTCAGAGCTTTGCTGTGGCATAGACACAGAGAAAATGGTGGTATGGTGGTAGATGCCAAAAAGACATCTGTCTAGCAAAGCAAGTCATGACTTTTGATTTATTACCTGTCATTAGGCTAAATGGCTAATGATAAACAACATATACAATTTATATTGAGGTTAACTTCTTTTATTTTAGATAATGTTGGTCACAAAAGCTCCTAATGTGTTGAAGGTATTGAGAAAGAAGTAAAGTATAAAGTAAATGTCTAAAATTTACATCACAATTTAAATCACATCCCACATACAATAAGAACCAGTTTCTGAGTATGAATGGTTCTGACACGGGGCACACATTTTTAACAGCACTAGCGTTCTACCTTTGTAGTGTCCCATGTATTATGCCCATGCTGAAAATACACTACAAGACCAAAATCTACAACGGCAACATTGTTTACCCAATTAGATGGATAGGTTTCAGATTATGTGCAAACTGGATTCCATGTTTGATTCGACTGGCCAGCCAACGAGGAAGCGGCAGGGTATCTATCACTGGAGCAAACTAAGAGGAGAGATAACAAAGTGGTGGCGTCGGAAATGCGTGCTCTTATTCTCTCGCTCCTTACACAAACACGCTAATATCGATGCTGGTTATTAATTGACTAGACAAAGAGTTTTCCAAGGAAGGAGGCTGTTTCGCACTGATAACGACAGACGGTGTCTCTGCATCTCAAAGACACAGAAAGGAGTTTCAACTTTGTAGAAATGAGCTGATGTTCACATAATACACAACAATTAATCACAAGTTAAGGCCTTGAACTTGCATACATCAGATGTCAGCTCTGGGGAATGCTCTCACTGGTCACCACACAAATAATCATTTCTGTAAGATACTTTTAAACTGATGATCACCAGATTATCTCCACTATTGAGAAAGTGGTCTCAAAACTGAACATGCATATTACAGCACAGAATAATTTACTAAATCCTTTACAGAATAAGTTTAATTTTATCTTACATCATCAACATCAGTACACGCTATTCTGCAAACCTTGGATGAAGTTTTTGATTTTCATTGAAAAGCTAATACTTTAGAAATTCTTCTCACAGTATCTGCCTGTGGCTCCTAAGAAAGATCATGGTTATGTCAAATAAACTATGGTCAAGGTGGTTTGAAATAGATAATACAGTGAATATGAGAGAAAGATTGTGTTTACTGTTCATATAAAAGGTGACTCTTACCTGCAGGTTTTTTGTTTTTTTTACAGGACATGTACAATGACAAAATGACAGCCTGGGCTCGGTTCTAGTCTGTTTTCTCTGTTTGCCTGTGTAGTTTCATTTGTTGGAGGGTGGAGCAGAGACCTTGTCAGAGATGCAGTACATCTGAGTCATGGCCTGCAGTCTGACACTGTTTTCTATATATGAGTTGTTTTTCCCATTTATGCACTCATGCACTTCATACCACCAGCACTGACATTGCAGACAGTTTTGACCTGCTCACAGACATACCTATAACATTTTGCATTGTATAATTCCTATGTAAGGTTTCCCTTAAAGATGTGTGTGTGCCTCTCGGAGATTTCTTTATTTCAGGCTTTGTCTTGTTGGAGCGGAGCTGCGAGTCTGAGAAAGAAGTGAACGAATCTATGTCTGCTGTTGAGACTTAGTATGAATATGATTAGTTTCATACAGAGATCAACCGCAGCACTCTCTCTCTCAGTCTCTTGTTCCCCACTGCAGGTCCTCACCACCAGAAATACTTTGCTATTTTCCTCTTACTGATTGAAAAAATCTGAAAGTGTCCAGTAAAACAGGGGTCTTTGCCCCTGTAGCCTGGCATTACCAGGAGTCCTATTACCCTCAGTGATAGCTGTGAGACACACATACACACAAACAATGGTACATCGATCACACATCACTACATTCAGACATTCTGATGACACCCATACACACACACACATACACACATGCACATGCACATACAGACAGTCACAACAAAAACATTGATTTGCCCCCCTCCCTCTGCAGAAAAACACTGCCAATCTTCACCAGGCTGTAATTTTACGGCACAACAAATGAAAGGGTAATTTTGGCGGGATAGTGAGGGAGAGGCACAATCGGAGATAAAGGGACAAAGTTTGGTGTCTGAAAGAGCAGTGATGATGATAGCAGCCGTGCAGAGAGAGAGAAAGAAGCGAAAGAAAGGCTGTTTGACAAGGCTGACAGCCTCACGCCTCGCTGCCCAGCTCAGCACAGAAAGACAGGTGCTAAAACACTGCAATTTAGATAGTTTACTGGCCATTGTCAAAACACTAGCGCAATCTGTGGAGGGTTTAACAGGTTTCAAGTCACTCAGTGTATGACCCCCCAACACCTCCACCACCTTCAGCTCATTACTTTCCACTGACGCCCTCTATTTTTTTTTTAACGTTGAACTTAATGATGATGAGTGTACAACAGATTCTGCCTTCTTATTCTCACGGTGAAATAGACTGAAAGTTTGTATTTTTCTATTCCATCTTAAATCTAAATGGATAGAAATCACTATAATTGTAACTTTTCTAATGTCAATATTTCTGGATTTCTTCTCATCGGTTTTGGCAGCATAATATATATACATATATATACATATATACGTATATATATATATATATATATATATATATATATATATATATATATATATATATATATATACAGATATACAGTATATAGGTTTGTATGTAATTTATTTACATTTGGTATTTGTTTGTTTTTATTTCAGAAGTGTTGATTTGCGTGGACATAATGTTTATTATATGTTGTCTGTTTTGAATGTATGTCCGTACGGTTTTAATTGTGAACCCCAGGAAGACTAGCTTTGCCTTATGGCAAAGCTAATGGGGATCATAATAAATAAATTGATAAATAAATACGTCTTTGGGTTAAACAATGTCTATGTGAAAACCACAGGGAAAGATTATGCTAGAAATGTCAGAAATGTGTCGATTGAGTAGCCTCTGTTTCGTCTTCCTCCCTTTGACATAACACTGTATGGCACTGATGAAGAGAACCCATACCTATTATTCAGTTCGAAGGAAGGCCAAAATAGATTGATAGTGATTACTTCAAATGGAAGGTTTCGTCTGTGGTTTCCACACTTTTACTGCTCTCATAGAAAGAAAGGGTTGCTATCTCTGTACTGATGAATAAGCTCTGCAAAGCCAACAAGTTTCTGACAGTTAATCACTTTTCTTCTCTTTTGTCTTCCCTCTTGTACCATTCATTACCTCCTCTCTGTTTGGCTGTATTGCTCTGCTTACTGGACATTTTCCCCAAAAGCTTAATCCGCGGGTCTAAAAGCTATCAATGAAAATAAGAAGATAAACTTTTATCACACCCCTTCCAAGCAAATGTGCTGATATTAAATAAAAAAGTGTATGGTTATACCTTACTTCTTGCATCACTGTAGATGCATCACACTTTTTCACCATAAAAGGACGCCGTGAGTGTATGTTGTGAGAAAACCGATCAAATAGCATTGATGTAAAATGTGTTACATATATAAGCTAATATCAGTATTTAACTTAAAAGTAGGTGGGATTCACCTATTTTCAGGAGTCCAAAACAGGTTTTCAGGCGCCGAAAACGTCGTTAAGAAATGGCCAAAACACAAAAAAAGTTTTTAGGGTAAAACCTTTGTCGCATAATCGGCCCCTTAGTTATTGTAAATGTTTTGATGTCTTATGATTTGATGATAAAAAGTTCTTCTTTAAGTAACACACACCACACACATTTTGAAAAAAAATGAATTCAGGACCAACCTCAAATCTCAATGTCTCTCAGCTGCTGTATTTCAAAGCAGGCTATAAAACTGAATTTTGCCAGAATAAATCTATATCCACCATATATTTTAGTAATTAAAGCAACCTGTACATATGAGGTTATTTGGACTTTTATAGATAGATAGATAGATAGGTAGGTAGATAGATAGATAGATAGATAGATAGATAGATAGATAGATAGATAGATAGATAGATGGATAGGTAGATAGATAGATAGATAGATAGATGGATAGGTAGATAGATAGATAGATAGATAGATAGATAGATAGATAGATAGATAGATAGATAGATAGATAGAACTGGTGGGAGTTGCTAAATTGGGGAAGAGATGGGGATTTGGGGGAGGGGTCATAGTTTAGAGGTCATAACCTTGAGTATTGATCAGGTTTTATCATTTCCATGGTGACTGGAGCCCCCCCACCCCACCCTTTCTGACCTGCTGGAGTACATTAGACCTCAGATCCATAACGCCTGTTTGTTCTCTCTTTCACCACCTCTCTCTTCTCCCTCTCTGCTTCTCTCTCACACACATACTGTGACACACCTACACCGAGGTGCAAACACACTCATCAATACACAGGCACACACACACACACACACACATCCATTCACACAGCTGCTCATCCAAGCACAGGAAGAAACTGAATTAAACCTTAAAAACAATCTGAACCTGCAGAGAGAACAATTCATCATGATCTGTGTGTGTCAGAGAGTGTGTGTGTGTTTGTGTGTGTGTGTGTGTGTGTGTGTGTGTGTGTGTGTGTGTGTGTGTGTGTGTGTGTGTGTGTGTGTGTCGTGGGGTGAGGAGTTGGAAGGAGGTGACTACAACACTCCAGCCACTGACCAGTCGTCCACACACAGGCACACACACACACTGTACTCACCTCACCACGCTGATCTTTAAACACTCATCCTCATTCCAGCTAAGGTCAGCTGGATTCTAAATGAAGCCACATATCTGGCCAGCAGTTTGTGTGAGTGAGGGAGTGAGAGAAAGAGTGAGAGAAGAAGAGCGAGATGAGAGATTGAGGGGGCAACGAGAGGCTGGGAGAGTCCGTGCATGAACCAAATCAAGAGAGTGTGTTGGAGATTCAACTTCAATCCACACGTATTTTTCTCTCATTGCCAGCAGCATTTGCTTAAATTACTTAAGAGATGCGCTCCCTTTTCACCCTTTTCTCTTTCCTTCCTCATCTGCTGAACTCTTATTGCAGTGCATCTATTCTCCTCAGCTTTCTTTTCTGTGTTTTCTGATTCCCATCACTCCTGGAAGCAACTGAGGAAGAAGAGGGGCTCTGTGGTTTGTCCGGTGGGCTGCCAGAGGCCCGCGGAGCCGAGGGGCAACCTCTTTGTGAGGAAAAGATTTTCTCATTGCTGAGGAGGACACTCCAAATCATCTCTAGCAATCTCAGTAATGGCCCTGAGACGCTGCTGCCTTTGTGCTGTAATGGTGACAGATGACTGGCCGGGCAGACGGGGGCCGTCCACATGTCGGGTGAATGAACCAACAAACGTCCACTTGCACACACACGTACACACACAAACACTTGCATAAAATGCCACTCCACTGGTGGTCCGTGTGATTGCAGGTAATTGTCTCTTCTCAAGCTGTGGCGTTAGTGGTTATCCTTAACGATCACTCTTAAAGAGGGGTTCTAACTATCTGCCCTTTCAAGGGAAAGATGATTCCACTTTACAGAGTCACGCCTGTGCACCCCACCATGATCGCCACCGCTGCCGAGTCTTCCTTCGAACATAAGAGCTGGAATAACACTGATTTTAATGCTGGTGCATTAAAGTTGGGAAGACAGCAGAGTGGTACAAAGGCTGCATGTGTGACTGGGCAATCAAATGTAATTAATAGACAAAGCGGTGCAGCTCACACACCTTAGACTGAAAAGTTTAGAAAAGTCTAACTTTTAAGTGTGTCTTAATAAATGCACAGAGCAAGAGAAGAGCGAACACAAGATGCACCATAGGAAGATAGATTTGTTAGCAACACACGTCTGTGTGATCAGCCGCTTATGCAGAAACGTGGGTAATCAATCATTTGTCTATGAATCAATTAGATTAACTGTTACTATCTTTTTTCCCCAGCTGCTTTATACAGTACAAAAATGTCAATCAGTTCATAAAATCCCTCCCATATGAAAGCAGCAGGGCAGATATGTCTGAGAAATATAGAGTGCAGTTATGTGGTCCATCCACTGTGATCGAATTACATGCAAATGCCACCAAGCTGCTACAGAACAACCGACTTGTTGCTTTGTTTTCTGTTATTTATGTGGCATACATTAAATCAGTGGATCCATTAATCCTGTGCATCACAGCCTCCTGTTCAACTTTTTTTTTTTAAAGACATCTGTTCGTGTTTTATTCCTGCAACGCATTACGATGCAGTCACTGCTGTGCCATAGTTTAATCCTAATTTACATGCAGTATGTGTTGTGATGGCCCTGGGCCACCTTTCGGTTCCTGGTTGGTCTGCCTCTGTTATCTCTTTCAGGTCCTCCCTGCTAACCAGGCTCCTCCCACATCGTTAAGTGATTCGCCTCACCTGTTTCCAGTTTATATAAGCTGGGCCATTTTCAAGATGGCTCTCTCTCTCTCTCACCCTCCTGGAAGGTTGGTTCCTCCTTGGCACCCAACATGACTTTGTTTGGTTTGTTTGTGTTAGAGTAGCCCTTTGTTCTCGTTCATTGCATCCAACACCTACACTTCATCACTGATGACTGATCTGCACATTATAGTAATTTCTGTTGAGTTATCTTTAATAAATTTACTGATGATTTGAATGGTTACTGTGTGGACCTCCCTTCTTTGTTATGCTCTTGAACGAGCTGGGCATAACAGTGTTGATTTTTTCGGTCATCATTGTACTAATTAACTTGTGAAAAAAAGATCTGCCCTTTGCCACAATTTCTCTATATTTATTCATTTTTAACATGCAACTTCCTTTATCTTTCATCATTCAAGTCTGATTTGATGTACATCCACCCTCAGAAAAACATCAGATAAAGAATTTTGGTTGGATGTTGTTGCGTCTTAATCCTCCCATTGGCTCCCTGAACAGGGCATAATTGGACAGTTTTCTCACAGAGGTTGAGAACATGAACTGAATGGTTTGAGGTGTACTAAAGTTCGACTTTTAGACAAACAAGTCTCAAACACATGTCAATGACAGAATCAATGGGTGTAAATGGAGAAAGCCTGTCATCTTGTTCCAGACTTGGTAAAGAAGAGGTGTGAGATGTTCTGTTGCAGTCCCAGTGGTCTGAGGTGTTACCTTCACTTTAACTTGTTTGGTAGCTACAGTGTTTCTCCTCTGTCAAGTGTTGCAGTGATCCAGACAGACTATTCATACAGACTAATGTCCCATCAGGGTGTTGGATGCATTTTCTTCAACTCTCTGAGTTATTTTGTTGTCTTTGTAAAAGTGTAATCCTAGTCGCATTCCCTCTGTTCTAATGCTGATTTTATGTTTACACTTTGTTTGACTTATAATTTGTTTGGAAAGCTTGTATGATAAGATTGATATCCAATAACAGATAGATTAATCATACATGTATTTTAGGCTGTGTAATGTGGAAATTGTGAAAACTGTGAGAACAATACTCTAACGTGGGGCCTTAGAGTCTCTAATACCTAAATTTACTACCTAAATTTACTACTGAACAAGGTCATCTCACTTTTTATACCTTTAAACTACCCCATTCTTTGTCCATTGATCTTTAATTCCAGAGCTGCATAATCCTATTAGAGCATGTCACCAATAAGAATCAATAGGGAGAGGATGTGGTCAATGGATGCCTCCTCATTAGAAGATACCCAGCAGCAGGCCTAAGGGCGGATCAAAAGGGCTGGTCGGAAAATCGCACTGAGGAGGGGAGATTTTTTTTTTTCTTCCTCAAACAGTGCAGTCATCATCCCTTGAAGCGTGTATGTGTAGCACTGTCTCCGCCTTCACAGTGTCATTTGTGTCTATGTTGGGTTGCTTTTCCTCCAACTGTTCTGACTTCAGGCTTCACATGAACAAGCCAGGATGTATTTTGTCCTGCTTTCTGTCTCTTTCATCCTCGACCGTGGGTGTTTAGTCCTGGGGCAAACATTTAGACTTATGAGAGTTATGTACTGTGGTTTTCACATTGACATATACTCCATTAATATCACAAATAAAAATGTTCCTTGCTGATGACATGTGAAGGCCACATCCATGTAACGATCTGCCAACCTTTCATTAACTACGAAAAACAGGCATGTATCAGCCTTCATGGTCAAGTCTAATCAAATTGTTTCTTTGGGGGTTTTTTAAGGATTTGACAAGACACAACTTCTTAACCCTTAAAGGAGAATGTGATTATTTTTATTTAATCTGAAAAACTGAAAATGACCAAATTTGCAGATATAAGGTTTTTCATATTGACAGATTATTTTTACATTTTATGGATTGAACCCCTTAGACCTTTAAGGATACAATTTTATTTTTTTTAAATCTGCATCGAAAATGAATAAATTTCCAGAATCAGGGAGGATACGTTTTCACCTGCAGGACGAGTAGGGCAGAGGGAACCAGTGAATTTTGTAGTAGATCCATATAAAGGGATGGATCCATACCTTTTTTTTTTTACTTTGTTTACCATTGTGAGAACCCTGAGGGACGCCATTTTGATGGTGCACATGTCTTATTGAAATACAGATTAGGATTTAATTTAATTAAAAGGAACTTTTGGACCTTAGCTGGTGTATGTTCTCTATTTAGTGCCCTTCTAGTTTGGGTATTTGATTGCTGGTACCCAAGTTTTAGATTTATATCGTAGGTGGTTGCCAAACTAAAGAAAACTACTGAATGCATGAGTGAAGAAATATAACAGATATTTTTCTGCTTCTATTAATGCCACGAGAGTCTGAGGATAGAGGGTGCTGCTTGCTGTAAAGATTTTTAAGTTCCTTCAAGCACATTTGTGGCTTGAGGACTCAATGAAGGGTTTGATGAGTATGAAAATAATCTTCTACTATGGTCGTCATAGTCAACAGACCTTACACTACGTGACATGTTAGCATCACACCCCCTCTGTTCAGATCCTCAAGATTGTCCTGAAAACACTGCCCAATGTCTCATGGCCAATAGGCACCAATGACACAATGAGCTCCCCAAACAGTAAATGATAGAGCTCTGGCATAAAGATGCTATCTTGTATTGAAAAATACCCAAATCCTGGGATAATACGCCCAATGTGTGTATACCTGGATCCATGATCATGCATTTTTAATAAAATGTTGTTTCATTGAAAATTTGTAATGCTTTGAAATGCTCAGCTATTAAAAAGTAGAAGAATGTGAGACAATGTTTTAGATATATCATCCAGCACTAAGTGTTACTTAAACTGGGAAAGTGAGGTGAATAAGAGCCTCCTCCAGAGGACACTTACTTTAAAACTGTCTGGAATAACTGCACTTACAGTGTGTTGTAAGTCTGCATGTGTGTGTGTCTGTGTGTGTGTGTGTGTGTCCTGCATGCATGTGCATCGTGAGGCATTGTTAAAGTGGTTGGGGCTAAATTGCTTTATCGTTTGTGGATGAATTGAATAAAGTCATATCTGGCTTTTTGGAATGTTACCACAGGGTTCAGGAAAATTGGTTAGTGGAACAATTTCTTACAAGA